>JAFMSR010000004.1:34395306-34865306 GCA_022818135.1 Saxidomus purpurata
AGTGAAAATATCGATCGCGGGACTATCGCGTTTCTCTTCGTATTTCTGAGGGACTTTTTTATTACATCATGTAATTAAAATGTTGATAAAATACACCTGTAAAAGCGATCTGTTACAATTAGATTCTTTGAATCCCAAGGATTGATTCACACATCGCCGCCGCGGTATTTTCATTGCGAATCCGCGGCCGCTATACTATTACTGCGTTTTTGATATCATCGTTTCAAAATATAATTTTTATCTGAACCTCAATGTATATGTAAAATATTTATTTCCGTGTAATATCCGCCGTAATTGGTCAATGTTTATTTTCCACTGTGCATTTGTCACTCGTGGTAGGTGTGAAAAATATGGCCTGTCATAAAGGATGACAAAATTAACTCTTTCAATTTTGAAATTGTTTGCAAGTCCAAGCTATGAGATACCACTGATTGATGAAAGCGAAAACTTATTTCTCTAACAATTAAATAGTTCCGAATGTTGTTTATTTAAAACAAAACTACCGGAGTAATTTGATCTGTTTGTTACAAAATCGTCCAGTTTCAGCGTGTCCGTATTTCCTTTGCCATTTATTGTGCTCTTTTTCAGCAACTGTGGCAGTCGAATTTTTCCAGTAACAATTTTCTTATATTCATTTACACGAATAACCTTTGCCGAATGAAGTAATTTTTACTGCAAACTTCTGTTAATAAAAGAGATAAAGCCGCAGGTGTCACGAGATCAAAGAAGATCGCCGACGCTTGTCGGCGCTAGTCAAGTTTCTTTGGTCTTAGTTAAAGCACGTGGCATTAAAAAGACAGATATATTTTGACAGTTTAAGACATGTACAAGTACTTGTTGACTTTGGATTATAAAAATATTAGTTTGGATGCGATTATGTTACCAGTAAGTTTTATTTTTGTTGAAACAATATATCGAAAACGCTACACAAATGAACGTCGGTTGGGCTATGAATTTCAATTTAAAATGTATAAAAGACACACAAAAAACGCGTGTTTATAAATATCTATGGAAAACAATTTAAATTTAATATATCGTAAACCCGTTCAATCACACGTCAAGTACGGCGATTTTATTAACCCTCGCAAAGTGTCGCGATATTTCTCCGTACTCGAAGTCCTCCAAGTTCTAAGTCACGCTATTTGACGCGATTGGAGGTGTATAAGACTCGATTTCAATTCATTATAGATGGGTGTCGGTGACAAATCAGAAAGCACGTTATTAATTTGTTCTATAAACCCCTGACAAACAAACATTTGTGCCATTGTCATCTCATTTTTGATGTGGACCGGCGGACCAGCTTACTGGACGGTCAGTTGGACCGTGGGCTTTTTAACTGGACACGGGCCAACGGTCCAGTGCTAAATCGAAAATGACTTGTATGTATAATTATGTAATTATCATATGCTGTAAAAGATGATTCTGCAATCATTTTACAATAATTAAGTACATATAGAAAAAAAAGTGATTGAAAAACTTTTGAAATTCTGGAATTCATCACTTCTTTTCAACTTTTGAAACCCAATTTTATCACTTCTTTTCAAAACTTCATACAGTTTACATGGGCTCACAAGATAAAAAAAGAATTAAAGGGAGGTTTAGAATCACATGCCTTTTGATCTTACATGCAGATTAAATTTTGAGTTTGAATAAAAAAGTGACAGGTAAACAATCCTAAGTAACAAAACTGTCGTGTCACAGTCTTCGTTAACTTGCTAGATACAAGTATAAAGACAATTAGACTAGTTACTAGTCTGATAAAATTTTTGTTTTTTCTGTACACTATATTTCATGCACTATTTCCAGTCTATTTTATATGCTTTATACTCTGGGGCAGTTTTGAAATCGGCGCTGGATAGTAGACTGGCTTTAGAACAAAACTGATAGATATTTATTAGTAAAAGAGATATTTCAGGGCCTGGTGACCAGGCTAAAAGACAATGTGAGATATATAATTTAGTGCTGTGACATTGTGAAAAAATTAGTCAGTCTGGCTTTTTAGTATGAACACTTGTGCTTTGACTGTATTCTGTCTAAAAGTTAAAAGTAAGTATGACGGCCCTGCAAATTTTAGGGGGAAACTGGCTAACATTTTTGCATCTGTGGCTGGTAACTAATTGAACTAAAAGAATCACTGCATCTGAGCATTAGTAAAAAGAAGGACTTAATAATGTTACTGAAACAGAACAAAAGCTGTCCCTCACAAGTGATTAATGCCCCCGAAAGAGGTGTCTCACAGTTTGTGTCCTCTCCATGTGCTTGATAAATGTGCTACCGTTGTTATTTTAAAATCCTTCCATGCATGACAGAGTTACCATGCATACAGTCAGTATTCCATTACTTTTAAACACTAAGTGTGACCTTGACATTTGAGGTAGGGACATGGTTCTTGCACACAACACATTGTCTTGATGTGCTGAACATTTGTGCAAAGTTATTTTAAATCAATTAATGCATGCATGACAAAGTACAACGCGTTGCAGTTGGGTTTGCCCTTACGCTGTTTTAGCAATCAATAGAGTTACAATCTTACGTCACACAAAGGCGAATCTGAAACTATTAATAGAGCATGTATATATCGGTTAACTCCTCCCCTCCGTACTTTCAATGACAAGGCCAAATAGGGGCGCATGCGATCAGTCTTTATTTGATTCTGACGTCACGTTCTGCCTAAACCGCATTCATGCACTCATTTGATCCGAAAAACGTGGAAAGAAAATATTAAAGTCATGACAGAATCAATATCGGATATTGTAGATATTAATGTGCACTTTAATTACAATGGAGTAGCTAGATGGAACTTTCTCCAAACATACGAAATGGACTATGAAAGTTTTATTGCGTACCTCCACGAGTAGCCCAACTAATTGTGCGCAAGAGCTTTTTGCTATATACGATGGCCGCCCTTAGCAAAGACGGACTAGATGTAACGTCAGTTGTAAAATGGGTCTGTCTTGCAGTCGAAATATTGAGGCTAATCCACGAGGGAATACATGTACATACAAAAAACAGAAAAACACAACCAGCGCGCTCTCAAAATTAAAAGGTTTTCCCAATAGAATCTAGTGCAAATATATCTAGAGGGTCTCGGCGTAAACATGACTTTCGTACATTATTTATTCGTTTCTCATTTTCCCCTCAAAGCGGACAACCGGGACAGAAAAATCCGCCTGTCCGACGGCAGAAAATCCCGTGTCACACAAGTCGGACATAGGAATTCCACACCCCTGCTGTACTATCGGTTGGACATATACAGCAGCACTCCACCAACATAATCGTCACATATAACTTGTTTTTGTTTATTTTAAGTATAAGTAATATGCACAAGTTCTCGTATACGTACAATTTACTATATACATTACTATGCATTGCTACATGTGTACATTAAATGTCTTTCCGAAAACTTCTTGTGAGTCCACCGTCTCGCGTGCATGCGTGAGTTAATCTTATGTCCTAGAACTTTACTAATGATTATCATAATTATGGATATGTGGATAGCCATTGACACTGGAAATAAATTAGTGTGCATAAGTATATCAAGGATTTATTAGTCTAAGATTAGTGTGTACATTTAACTTCAGTGACACTGACGACACAGCGGTCAGTGCAAAACAAAATGTTTGACTCCCGCAGATTCTTTAAATGTTTTCTTTATCATTGGTCGAATGTTTCTGCACCAAAAAGTGAACAATAGCCGAAAAAATTGTAGTTAGTCAAAGAGTTAAACAATGTTTTGAGTAATCGTGTAACTCTGAAGTCATGTGTCCAACATTTCGCTCATGCGTGACACCTGGTTGTAAATTGCATTGGTCAGAGTGCAGTATCCTACACTCATCTTGCGAACTGTAACAGTTTACTGTTAGACATCCAACATACACTTTATGGGTTGGCATATAAAAGAATGGAAATACATGTAAATGTATGAGATAAGGTACAATCAATTAGATAATCGTCCATAAACTACCGGTCCGACTGCCATGCCTGCCATTTCATTTTTATGTCCGAAGTAACTACGTCTCTGTTCATTGCTTTGGAATTTTTTCTCAGACTCAACAACCCGACCCCACTCCGAAGATTGAAGGAAGGGGGAAACCATTGACTTTGAAAGTAAAAACACAGTTCATAAGCGAAAATATCTGTGTTCACTGTCTGCAGTATAGAAAGGAAACTTGGTTGTGATAACACAACAGAAAATGACCGTAAATTCACTTGTATACAAGTTAAGATTTTGGCAGGCAAGCATTTTCAGATGCACGTGATATGTCAGTAGAATACGACACTAGATACTAGTATGTTGGTAGAATACGGCACTAGATACAAGTATGTCAGTAGAATACGACACTTCTACTCTTGTCCATGACCTTGCTTTTGTGGTGACGCTTTGCGAAATAAAGGTTCAGAGTTCCAGTACTGCCGGAGACAAACCTATTTTTCACGTTTACAGATAGGTGCTGCTATATCAATTATCGGTGTACTCAAATATTGATAATTTCGTAAATTTAGTTGGTTTCGTTGACATTTTGTATGAGAAACAGACTGAAAACGCATTTTATGAAAAAAAGCATTACAATATATTTTTGTTCACCAGACGTCATTATGAATTATGTAAAGTTCCAGAAACATAATTTACCTGTATTATAATTCATAAACTTACGACGGACCTGTATTAACGACGGGTACACCCCTATTTCGGTGTCTTCCTTTGTAGTACACTTAAATTAAATGCAATGAATGATACCGTAGCTCAATCGCTGTGATTAAAAGAGATCTCGTTTAAAGGAGTATTAATCAACATTTTAAATAAAATAGTCTAGATCTATATAATTTCTCTCAAAGTCACTCCAAAATACGCAAAGAACCCTATATTCAACCTTACTAAATACTGATTGCCACTTGCATTAAAATACTTAAGTGAAGATCGTTCAGTAGCTTACCGTGCAAGTTTTTGGGCGGAGCAAATTGACGACGTGAACGCTCGTACCTAAATGTCCTTGAATGGGGAGGAGTTAACCTATAAACTAGCTCTAATAATAGTTTCAAATTCGCGCTATGAGTGACGTAAGATTATAACTGTAATGATTGCCAAGATAGCGTGCGGGCAAACCCAACTGCAACGCGTTGTAACAATCTGGACACAAATGCATGCATAATTAAATACAGGATTCCATTACCTATAAACTCTAAGTGTGACCTTGACCTTTGTGGTAGTGACGTGGGTCTTGCACGCGACACATCAGCTTGATGTGCTGAACATATGTGCCAAGTCATTTTAAAATCCTTCCATGCATGACAAAGTATATACGGTAGTCTGGATATGAATGTGTGCATAATTATATAGAATTCCATTACCTTCAAACTCTAAGTGTGACCTTGACCTTTGAGGCAGGGACGTGGATCTTGCACGCAACACGTCATCTTGATGTGTTAGACATTTGTGCCAAGGTATTTTAAAATCCTTCAATGCATGACAGAGTTACAGTCAGGACACGAATGTGTAAGTGGGGACGCACAGATGGACAGACAGACGGATGGTACAATTTTAAGATAAAAAAGCTCTCTCAAACTCTGTTAAGGGAAAGGAAAACCAGGGGTAGATAAGTTTATCTACATGACATTTTGATTTTACTCTGACATGAAGGAAAAGTAAGCTATGTTCTGAACTTACTTTTGTCTATTGCAGGAAGATATTTGTTTGTGTATGGCTTCGATGACCAGAATTGTTTCGAAGGACCATTCAGTGGACTGCAGTGCACATCGACAGCACTCGCTGCCTTGATCTTCTGGGCCTACAGAGGCAGGCCACGTGTTTTCACTCGCGAAAACGTAAATGAAATATTGATCGAAGGCTACATCCTGCACTGCCGATTACGGTACAGTGGATTACTTTGATTTCCATTGTAGTTTAAAATTAAACTTAACTTCAAATTTTATCTGAGACCGCTGTTAAAGGGGCACTTCCTGTATCTAAGACTGCTCTTAAAGGGGCATCCCTATGTCAAGCAAATCGATGATATTCTGCAATCATGAATAAAGTAATACTATTTGTTCAATGAAGGTAAAATGACAATAAATACAAATTTAATGAACAACATACAATGTATAACGAAAATTACCTCATTTTAGCACAAGTAATCAATACAGAAGCCCAAGAAGTTCTGTAGAAAATTGCTTGTACAACATTAAATTTTATTGTTACAACTTTACATTTGAATGCTTTATGGTACTGAACACATATTTTCGTAAACGCTTATTTTACCAATGATGACTGAAATTAATAGCTCAGACTTTAAGCTTAAGTAATAATACTCGCAAATATTATGCTTCAGTTAATATTTGATTCGATATGAATTAAATATAGGCAGTGTCACAATAGCACAATCAATCAGGCCAACTCGACTCTCATTTTATATTATCTACATTGCAGTCTAGAACTGAGGGTCAGCAACGAAGAGGATGGCATGGTTGCCATATACGATCTACCTACTTACCATTTCCTCGAGCTTGGGGAGATCTGGGGCATGCCAGTAAGGATCAGGCTTGCCCAGGAAGCCTACCCAGTCTTGACTACAAGAAGTCGTGATGTACCATTTCCATCCTTAGCGGTAAGCTATTACATCTTCTTGACTGTATTACCGTAAATATGTACATCCGTTTTCTTTTAGTCGAGACTTTAAATTTAATTTAAGTTCAATACAAAACCGTTATACATTTTTGTATATATACATTGGTTAATTTTAAACTTTACTTTTGTCAGTATGACATTTCTTATGGTAATTTAACATTTTCTTCATAGAAATATACATGTACTGGTAATAAGCAACTGGAGCAATTGTGTCTTAATTCATTGAATGTTACTCTTTTTTTTTTTTAGAAATTTCTGGTGAAGATTCTTTTATAACTAAAAAATTCTTGCATTTCAGGAGTTTTTAGTTACATATCAGGCGGGTGTGCCCATGCCATTCTTGATAACCATAGATTGTTTTACATATGCAATCATTCGGTTTTCAAATGATACCTGGGTCATTTTTGACTCACATGGGCATCTCCGAATAAGAGGATGCGCGCTAAGACAAAGGGCTGGCTTCCTGCTATGTAGTAGCCTCAAGGATCTGCAGCTGGTCTTTACTGGCATGTATGGGGTAATGTGCCAATGCGACGTAGCCCCCATTGACCTCGGACTCCCCAGCGACAGAGTTAAACCAATTGTCGAGGAAAAAGGAATCGAGGATGAGTCCCCTTACGTGTCCTTCATGGGATGCCGAGACGATTAGGTGAGATTTAATTACATTTGTACTACAACATATATCAGTACGTAGTAATCTGCGTTTGAGATTTTACAGATGAGCTTAATTTGCAAATTTGCACACAATTTTTGATACTGTTAATTAGGTAATCAACTTTCGCATGATGAAAATTTTGCGATTTGTTTGCAAACATTTATTTTGACTTGTTTGCAAAATGATAATTCTCTCATAATAAATCTATTTGAATTGAATCTTTTGCAAGATTTTGAAATTAGCGAAGTGGAAAATAAAATCAGCGTGAATATTGACCAATTTATAGTAACTCAATATTGTCAAAAGATAATACTTTTAAACTTTAAAAAGAATTTGTAATTGTTAATTTGATACTCGTACATTCATTTTAGCCCATTTCTATAGAAGCTTTGAACTTATTGAGTGCATACACGTGAATCCATTTTTTCTGTGAAAACTATTTCCCATCCAAACCCTGTATCTCTGGGTCATTTGAACTATATCTCTGGGTCAAATGACAGACAGTGTTACATTCCCTAAGCAAAAAGAACTGGTGATTTTTCCAGTTAAAATGCAGTTAAACATCAGTGTTCAGTTGAATTCCCAGTAATTTTCCAGTTTTTTCTGCCAACATTTGAAAGGCTTGGAAATAACCAGTTTTTTTGTCCAGTTAATTTTTTTTTTTTAAAACTGGTAAATAATTTTAGAAAAACAAGTCATTTATCCAGTATTTTACCAGTTCTTAAAAAACTGATGTCATGGTCCATTTTTCTTCCAGTGAAAAATCATTTATTCCTTACATTTAAAAGCCTTTTTTTTCTAAAGTTTTTATGGCAAAGGGCACTGGCAAATCAAATAAAACAGACTCAATTACAGGAAGCAGGATTTATTTACAAGAAGTTGCAATTTTGCTGGTTGATTCAAATTGTAAGGCATGATGGCAATGATTTGAATATATGTTTAAGAAATTCTAGTGAAAGGAATATTTTTGTGGCTTCAAACTTTTTTGCTGAAAAGGACAGTTACATTTTGTAAGCATATGCAAAATGTACAATACAAACACATGTACAATGTATCTTTTGTGTACATTTGATAAATGCAGGGAATTCTTACAATAATACACTAGCTGATGCTAGAAAGTGGTTGACATTAGGAATTATATACAGCAAAGGTAATTTTATAATTGGTTCTATATAAGACTTTCAGGTGTAGCAACTGTTGAAGCTAAGTAATATATGATTATCATCAGTATAATTATTAAAACCCTGACATAGTTAACTTTCTAAAATGGACTTGTCCATCCATCAATTTGGACAGTACCAGTTGTTCAAACGTTTGTTCACTTAAATTTTACTGTCTGAATACCAAATATTGGAGATGTCATCATGATCATCACAGCACTGATTTGCAGACTGATCATGATCTGCACTGGTCACAAACTTTTAAGACAATGTTATTTGTTTCATCAAGGTAAGAGTTAAATTCAAATCACAGTAGCTACACCAGCAAACTTTTCATCAAATATAATATATTTATTCATATTGCATGGAAATGTATTGGTGTTTTCACTGTGTATAAACAGACACATTATCATTATCTTAATCTCATTAAGGACAGCCCATGTGTTGATTTTCCATCCACTACACAGATCAGTAATTTTCCTGTTTTTGATGATGTCACTTTACTGACATTTAACTGTATTCTCATGTAAACCAGTTATTTGCCAGTTTTTGATGATGTCATTTTATTGGATTTATACTGCTGTTTTTAATAAACCAGTTTTATGCCAGTTTTTTATGATGTCACTGAAAAGTGAAGCGACCATAGGGTGGTGACAAGTCCTTAAAGTTAAGGAAATAACATACAGTGGTCAAGATAAGTGATACCTGTAGCAGTGGTGAGTCTCTGTATTCTAAAGATGGTAATAAATGGTGTTGCCTTAGCAACATTAAGGAGAAGACATGTCTCTAACAGTGAAATAACCTGGTCAAGATAAGTGATACCTGTTGCAGTAATGAGCAATTCATGATGAGGGGGAAAAATCAGTCTCAGTGGCAGGCAGTGGATAGCAGTCCATGAATTTAGAGACAATCCAGAAATGGTGTTGCATAAACAACGTAAAGAAGCAATCGGCAGTGGATAGCAGTCCATGAAATTAGAGACAATCCAGAAATGGTGTTGCATAAGCAACATAGAGGAGAAATCGAGCAGTAGAGAAAGCAGTCCAATGAGTCCATGAAATTAGAGACCATCCAGAAATGGTGTTGCCTTAGCAACATAAAGAAGAAATCGGTCCATGAAACTAAAGACAATCCAGAAATGGTGTTGCCTTAGCAACATAAAGAAGAAATCAGGCACTGGATAGCAGTCCATGAAATTAGAGATAATCCAGAAATGGCGTTGCCTCAACTTAAAAACTGGCTCTTTTCTACATAAATTCCATAGTTAAATAACAATCACAACCGATGAAATGGCGTTTATAAATGCAATGTAGGGAAAGTATTGCCAGTATAAATGGTATATGAGGTGTGTCACTTTCAGCGCGTTTGATCGGCTGCTTATTAAAGTAGTGCATGTCTAAACTGCGTAGTAAGAAACAGACTACTTAAGTGCCATAATGCTGTATCTGTCGAATATTTAAGAAGTACTTGAAACCTATGCACATTAACTTAGAAAAATTGACTAAATTCTTTTTTATGATAAATTGTTGCATATTTTTCTTATCTTTGAAACAATATAAATCTTTGCAATCATACCAACACCAAAACTGTTGATTACTTATGTTACTTTCTATAAATATGAGATGTGATCAATCTGAAGGATTATTTATAATTGAGGGGTAGTTCAGTTTTAAAAGTAGAAGCAGCTCTTCTCAGAAACTGGGTACAATAAATGTTAGGATTTGAAAATCCTCACATTTAAAAACAGAGCTTAGATGTATACAAGTCATGTCATTTGATTAAATTTCATAACAGAGATTATTTCTCCTTTAAAACATATTTAAATTCAGACTTTTAGTAAAGCTGAAGTTTGAGAGTTTGAATTTTTTTAGATCACCTGAAACTAAGTGCTGAAGGTGAGTTAAGGGATCGCCTGGTGTCCATTGTCTGTCTGTCTGTTCACACTTAACTGTGTGTATGCAATAGAGACTGCATTTTTCACTGGAACTTCATGAAACTTGGTCAGAATGACTACTTGATGAAATCTAGGTTGAGGTTGAATATGGGTCATCTTGGGTCAAAAATTAGGTCGTGGGGTCTAATAATAGAAAAACCTAGTGTATATGTATGCAATTAAGGTTGCATTTGAAGCTCACCTGGCTTTGCCAGGGTGAGCTTTTCTAATGGATGATTGTCTGTTGTCTGTCAACATTTTGATTCGAACGACATCTTCTCTGAAACCACAGGGCCAATGTTGATGAAACTATGCAGGGATGTTGAGCTGGTGGATAGCAATTAAGTACAAAAAGTCTCTATGTTCTTTATTTGAGGCATTTTTCGATATTCATATTCACATATATCTTGTTCTTTAGAAATGTATTTATTCAGCATTTTACGTTTATTAAACACATTATTTGTGTTTGGAGAATATGATCGGTTGGATGTAGATGGGTATATCTGCATACTAAACTATTTAATCAAAATGTTTAAAATGGGGGTAAATGTATCTTAAATAATACAAAATGTATTTTCAAGAAAAAAATATATCGAAAACACAAAATGCCAATATATCGACCTTTAAGGATGAATTGCTATCAAAAATGCCAATGAAGGTTAAACGGCACTACAACACGCTTTATTTCGCTGAATTAACCTGTTATTATTGCAATTTGATGTATGACGATCATTCTGGGTGAAGCTTTTAGTATGATCTTTTGTCGGTCGTGACGTTGTCCGTCCACGAAAGCTTCAAATGACTTTTCATTAACCACTTTATGAAATATCAACCCCTGGCATTAAGCGCTCTTAAATCTATTAAAAAAAGTTCCAGTTGACTGAAAAACATGGTCGCCAGAGCTCAAAATAAAAAAAAGCTTTGAAAATATTCTTCTCCAAAACCACATAAGGACTAGAGTTCAGATCTTTGTTGTGAGGCATTGTCTATTGGACCTCGACAAAGTTTTTTTTTCTAAATCTTGCCCGTAGGTTTAACATCGGCCCTGCCCGGGGGTCACTTCTTTTACATAGACCGGTAAATATCCGCGACTAGCGCTGAATTTGTCTATATTTAACGATCTTTTTAGCATGCATTTACCAAGACGCCAGTACAATGGATAACGCTAATCGTTGCTCTTCGTACACCTAAATCTACATTTCAGGCTTCATTACTTTTCCCCTCCTACTTTTCACACTGTATCCAGACTTCATAACTTTTTTCGTCCTACATTTCAGGCTGCATCCAGGCTTTATAACTTTTCCTGCTACATTTTAGGCTGCATCCAGGCTTCATAACTTTTTTCGTTCTACATTTTAGGCTGCATCCAGGCTTCATAACTTTTTTCCTGCTACATTTTAGGCTACATCCAGGCTTCATAACTTTTTTCCTGTTACATTTCAGGCTGCATCCAGGCTTCATAACTTTTTTCGTTCTACATTTTAGGCTGCATCCAGGCTTCATAACTTTTTTCTTGCTACATTTTAGGCTGCATCCAGGCTTCATAACTTTTTTCGCCCTACATTTCACTTGCATCCATGCTTTATAACTTTTCCTGCTACATTTTAGGCTTCATCCAGGCTTCATAACTTTTTTCGTTCTACATTTCAGGCTGCATCCAGGCTTCATAACTTTTTTCCTGCTACATTTTAGGCTGCATCCAGGCTTCATAACTTTTTTGCTGCTACATTTTAGGCTGCATCCAGGCTTCATAACTTTTTTCGTTCTACATTTTAGGCTGCATCCAGGCTTCATAACTTTTTTCGTTCTACATTTTTGGCTGCATCCAGGCTTCATAACTTTTTTCGTTCTACATTTTAGGCTGCATCCAGGCTTCATAACTTTTTTCCTGCTACATTTTAGGCTGCATCCAGGCTTCATAACTTTTTTCGTTCTACATTTCAGGCTGCATCCGGGCTTCATAACTTTTTTCCTGCTACATTTTAGGCTGCATCCAGGCTTCATAACTTTTCCCCTTTTACATTTACCAAAACGATCAACATCCCCTTAGTGTTTGGAACATTTCTTTACCAACGGTCAATATTTCTTTTTCTTTTTCAGAGTCTCAAAGGCATTACATTGATTTGTTTCGTCGACGTTTTGTGACACAGAATCAGACATAGGAATATCTGACTGACAGCCAGGAACAGACTCAAGTTCATTACTTGTACTTGTTATATCTAAGTTTTGTGGCGCAAAATCAGACGAGCAGATTGATTTTGAATTTGGTTAGAAGCTAAATGGGTACAAAAACTGTAGCAGTATAAAGCCGGTCGTGCAACACTGACAGTGGCACATTATCTTCTAGATCATCACTGTCATCAACAAAGGTCATCACTTAAAGTCGAACAAGTCAGCACCCGATTATATGTCACCATCACAACCTTCTGACTGTTAACTAGCATTTGAATAAAAATAATCAAACTCTTGAACTTTGATATCATCTATGAATATGTTGCTATAATATAACTTCCCTAACATCTCATCAACATAATCCGATTCTACAGACAGTTCATACTTCAGAGGCAGATTTGTCTGATTGCAAAATGCCATTCGAATCAGAGCCTGAAGATGTTTCTATTGTGCTATATTTCTAAAAACAGAAAATGCAGGGAACTTGTCATAAATTTGGCGGTCATTTCCTTTGAAGTTGATTTAGCCTTGGTGATGAGAAGCCAACACGACGTTAAACATAATTTTGTTCTGAAAATAAGAGAAGTTAATGCAAGATAAATGATTTCTAGAAAATGCTCATGTTTTTTATGATCCTAGAACAATTTGTGCAGTTTGGCAAATTAATTACAAAGTTCCTATGACTTGTTTTAGGTGAACAATAAAGTGGCATCATGACCCTATTGTGTTTTATTATCGTTGTTCCTGTAATGACAAAGAAAACAATTATGAAAGTGACTTATATGTGACCTAGGGGTCTAGAAATGAATCTCATTACGGTGGCTTGCCTCAGCGAGCCGTTCTAGAACTTTTTAGTATGGGTACTTTTTTTCTTCAATTGTGTTCTTATTTTAGTTGTTACTGTTTTGTAATTGATGTTTAGATATGTTCATGGTACAACAGTTGTTTTGGTTTACAAAGTCTTTCTTTTGCGTGATTGTACCCTTGTTTTCAGAATTTCTTACATTTTCAGGAGTTATGAAGTTTTGTTGGTGATATTTGCTGTATAACCCTATATCATGTATCTTAAGTCCAACGTGCAACTTCGACTTTTGGGATATTCAGCTGTATAACTCTAATACTATAATGAATCTCAAGTCCAAAGTGCAATATTGACTTTTGGGATATTCGGCTGTGTAACCCTATATATTGTATTTTACGTCCAACATGCAAAATCGACTTCTTGGATATTCGGCTGTATAATAAAGAAATAATATGTGTTTGGAGTTCTTATGCGCAAGAATATATCACGAAGGCCGAAGGGCTGAGTGATATATCATTACGCATAAGAACGACAAAAGAGGGTTATTCTACCATAAACAAAACTTGGAAACTTATTACAATGTATTTCGATTCTAACACGACTTATTTGAAACCACATTTGAAGAAAATGAAATAACTACTTATATCGGTCGTAAATTACACTTGCGTGCTACGCACCTAGATTTTGCCGTTGACGTTTCCTCGCGCGAAAGCAGTAAAGATGCTATTTCAACGTGACTTTCATTCGTGAAAGATGTATACGCGGTGTTTCAGATTGTCCATCAAATTGAATGTAAATTACAGTCTCACAAGAAAATAAAAATTTTAATAATTTTCATGTAAATGTAACAGGAATTTCACTTATAGAAGTGGTTCGAATTTTCAGGGTACGCAATAACGGTTCAAGTTACGAAAAACTTTGGTAACGAGTATAGATAAATGACGTCACAGTTTTTCTTGATAAATGACGTCACTGTGTAAACAAAAATAACAATACAGTAAATAAAGTCAGCGTAAATCACGCCGGGGGAACCCGCATATGAAGTGCAACATGCACTACCGTAAAAATCATATGCGGAGCTTCCGGAACTCCATATGCGGATGAATTTAAAGGAAAAACAAGGTAGGTGATGTTACATGTGTCCATTTTTCATATAATCAAAGAAAAATTGCAAAAAAAACTCGAATGCTATTCGACCCTCACATAAATTCCGCATCTCTCCGTATATGTTGTTTGCTTGAAAGTTTAAAAATGACAATGAAAACTTTGAACAAAGTGTCTGACAAATGTGAAAGAAAGTAGTCAACAATTATGAATGATCATGTTTTTGTTATAAATCGTATTTCTGGCGAGGTATGAACGAAGAATATTAGAAAATATGTACATATATGCTCTTGGAAGAAAACAACGTACACAAAAATGATCTGGGAAAGAATTCCTCGGCAAAAATGTAGATGCACTACATATGCGCAGTGTGCACTCCATATGTGCTATAAGATGTTGTATGGGATTGTTCAAAACTTATTATTCATAACGCACTGCTTCTTGAGTTATTTTCAACAAAGTTAGAATGATACACTAATAGAAATCCGTTTATTGTAGCAAATGTCATATGTAAAATTTTAACAAGCAAAGAATAGTGTGATACTAGTAGCTTAAAATTTTAACAAGCAAAGAATAGTGTGATACTAGTAGCTTAACTTATTGTGATATATGGCTTTACACACGTTTATATACATCAGCATATAACGAAATAAGATTTTTATCACAAAAGCTCACTTGACCCCTTCTCCGGAATGTGAGCTAAAAGTTTAAGTGTACACTGTGTAGCACAAGGATTAATGTCTCTCACTGGCGGGCTGAGATCAATCATGGGCCCAGCAATTATATTTCACATCGGCAACGTTTAACCCACAAGACCATCCCAGTTTGAACAAAATTCATGATAGGAATTTCTCCCAAAACAGTTTTAATTTTGTGCCTATAAATGAAGATACCATTATCTAAAATAATTGATAAGTTTAATGTGAGGCTATTAAATATATGTTAAGGTAGTGGATGTGTAATGAGTACTTCCTGTTTAAGGATCATTTGGAATACTTTGGATTTTATAGCAGTACCTATTTTGTACTGTGGGGCAGTGGTTAGAGCGTCTGCTTTGAGATCAAGAGGTCCTGAGTTCAATCCCCGAAGGAGCCAAAACTTTTTTTCGTTATTTTTTCTTTTTTAGTTATCAAACTGAATAACATGAAAAATTAAGCCATTTTACAAGATTTGAAAACTGTATCTTAATTTTCCTTGATTTTATCAAGCTGTACAGTTACTTGAAAATACAAAAATTGACCGTGCTCATTTTTAAAAGTTGAATATCTCAAAAAGTAGACGGTAAAACATTTTTATTTTTTCTTATATTTCAATTCATATACTACTTATAAAAGTTTTTTAATCAACAGTGATGGCCCTACTCCGAATCTTTTGCTAAAGCCGTGTATTTGTACATGTGTGATATGTCTCGTGGCAAAATTAGGAAAATTGTATACCCTCGTTTTTGGCATTATTGCATATTTTTTGTTACACATGTTAGCTTGTAGAATTATAATTCATGTTTTGTAATTCTACATTACTTGTAGTACGTTTTGAACCTGGAAATTTTTTAAAATGTAAAAAGATACTTGCAAACATACCTATTTTAACTTTTATGGTACTTTTTAATATGGTCAGTATTTCTAAAGTGGGGGTAGGGCAACAAAAAAACGGAATTAATTTTTAATTAAACGGTGAAATGTCTTTAAATTTTGCACACTAGTCGGCTAACAGATGTAGATCATATAAATGTTAAGTTTAATGTGTTTTGGAATAGTGTCCATTAGACCCCCAATACCTTAAATGCTTAAGTATGGTAAATTTTCACTCATTGGACCGCTTACTAGTTTAATAGATTCTCCATCTACTCTAACAATTGTCCAGATATATTAAAATAAGCACAAGTAACACGTCTTTTTAAGAAGAGTGACGCTTTATTTCAATCTAATTACAGAACTGTAAGTATTCTGCCCATACCTTCAAAAACTTTTATAGATTTTTAGCTCACCAAGTTTCAACTTACGTTGACACTAATTTTGACATTTTTATGCTTTCAGGAAAGGTCATGGTTGCCAGACTGTAATACTAACATTGTTGGATGACTTGAGGCAGGCCCTCGACGAAAATGAGTATGTAGCAGCAGTCCTCACGGATCTGCCTAAAGCCTTTGATTGCCTCCCTTACAATATTATTCTAGCAAAATTGTTATAACATGGCTTGTCTGAACTCATGGACTTGTATAACTGAAGGTGTGCCTCAAGGTTCAATTTTAGGCCTGGTAATGTTTAATGTACTTATAAATGATATTCGTTTGTTTCATACACATGGGTACATTATAATAACTATGCTGACGACAGCACCTTGTCATTTCATTCGCCAAACTTTCATGCATTAATACAAGTTTTGCAAACTGAAAATAATGTTCTTCTTGACTGGTTTAAATGTAACAAAATGCAAGCCAATCCAGACAAGTTTCAGTCAATAGCAGTAGTCAAAAGATCATTTTTGAAACATCCAGTTTTTATCATAGGGTCCAGTAACTATCCTGTGAAGATACAGTTTAACTATTGGGTACAGATACGGATTACAAATTAAAGTGACATTATGCGCATATTACTGCACAAACTGTATTTTTGGTGACAGTTTTATAAAAGCAATTTTTGGTTGCTGTGCATTTAAATGTGTTAAATTAATGATTATGCCGCATTAGTATTTGAAGTTGGTGCTTTAGATATAAAAAAATCGGACTGATAAAATGACAGTTGAACGTGTCGTTGTTGATGTTGGTAGAGATTTCGGCAGTAGAAGGGAAGCAACTCCTGCATGCAGTTGTTCTGTTCTTAAATTGACACTCCCAGTCAAATAAGAAAATATTTTGAAAGTTATTTTTTCATACTGGTAGCGGGAAGAGTTTGGTGTATTGGGTTAAAAGTTATTATTTCCTCTACACTTTGTACACACACCATTTTCAGCTGGATTTTTACTTGAAAAAAATGCGCATAATGTCTCTTTAAGTTTTGACAATCTGTAAAAAGGCAGAAAGGCAACGAAATATTTTGAAGCGAATTGGAAAAGATTTAATTAAACTTAAAAAGCTGAACATTTTCACATATTCATTTTGTCGAATTTCAATTTCTGCTCTATGGCTTGGCACTTTTGTTCTGAAACAAATACTTGAAAAAAGGAAAAAAATACAAGAAAGGGCTCTGAGATTTGTGTATAAAATTACTCCTCTTCCTACAATGAACTGCTATGCTGTAAACTGCATGCTTTGTTTACTGTTTGTAGTATTTCCGACAAGAAATATAACTTACCTTATCTTATCTTATTTCAACCCAGTGTGACTATATTTGTTTACCGAGACGTACATTTTTTACGGTGGACAAGAAAATTTCCTGATAATATCAGTATCAAACAAACTTTTCTTTCCTTGTAAATGACATTTGCTACAATAAACGGACTTCTTTCGTGTATCATTTTAACTTTGTTGAAAATAACTCAAGAAATAGCACGTTATGAATCATGAGAGTTTTGAACAATCCCATACAACATCTTATAGCACATATGGAGTGCACACTGCGCATATGTAGTGCATCTACATTTTAGCCGAGGAATTCCTTCCCAGATCATTTTTGTGTATGTTGTTTTCTTCCAAGAGCATATATGTACATATTTTCTAATATTCTTCGTTCATACCTCGCCAGAAATGCGATTTACAACAAAAACATGATCATTAATAATTGTTGACTACTTTCTTTCAAATTTGTCAGACACTTTGTTCAAAGATTTCATTGTCATTTCTAAACGTTCAAGCAAACAACATATATGGAGAGACGCGGAATTTATGTGAGGGTCGAATAGCATTCGAGTTTTTTTGCAATTCTTCTTTGATTATATGAAAAATGGACCGATGTAACGTCACCTACCTTGTTTTTCCTTTAAATTTATCCGCATATGGAGTTCCGGAAGCTCCGCATATGATTTTTACGGTAGTGCATGTTGCACTTCATATGCGGGTTCCCCCGGCGTGTAAATGGTATCGTTATATTTATCTAGTTAACTGGACGTGTGTTATCCATCGGATCGCCCCGCTTTGCCACAAGTTATCCACAATGACAGTATGCCATGTAAAATCCTCTACTGGCTCGAGTCCTACAACCGGACACTTCTCAAACATATTTACGATAGTTTAGAATCTAGCAAAAAATCAAAATTTTAACAGTAGAATCTAGTAAGTTATGTTCTTCTCCGAAAGGAAGAGCTAATTTGTTTAGTCCTAAAAGTAGATAAATCACATTTTTGAGGCCCGGTTGTGGGGTCGCCCAATTGCTTTATTTTATTGACCAAAAGTACCATGTTTCCGGACAGCTTGTTTAAATAGATGTTTCTTTTTTATGTTACCTTTTAAATTGTGTAAACAGTTTCAATCATTCGACACATCAATGAATTATCGTGATAAAAGGTTTAACTTGTGAATTTAATTTGCTAGGCCTCACAGAAATATCGCGCATGCACAGTCTGTCACTTTCCACTTTCCCACCCGACAATGTAAACATGCTTTCAGTGACCGACAAAATAAATGATTAGATTTCTGGTCAAATAGTTGCATTAAACTGTTTTAAAAGTGTCCGGTTTGATGGTCGTCCGTGTTTGGTGGTCTCGAATTAGTATACGTCGGGTAAATTAAACAGCCGAAACACGATGCACGCGCAGAGTCGTTCAAGGTCGGTTTATTGTAGAATAACCCAAATAGATTTTGTGATATTCGGCTGTTTTAACCCTTATAATGTATCTTACGTCCAAAGTGCAACATTGAATTTCGAGATAGGTGCTGGGCACATGATCAAGCACTTGCTGTAGGGTCAATGCGGGTAGGTTCGGACATTCGGGTAACGTAGGACACTTTCAGATAAAACCCCGTAAAAGCATCTGCTTTTCGTTTTTTCTTGCCTTGTTTTCGCTTTCCCGTTACTTAATCTTTTGCTGTTTAGTGACTTAGATCATCGATGACGTCAGCTGTGACGTATACTCCCGCGGTTGTGTCAAATTCCTGTCTGCCGCTGTCGTACTTGAAACATCCGCAGTTGACATTGCGATAAGGTTTAAATCATATCAAGAGAACATTTATCTGAAATCATTTGTTTCTGGTTTCATTTGAGACAATAACGTGTAAAGATGCCTTTTTACACTGCCATTATAGTGTCTGAGTCAAAATAAGTTGAAAATTAATGATAATTTAAACTGACAGTGATGAAGATGGTTAGTCATTTGTTTTAGCAATGCTTTATTATAGTGTTCAATGAATTTATGAAAGCATGATAAGACTTTAATAGAGATGAAACGACATGCATGTTGATATTCGTTTGGAAGAAAGATAGGCCTACCTACAAGCGTGATTTTAAAATAAAAAAAAAAAACATTAAGCGTCCGAAGTTTCAATGACACTTTTAACGTGTCCGTAATTTTTCGACACCCGCCCGTACTTTCTCATTTTGGGACGGTTTTGAAATCGTAATTTAAATCTATCTTACAACATCTTGGACAAAGGTATAGCTATAGACTATATGTTAAAGTCAGAGGAAATGTGTACACTAAAAGCCGGTACCAGAAGTTTCGCGGTAAGTATGGAAGGTGATCAGTCATTGTAATATATGTATGTGAAGGTGTCAGTTGTGCAAATAAAATGTCCGAAGTTACCCGGATTGACCCTACTAGTAGTAAACAACTGTGTGAAGCTAAATTATATAATTATAGTTACAGATCTGACATAAAGTAGGGAACAAACTAAAAGAGAGAACCAAACAATGCTATCGTCCTCTATACTGGTATATACACATGAGACTGTGCTATGATAAGCAAGATAGTCTGACTATGACTAAAAGAATACCAATATTTGTCTGGACTGTACAATTTATATCGAGCCATTACAGATCTTATATGCAAGATAAAAGTGAATTACTGTTACATTTAGTGAATGAAGATATTTTTTATTGTAAAAAGAGACTGCAGACATATCTGGGCTTGCGGAGGAGAAACACATACAATAATATATAACTATCCCAGCCACGCTCCCTCTTCCTCGACCCAGACCATATACAGTGTTTCAGTTACGAGAAGAGTTTAATTTCTAACCAGTAATGTGGCTAAAAAAGTTTAAAAAGGAACTATCGGAATTAAGTCTTATTAGGCGATATACAAAATCATATGGTTAAAATTCAAGGTAAAACTTGAAAAAAATCCAGTCCGCTATTGATCTCCAACCCCCTTGTTGGATTTTAATCAAAGTTGTTGGCAAGCATCAGTGAGAAAAGTACTTACGCATACTACAAGTTGGTGTCATATAGTCAAAGGTCAAGATCACATTGGCCTGAATTTGATAAGAATCTTGTCCGCTCTTCATCTGCAAAACGACTTGTTGGATTTTCATCAAACTTGGTAGGAAGCATTAGTATATGAAGTACAGTTGTGCATATTGTAATTTGGGGTCAGTATTGGTCAAAAGGTCAAAAACACAGTGGCTTCTAGATAGAAAATTATGTCTGCTCTTCTATCTCAAAAACTCATTATTAGATTTTCACCGAACATGATGCGAGTCATCAGTAGTCAAGTGTAGTTGTGCATATTATAATTAGGTTACACTTTGGTTTTTTTTACTCGAGTGAGTTTTTCTTTCAGGAGGGAATGGGGAATGGGGAAGACACGTGTTTTTTGTCATAAAATATTTCTAGTTCGGTATATTTTCTACTTGATTTTATTTGTACAAAGTTTGGTAAAATGTTATTCATAAATTTGTTTATTAATTAAGCTCTTAACAAAATTTGGTAGAATGTTTGGGAAGAGGTCTTCAAGCAGGGATTAGATAAAGGTTACAATGATATTTTTTAAAGTTTGTCATTAGACAGTTTATACTGTAAATTCCCAGGAGTTTACGGAGGACTTTGCTGGGGTTGAGTATATTACAGTGAACTCCATATGCAACGAACCCCTGGTGACCATTTCAATTCGTCTTTATATCCGGAGTTTGTCTAATCCATATGTCATTTTCATATAAAATATAGTAGGAAAAAAAATCGGGTCCAAAAATTAGTTCGCTAAATACCGAGTAGTTATATACGGAGTATATTTCTAGTTTCAATATTTAACTGCAATCCAAGCGTGGTCATTTCTGTTTTAAATGTATTTCTACATTTTAGTAGAGCTACAGCAGGAGTGTCATATCTCACACTGGACTTGGTGCAAAACGGGTCAGCTCAAATACTGTGTTATAATTTTCAAAATATTCTGGTGGTTAACTGAGCCCCTCTAAAGTCCGGCGAATGTTTTATTTAAAGTTTTGTATTTTAGTTCATCCGGCCATATATCCAGGCTAGTGGTTTGAATCCTGGCGTTAACCTCTGTAGGTGAGTGAGATATCACGGGTAACCGCAGTTAATCTCAATTCTGAGCTTGCCGCACAGTTAGCATTTTGCCGGTTGCCAGAAATCAGTTACTCTGGTCTTCAATGATTGTTCTTGCATATCGGATTAGCATTTCCGGTGATTTTACCCATGTCGGAACTATAGTTTCTGTCATGAGCACGAGGTTTAGATCAAAATATCCGTCACCGACGGTAATTGTTTTGGCTGGCACTAAGCTCTGCCGAGTTGCCCGAGGTAACCGATATTTCTATCTGAACTAAATGCCTCTAACCCAGGTTCACACAAAACTACATAGCCTGAACAAATATATATCACCATCACTATATAGTTTATACACCGACCCTTAATTTTTTGTATTATGCCTTGGCCTTGATATATTATTTAGGACCCACATAATGCACAACAAGTCACAACACCCTTATAAAAGATGTTTTATCATAACACAAACTACGAAAGTATGGTGTCGAAACGGGGCGAGTAAAGGAATAAACAAAACAGGAAAGGTGTCGTAGACGTTCTTCAATAAAAGGTTCAAATCCAGTCAATTATTGTATGTTATTAAATAAGACCTTGCCAACATTTTGCTTCAATATAGACACGATATATCAGTGGTTAGTTGTGTGTTTAAGGCACGAGATGCACAGGATATTTGCGGCTGTAAAATACTAACAAAAATATGCTGACATTGTGAAAACAAAGCTTTTACTTGAAGAGAATATGATTTTGCACGATCTTCAGATCATAATAAGTTCACAGCAAGTGCACATTTAAATAGGATTTAATGACATATGTATGTTAATGTGATACATGAACGCAGATAAGTGCAAACACGAACAAATGTACAACCGATTTATTTGAATATGCCTTTGACGGCCGATTTTGTTATAGTAAATATATACAATGTATATACTCTTTTATTTCGCCATTTCCGAGATACATATCAACATAATGCAAGAAACAAATGAACAAGAAACAAATATCCATATACATGGTACAATGAGAAATTTGACAATAGGCTTGAAAGATTGAGACACTAAGTCTTGTTGTCAATCAGATATATTGTTAACCAATCAACATCTGATTCATATGATTGGACTTGAGCTTGATGCCCCCCTCTCTCCCCCATTAAACAACACCGGTGTGTTGTACTATAAAATAAGTACTTTTACACATACAAGTAACACTCGTGTGTAACAAAAATCCGGATGGAGGTGAAACGTAATAAGCCGATGTTTTGTCATTAATATCGCTCAACGTGCTGCATTCAACAAACAAGCACGTTCTCAAAGTACCCAAGGAACGGTTTCTATACATTGCAAGCTAATTAGAAAAACTAGTGACTATTCAACATATAATACAGTAAGAACCAGTTACATGCCGGTATGTATGGCGCAGATGGTGCACTATACTTTCGAATTTTGTGTAATGTTGTAACCTTGAATTCGTATATTTTGATGATGGGTACCACTTTCACAGGGGCTTATGCATTATGTAGACAAATTAAGGCTCGTTGCATCTGGGTGTTTACATTATATAGTGAAGATGATTTATTTTTGTTTAGGCCTAATAGAGACCTGAACCAAAAATGGACTTCAAACATCACAGGTTTTTTTTAATGATTACTTTTTTATTTTTTTTTGACGCCGAAATACTTATTTAATAGTCAGACATCTGTGTTTTCAGACATGTCCCTGTTCTTCCAAATTCACAGAAGGTAACGTACATATTAACTTCAAATGTGTACGTCATAACATAGTCCTGAACCCGATACCACTCAGGCGCTCAGTTCCCAGGGTCAAAACCTTGCATTATTTGTATACATCGGAAACACTTGTGAATAAATACCATCTGTCAACAAAGACCTCGTTGGTTCTTTCAGTCAATCGTCTTTGTTTACAGGTTTGACTGTATTTATAGGTGAGTATCAATATCTAGAACATGACCCTCATAATATCGCAATAGTATACTAATAAAAAATGATTAACGCCCCGTTATGGAATGATATTGAGGTAAAAATTACACAATGCCTGCTTACTGTTACAATTTACTCATTGACACTGCTATTGTGTTTATTGGTACAGTCACTATGCATGCTTGCACTTTCATCACGCTTGTTGACAATATCACAATGCCTGCTTACTGTTACAATTTACTCATTGACACTGCTATTGTGCTTATTGGTACAGTCATTATGCATGCTTGCACTTTCATCACGCGTGTTGACAATGATACCATGCTTGCTGGAAGTTACAACTTGTTTGGTGTTTAGTCCCTGATGTCTATATGGCTGAATGACAGTGCAATGTAGCGTAATTAAATATTTCAACATGCCGGGACTGTATATAAGCTTTGATATTTCAACATTGCACAGTTATAATGCTCCTAGAACAAAACACACGATGTGACCACACAAAATGAAAGATGCAATAAGCCACTAAGCAAGTTGAAAGTAAGCATAATGTTAATTGCAAATTTGCACATCACATTTTGATACCAGGGGGCGCACGTTCGTAGTTTTCGCGAAAGATCTCCGGTCTATGACGGACTTAAATTAGCTGTTGCCTAAACCGTTTCCCATCAGTTGTGTCCCTTTGTTTCAATTACTCTATTAATTGCAACCTGAACTGGTAAGTTTTATGTAGCTTTCAAGCTTTATTTACAGACAATATGTTTATTATTGGAAGAAATACATCGCCTTTTAAAAAAGTTCTCGATGTCTCTTCTATACTAATGACAAAATTTAATCGGCATCGTTATTATAAGTGGAATAAAAAATTGACGTAGAAGACGAGTACTTGAACTGGAGAAGATTCTACAAGACCAATACAAGTTATGTTTTGTCTCTGTTGTAAATAGTGTAGTGATTGTAGGTTTATAGGCGTGTTGGGTTATAACCCTTTAGCGACGTGGTTGAGTGTTCGCCTTCAGGTGTCAAGGTCCGGGGTTCGAGCCCCAGGAGGGACCTTGGTATTTTCTCACCCAGGATTTACTTTAATGGTGTCAGAAGTGTTTGACGGACTCATTCGGGGAGCATTGAGGGTCAATCTGGAGAGCTGTCTAGCTCTGAAAAGTAAAAGAGGGAGAAGTGTAGTGATTGCAGGTTTATAGGCCACTTCCAACAGCCTTGCTGTTGGGTTAACCCTTTAGCGACGTTGTTGAGTGTCCGCCTTCAGATCACGAGGTCCGGGGTTTGAGCCCCAGGAGGGACCTTGGTATTTTCTCACCCAGGATTTACTTTAATGGTGACAGAAGTGTTGACGGACTCATTCGGGGAGCATTGAGGGTCAATCTGGAGAGCTGTCTAGCTCTGAAAAGTAAAAGAGGGAGAAGTGTAGTGATTGTAGGTTTATAGGCCACTTCCAACAGCCTTGCTGTTGGGTTAACCCTTTAGCGACGTTGTTGCGTGTCCGCCTTCAGATCACGAGGTCCGGCGTTTGAGCCACAGGAGGGACCTTGGTATTTTCTCACCCAGGATTTACTTTAATGGTGTCAGAAGTGTTTGACGGACTCATTCGGGGAGCACTGAGGGTCAATCTGGAGAGCTGTCTAGCTCTGAAAAGTAAAAGAGGGAGAAGTGTAGTGATTGTAGGTTTATAGGCCACTTCCAACAGCCTTGCTGTTGGGTTAACCCTTTAGCGACGTTGTTGAGTGTCCGCCTTCAGATCACGAGGTCCGGGGTTTGAGCCACAGGAGGGACCTTGGTATTTTCTCACCCAGGATTTTCTTTAATGGTGACAGAAGTGTTTGACGGACTCATTCGGGGAGCATTGAGGGTCAATCTGGAGAGCTGTCTAGCTCTGAAAAGTAAAAGAGGGAGAAGTGTAGTGATTGTAGGTTTATAGGCCACTTCCAACAGCCTTACTGTTGGGTTAACCCTTTAGCGACGTTGTTGATTGTCCGCCTTCAGATCACGAGGTCCGGGGTTTGAGCCACAGGAGGGACCTTGGTATTTTATCACCCAGGATTTACTTTAATGGTGTCAGAAGTGTTTGACGGACTCATTCGGGGAGCATTGAGGGTCAATCTGGAGAGCTGTCTAGCTCTGAAAAGTAAAAGAGGGAGAAGTGTAGTGATTGTAGGTTTATAGGCCACTTCCAACAGCCTTGCTGTTGGGTTAACCCTTTAGCGACGTTGTTGATTGTCCGCCTTCAGATCACGAGGTCCGGGGTTTGAGCCCCAGGAGGGACCTTGGTATTTTCTCACCCAGGATTTACTTCAATATGTTTTTTGGGCATAGTAGAGTAGTATACCGTCGGAAGTGCTTTGACATTATATAAATATAGTGAAAATGAAAGTGGAAATCTATTTGTTTTTTTAACATTATACATATTCGGATATCCACGATAATCTTTCCGGCAAATAATTATTCAAATTACGGAAAAACACGACTAGAACATAGCGCCCCCTGTTATCAAAATGTGACTTACAATTTTGAAATGACATTATGCTTAGTTCTATTTTGACTGGTGCCTGATAACATTTTCCATACCGGTTGATCACTTCGTGTATTTTGTTCTTGGATGCATTACAAATTAACCAAGATAACCACAGCATGATGAAATAAACCATTACGCTAGATTGCACTGTCATTCAGTCAAATGAAAATATGAAAAAGGCATCATGGCCTAAACAACATAAAAGTTGTAACTTCCAGCAAGCATGGTATCATTGTCAACACGCGTGATGAAAGTGCAAGCATGCATAATGACTGTACCAAAAAGCACAATAACAGTGTCACTGAGTAAATTGTAACAGTAAGCAGGCATTGTGTAATTGTCAACAAGCGTGATGAAAGTGCAAGCATGCATAGTGACTGTACCAATAAGCACAATAGCAGTGTCAATGAGTAAATTGTAACAGTAAGCAGGCATTGTGTAATTTTTACCTCAATATCATTCCATACCCCGTGATCTCGCAGAATTTGCTCGGTTATAGATCTATCAATAACTTACCGATAGAATATTGACTGTGCTCTATTTACTATATAAGTACTAATTTTGGTGGGTTTATTATTTTGGATATTTTGGCGGTCAATATTGGTTGCACCGTAATTATAAATCACCGCAGTTATAAGTCACGCCAATATTTAAAGAATGTTAAACTGTATAATTGTTTATTTAAGAAGTCTTTCATGGCACACACATTTGTATAAACTATCGGTCTTTAACAGTATTATTGCAAACGTGTAAAACACGTGTCGTGGACTTGCAGTTAAAACCATACACTGCAGTTCAGTTTTAATACTTCTAGATTCTCTTTTCTATACCTTTATGGTAGTGTTATCACAAGTAAGACTAAGTTACTTAGTCGGGCAATGTGGAACTTTAAACGATAATTAACATAGTGTACAGTTTTCAGTTTGAATTTATTGAATTACGACCGTTTATTATATTTAGTTTACCTTGCAAATCAATTAATAAAATTAAGTTTTTATATGCAAGAAGAAAACATGTGTGCTCTTCAATCGAAGGGAGCATCCATTGGTATTACCGATGCTATTTTTAAATCATTTTTGAAAATACTATTTCTATCACTTATTGTTTTTAAGAAGTAACAAAAGTCCTAGTAGTAACTGACAACTATACAAGAAATTCTGGTTATGTAAATCTTTATTAGGATACAAAATATAAACAAATACAAGATGGCCCAATATCGCTCACCTGCGACTTATGACAAGATGTGACCAAACTTCAACTCTTACCTATTATCATAAACACATAAACACAAACATTCTGTTTGACCTTGACAAGGCAAAGCTTTTGACCAATTTACATGATGATTGGATTGTAAATGTCACCTGTATGACATACACAAGGTTTTTAACCGGGTGACCTAGTTTTTTACCTCAGATCACCCATATTCATACTCTACCTAGATTTAGTCAAGTCAATCATACTGACAACTTTTAATGAAGATAGAATGAAATATGCAACTTCTATTGCATACACATGGTTTTTCTACAATACCCCGTGACCTAGTTTTTGACCCTAGATGACCCATGTTCGACACTGACCTAGATTTTATCAAGGCAATCATACTGACCAAGTTTTATAAAGATCCAATGAAAAATGTCACTTCTATTGCATACACAAGGTTTATCTATGATTTGACCGGGTGACCTAGTTTTTGACCCTAGATTACCAATGTTCGAACTCAAAGTAGATTTTATCAAGGCAGTTATACTGACCAAGTATCATGTAAATACAATGAAAAATGCAACCTCTATTGCATACTCAAGGTTTTTCTATGATTTGACCCTGTGACCTTGTTTTTTACCCCAGATGGCCCATGTTCAAATACGACCTAGATTTTTATCAAGGTAGTTATTCTGACTAAGTGACTAAGTTTCATGACGATCCAGTGAAAAATGCAGCCTCTATTGCATA
Organism: Saxidomus purpurata; assembly: GCA_022818135.1. Taxonomy (NCBI): domain Eukaryota; kingdom Metazoa; phylum Mollusca; class Bivalvia; order Venerida; family Veneridae; genus Saxidomus; species Saxidomus purpurata. The sequence goes on from JAFMSR010000004.1 coordinate 34,423,538, forward strand.
TACAAGGTAAATTGTGGACAGACAGACAGACAGACGATGGACACCAGGCGATCACAATAGCTCACCTTTGAGCACTTCGTGCTCAGGTGAGCTAATAAAAAAAGACAAATAAAACTACACAGTAAAATTAGAAACAAGTACAAAGAACAAATTGTACATAGGTGGGTCATGAATGCAACGAATAGAAAACATCAGTAGACATTTGAATAGTAAAATTATAATAAAACATTGTTCTATGAAAGGAAGCTGTTTGAAATACATGTACTCTTCTAAAAGCAAGTTATTAGAAAAATTGTTTTACATACAAAAGCCTGCTTAATTATACAGCATTTTATGAAGAGAGAGAGAGAGAGAGAGAGAGAGAGACAGAGAGACAGAGAGAGAGAGACAGAGAGAGAGAGAGAGAGAGAGAGAGAGAGAGAGAGAGAGAGAGTGAGTGGAATGTAAAACTCAATGCTGGCAGATGCGAAAAGTCTTGATGGTCCTTTCGCCCGCGGTGTCACAAATGCAACGAATAGAAAACATCAGTATACCTTGGAATAGTAAAAATATAATACAATATATTGTTCTCAGAAAGAAAGCTGTTTGAAAAACACTAACTTTACAAAAAGGAAGTTATTAGAAACAAAATGTTTTACATTACAAAAGTCTGCTCAGATAGGCAGCAATTTATGAAGACTGAGAGAGCGATCGTCAAGGAATATATAACTCAGTGCTGGAAGAAGTGAAAAGTCCGGATGGTCCTATCGCTCGCACGATAAATTTGATATCTACATCACTTGGAGTTATGTTGTCAGCTTCTATAATGATATCTATGAACGTGTTCATTGTCTCTTGCCATTGCACAATATCACCTTTACCGCCTTCCGAGAGCCGGACTGTAACTTCGTAGTACAATGGCTGTTCAGATGAAAATACATCTTCCCAGGAACAGTGGGCAGTTGAAGTACTCTCGTACCACGCTGTTACAAATGGTTTCTCTGAAGATGTATTGTAAAGGTATATTGCATACAGAATAAATAAAGACGAGGTTGTTTCTTCTAAAAGAAACTACATCTTTCACTTTCTAAGGCATATGGTTTTAGGAATAATTTTAAAAAAGGACCAGTATTTAAAGAACAAGAGTACCAGTATACACCGTGTTTGAAGGAAGCCCGAAACGTTACCATGAAATATGGCAAAACTTCTCCTATCAATCGCAGTGAGTTAAGATTACAAAATATGCAAAGGGTAGGAGGTAAAACACATAGCTTGGACGTATGGATGATGTTAGATGAAATCTGAGTGATTATAAGCAAATAGTTAGGACACTTCAGGGTGCATAACTTCCTTAAAGTCAATCAACACGGCAATTGTGACAGAACACACCAGAAGTATGTGTGTGTGTGTGGGGGGGGGGGGGGTGTGGGGGTGTGAAGGCGGGCTTAAACCCCCAATGTATATTATTTGTTTAATTTGACCAAACACCAAACATATTAAACTATTTGCAGGTTTTACCTCCCGAATCCTATCCCTTAATACTAGGCACCAGACAGGTAGTCATACCATAACCATTAGTTAACTAGCTGGCGGGTTACCAACCGGCTATATCAGAAAAGACCCTGCTAGGATTGGAAACTCCCTCTCCAAAAGCGGATGCCTACACCAAGTTTGTAAGACCAAGGAAGATATGAAAGATATCCATTTTGATTAAACTACACATACTTGAAAATTAATAACTTCTTTGTATAAATTTAAAATCAAAATCAATTATATCATTTTTCATCATTCAAAATTAAACACGGATTGCAGAAAGTGAACAAAAGTCAGAGACATGTCTTACATGTATTTAGTTTCCAACAAGGAACCGTAACGTACGCGAACCAGTGATTTTATTAAAACGCTTTTATCATGCTATATATTTACCGGTTAACTGAGGAGGATTTGTCAAAAGATAGAAAGTTGTCGACATTTTTTCGCTAGTCATTTCGACTTCATTTATGGCTACAATAGAAACTGTGTACTTCCCGTCTCCTAGATTCAAGCCAGTGAAACTAGCATATGTATAGCCAATGTAGTTAGTCTTAACTAACTCTGACACGTCAGTACCTAGTCCTTTCAACGAAACCTGTAAATAAACAATACTGTTTACACTGTGTAGATCATTTTTTGTTTCATGGATTTGAAAACAAATTGGAAATTACGCTATTTCTAAAAGATTAATCATTGGAGTAGTATATTTAGCTAGAAACATACGTACCAAACAGCTATCAATGCCTTCGTTGCTATTAAAGCCAGTCCATCTGAATCTGATTTCTGAAGCATTTCCATGGTAATGGTCACGTGCTGGATACTGAGTTGCTGAGGTTGTTAAAACATTAAGTATAACGTCATGCAGCATTGGTGGTTCCTTCAATATTCTAATGCCGTCGGAAGATCTATAACTTGTGAGTCCAGCTCCATTTGTACATCTTATAGTCGCATAAAGAGTTGCGTTTGGGTTGCCAGTAAGGATTGTTGTCAATACAGCTTTGTTGTAATCAGCCTGTGTATATTGCATAACTGAAGGATCGCCTTCAAACAAACCTGCAATTCATGTAACAAAATTATGAATATTTTTTGATCGGAAAGGCGAACAGATGAGCCTGTAATCGTTATACATTTAGGAATAACCACTTACCTTTATTAAAATGCGCATTACTCTTAATTATGTGGCGGCTAGGAGATATATTGTCACGATGTAGACCGTAAAAGGACCTAAGAATACACACGGAAGTTCCAAGCATTGTATCAGTATCAATGTCGTGTTGATCTTGAAAATTCTCGTTTTTTTACAGTTAATTACATATAAATCGTGTGGAATAAGGCTTAGAAATCTATATGTGAATGCTCTAAACTGTAAATACTAACTTTTTTGTAAATAATACAAATTTGTAATATTAAAATGCATGTATGGTCCAGACCTAGAGCCCAGGAACATTTTTGTAAGCTGGATTCGGGATCGCTGGCTAACCAATTGACGTCTATTCTAAGGCTCTTCTGGAAATCGATGTCTGTATCTACAACGTGTTAATCGGTCAGTATTAATCAAATGCGAAAGCTTAAATATTGACCCAAATACGTGATTTTATCTTTCGAACCTAAATCAAAATACAACCTTTATGTTATATGCTTATGGAATTATACAATTCCTATGAAAAGTATTAACTAGATTTTGATAAATGAGTGTCAGTTCAACACTTTCTATAGCATTCAATTTACAATGACTGAAATTATTGGTGTTCAGTTTTAAACACTTTTAACTTAAATAGACGTCTGCTTTAAACAAAGCTACACACACAAAAACATACCTGTCTCCATTCCATCGTAAACATGATGAAATACTGGTGGTGTGATATCTATGATTACAGGATCAGAGTAGCTAACAGCACGAAGACCAGCCCCGTTTACTGCTACAATCGTTACAAAGACAACAGTATCGTGTACAAACTTAAGAGAATTTGTAAAGGCAAACGTCTGTCGACCAACACTAGTAAAGCTCTGTAGCTGGGTTCCGCCCTGAACAGTGCCTTAAAATATTTATCATTCATTTAGTATTTTATATAAAGTAAGGTTCCGATCTGAAAAATTCTTAAAAAATATATATTTTTATTTAAGTCAAACGACTGTAGTGTGAATAATCTTTAAAATGTATTAACACATTGCTACTATATGAATAATAAACAAGTCCAATGCCTTAATGCATTTACTTTGTACATCTACTTAGCAAGTTATGTACATTAAGTTCTTAGCGATCGTTGTAGTATATTAGCTTTGAAGACCAGTTGGCCTGAACCCCAGTAAGCACAAGAAAACTTGACGGTTTCAAATATACTGTACACTGTCACGATTTCAATTGAAATCGGGATTTATATGAAATTTGAAATTAATCACCTATTGCCCATAGATATTCTACAATTCCACTCTCTGGATCAAGAAAACTCCAATCTGCATGTATGGAAGACCAGTCGTGAAGAAATACAGTGTGGGCATTAACATGACCTATACTGTTGTCAATTTTGTGAACGTCCAACTCACATTTCTGAAAACTTATATCTTTAAGTGATAATACTTGCTGCATGTTCGCTGTACCTATGGCAATCGTTATCGGAGCAATATTGTCGTCAATTTGATACCAGAAAGAATGTTTCTGCCATGTAAATTCATGCCCATCTGGTTTCGTATACAGAAGAAAGATCCGACGTTCACCATTTATCTCAACAAATCCTTCAGTTGACCATTTATGCAAATTATCGATTATTACAGTAGATGTAAAGAACGTAACAAGGTACTTTCCAATGCCGATATTGTTAAGTTCTTGCGAAAGGGAACCTTTCAATATCAATATATTTTCATCGTTTAAACCCTGTTCCTTATATGCTATAAACGAAATACAGCTATCTTCAGAAATAATCCAGTCATTGCTCATCGGTTTGAGGCATGTCAATTCTGCAATAATTGAATGATTTTGAACAGCAAATGTGTTGTCAAATAAACTGTCGTGAATCAAATTTGAGTCACACTGTAGAGTTGTCGCCCTTAGAGGAGGAGTTGTATCAACAATAACACCACTAGATGTGACAACACTCGACACGTGACCTGCCGCATCATAAGCCCGCACTTCTCCAATGAGTACCGTACCTGAAACATTTTCTATTTATATAAAGCTTGAATCATATTTTTGCATTTTAGCTTTTCAGTGTAAAGATAGATTCTAAACAACAGACTGATAACGGTTACTTCCTATAACGATTTGCGAATCTATTCTAAAACTAATTAAGCATCTAAAATCTAATAATGATTGAAATCTAATAATGATTATGATAATCTAATATAATATATAATATAAGGCAATAATCAGTACGAGGATTTTCGTAAACTTACCGTGGTCAACTGGTTGACTGAACGAAACCTCTGCTTGTGTAGCAATACCAACAGACGTAAATGGATGAATGTCACAGAGCCCTTGTGAATGATGTGAAGACACACAGTATTCATAATGTCTTATCCCAGATTCAGTGTCGGCGAAACCATACCAAAATAATTTAGCAGAATCAATTGAACTTGTGGCATGGATGTCAACAAATGCTGAAAAAAGAAATGAAATTGTTCTTGAAACAAGATCTGTTTGTAAAACACGAATGCCCTCTTTGATGCAATCAGTAATGTGAAAAAAGTTATATTATGCAAAGAACTGTATTAAAGTAAAAGTCACTGTGAATGTGGCGTAAGACCAAAAACCTGAAAATGAATGGGGTTATTGACTGGTTCCGAAAAATAAAAAATAATGTATTTTTTCCATATGGCTTCAAAACAAAACAATTCAAGGGCCCCTCGATTTTTTATTTTCATATGGCCTTTAAAAATATTTTGGCCTTAAAAAGACTATTTTTCGCCTTAAAAGCATTACTTTTTTTGGCCTTAAAGATATTTGGCCTCACAAGTTTGTTGGCCTTAAATCAAAACAAAATGTTTGGCCTTAAAAATTCAAGTCTTTACTATCTCGGGTCACTTCTGACCTTAAAACCGATAGGGGTCATCTGCGAGTCATGACCAACCTCCGCATCAAGTTTCAAGGTGCTATTTTCACGCGTTCTCATATAATCATCCGGAAACCATTCTACAATTCTGGGTCACCGTGACCTTGACCTTCAGACCTCAAAACCAAGTCATCTGCTTGTCATGACCAACCTCTACATCAAATTTCAAGATCCGAGGCAGAAGTGTTCTCGAGTTATCGTCCGGAAACCCGTATAACTATTCCGGGCCACTGTGACCTTGATCTTAGACCTACTGACGTCAAAATCAATAAGGGCCCTCTACTGGTCATGATTGAACTCAACATTTAGTTTCAAAATGCTAGACCTATGCGTTCTTGAGCTATCGTCAGGAAACCGTTATACAATTCCGGACCACTGTGACCTTGACTGTTGACCTACTGACCTCAAAATCTATACTGGTTATTTACTGTTCATGACCAACCTTCACATCAAATTTCAAGATTCTAAGCTCAAGCGTTCTTGAGGTATCGTCCGGAAACCGTTTTACTATTCCGGGTCACTGTGATCTTGACCTTTGACCTACATACCTTAAAGACAATAGTGGACCTCTGCTGGTCATGATAGATAGATAGATAGATAGATAGATAGATAGATAGATAGATAGATAGATAGATAGATAGATAGATAGATAGATAGATAGAATACCTCCACTGAAGGGAGAGCAACACAAACCATTATACAAACATATAATCACAGTAGAATATTAATCAAAGTTGTGAACATATATACAAGTACATTCAAACACATGAGTTCTTAAATGACATTTTCTCTTTCCTTTCTGATTTGTTTTACTACTAGCGGTCTTTAACATAGGTTTGACTGTATATGGAGTTCAAATGTCTTGAAATGTTTGCTATGAATTTTTGAGTGATTGTCATACTGAATGGTATATAACTGAGTTGTGTATAGTTGAAATTTAAGTTTTCTTTTTGTACTTTTCATGTTTTGTTTTCAAAAGGCCATGTTTAAACAAAGTCATATGAATATTCGTTTATATTTCTGTATATGTTACCTTCTTTAAATAAAGAATTTATTACAATTATTAAATAAAGAAACATATTATAAAAACATCTTCAAATAAATTAACGCAATTACAGGTAAAGAATGACCAATCTCCACATCAAGTTTCAAGATCCTAGGCCCAAGCGTTCTTGAGTTGTCATCCGAAAACCAGTTTATAGACAGACGGACCGACCGACATACCCATCGACCGACCAACCAACCGACCGACATCTGCAAACCAATATACCCCTTTTCTTCGAAGGGGACTTTAAAAGAAATGTACTTATTCTGTACATACTTTGAGATAAACGAAAGGAAGAAATGAACAAAAGAATGATTTTGAAGACGGGGACTCAAAGCATTTCATGGATAATTTCTTTTATTTACTAATACAAGCATGAAATTGACAACACAGGTTTTACTTAACGCATGTTTGTTTTCCCTGCATATATGAAGGCTGCTTTTACAGGTAGACACATTATTGCTAATTTCCCACTGCATGTTTTTCTCTATGCAGTCTTATTATTGTTGTGATTTTCTTAAATCATCCATAAACTAAATTTTCATTAGAGGCACAGATCCTTAGAACACAGTCACTATACAGTCTTTACAATGTTCTGCTCTAAAATAATACCTTTGCCATCATGAACAACACCAACTGTTGGCGGACTAGTATCTACTATGAAACCATCTGAAACTTCTGTGGTATGGAGACCAGCGTGGTTAAAAGCCTGTACAACTGTGTAGTACTTCGTGTAATCATCAAAGTGAAGCCCTGTGAGGTCATACGATGTAACCGATGGCGATAGATCAGTAGACAGAACATGGGCATCGTGACCTGCGTGAAATAATGTTCAAGTATTGTTACAATCTTCATACATGTAGCTAGCTATATGAAGGTGTATCGCCATTATGGTTTCCATGATTTGAGTAAAAAATAAAATTATTTTTCATTGTTCCAAGGACTTCCGATTCGTCTATAAATAAACAGGTTTTGAGGATAAAACAAGTATATATGTGTCCAAAACAACTCTTATCAGTACACATAATATATGATTGGAAAACATTAACACGCTACATGTCAAGAACACCATATGGGTTCTAAATGTAGAAGATTTTAATTGCAAAAAAGGCAATGTAAGATATAATTATGTATTTATTAACTCATACAAATATAGAAGGCAAGCCATACTGAGGATCGGCTGGCTAAAAATTACTAAATGTAATGACTCAATATGTACCACCCGGATATGTGCTTATATACAAATGATATTTTGCGAGACTTCCATCGTTGTTTAGAAATTTTTCTGTCCAATCTGCGCCCATAAATGATGTCTTCGAGAAAAAATCAATGTCAGTTGATAATCCAGGTGATACTTCCTTCACACGACGTCCTCGTATAACTGTTGCTTTTGGACGGAATGGGTTGATTATTACACCGGGACTTTTGTAGATTACAAAGACATTGTTACTGTACCATGCTCTAACAAAGAACGAGTACTTCGCATTCGGTAGCAACTCACGCCCTGTTTGAGAAGAAGACAATTAGCTTCATAGGCTAGAATTTATAGTTTTGTTTTAAATATTGTAAGAATTGTTCTCAGTTGTTTGTATTGATTCACATTTCAATTAGAGGTACAATCTTCATTGCTACGAATTGCTGTACGAAACACAAAAATAAATTCTGATTTGTATGACTGTTTTCGCTAAATAATATATAATCTACAATGTTCCTCCTTGAACATGTTCAGCAATATAACTGTACGCTGAGGAAGTTTAAGTTACCTTATGCCATCAGTACTAACATTCATGGACGTTTGTCGTAGACAAAATGTCTTTCACTGTGTACATAATTTATGTTGATATTTTGCATTCGAAGATTGCCAAGTTTGGTACAAGATTCATATACAAATGTACTAAAGAAGACTGTTTAACTTAATACTGACAAACCTCTTCACAGAGCATATGTGTAATAAAATCAATTTTACAAGTACCTTTGGCAAATGTAACGACCCAATATGTCCTCATTCCTACTTCATGCCAAACCTTCTCCTTTGCCCGATTGTAAATACCTACTGGCATCTCATAAGCTGTCTCTCCAACGCTCCATTCATACCTACAGAGCAACAAAAATTCGTAACCAGTGACACATGCTTTACAAGTGATAAATGTTTCTGCACGTGCTCAAGATTGCATTTATAAATATGAGCACATTTGGAAGCACACAAAACTAAACTGTGATAAAAGACATGTTATGATACTTTGTAGTTACTTCTTGGCATTTTTAAAATCTTTTGAAAAGCTTGTTGCTTGATATAAAAGGAAATATGTTTATTTAGCCATGAAGAATTATGTTACCTGATATAGATGCAATGTACCTATCCAAAAAGGTTTCAGCAGGGAATTCGGAACGGTACACAAGGTGAGGATAAGGTTGCTGCACGCTGCTTTTTTATGCGAGCTCGAGAAGTGAACTTGGTACGATTTTGTATTCTAATAAAACTACATTTTGACTTTAGTGATAGTTAGTTCTACATACAACCAAATCAGCCAGAAAAACAAAGGTGTCTGATTACCATTGAGGAATGTTTGAAGTTGTTTCATGGACTGACCATGCCCCAGCTAACATCGTGTTTATTGGAGTAAAGCTGACAAGTGGAGCACCAGTTGGGAAACGAAGGTCAATATAATCATTCACGATCACAGGGGCGTACGTTCCTTCAATTACAATTGAATATAAGCACTGTGTGAAAGATATTTAGCATTACGTGCTGGATGAATCTACATATTGATCTTTACTATTTTGTATAAATGATTTTAGGTTTATCCGTTCTTTCGGCGTTCATAATCACAACATGTAACTTTTTTGTCAATGTTTATTATATTTTTTTCTGTTTTATTATATAATTTAATTCTGTTAATGTTTCAAAACAAAACATTCAAAAACATTAGTAGTAAGTGTTCTAACGTCAATTCCAAAGATGCACTTTAAACGGACAGTTTGGCAATATTGCCGTACAAATGTGACTTCACAGGTGTCATGCATGAAAAGATATTACAATTCATTGAAATATTTACTGATAAAATGCATTTGCATAGACTTGTTATACTTTAAAATTTCAATTTACAAACACTTGTACATAAAAAATATTTTCCTTGGGTCTACAACATGCTGCAGATGAGTGTTATTATTCTATTTCATTTGCTTGCTTTAAGGCATATCAAGGACGAGTTAGTGAACAGAGAACATGTACATAACATGTTCTACTATTTAACAGTACATGTATCTTATAATAAACAAATATACCTATGGAATGATTTGAACAGGGAGTATCTTCGCTATGGCACAGCTGTTGATGTGGCGCACATACGCAATGACCCAGACATGTTTGACTGTTGCACCGTCTGACTAATGACATGATACCATCGTAAAGTAGGTCAAATTGTGAGTTTAGTACACTGCTGGTCAAACCAACCTGAACAAAGAAACTGTTATTTACGTCTAGAATGTGAACATTTTAAAATTTATAACACTGAATAACATTTTTTCATTCGCTTTTAACATGGGAAGACGTCGGTTCATAACTCATTAGAGATTATCCATTTCAGTTAATTGAATTTACAAAAGAAAAATAAAAACACAAGAATACAAAAGTAAGAACGCATAATACCTTATTTGTTGCAGCTATGCTGATGTAAATAGTTGGGTATTTTAGCAATGGCTGGGTTAACATTGCGTAGGATTGTACCATACCATCTTCATAAATCGTACCATTTACATCATGCTGAATCTTACATGGATTCCCAGGATCCTGTAACAATGATAGTGCATTTGTACAATTCATATTCACGTGTATTTTTTTCAAACCAATAAGTGGATGTTCACGGCGACGTTATGGCGATAAAATATATGATTAAAGGTTTAAAGAAATGACGATTGATCTCCATTTCGGGTTCATATATGAGGAACAATGTGGATGGGGAACACATTTTTTAAATTTTGACATTTTTTAGGGAAAACATTCATCAGGGTAGGAAGAAAAAGTAATATACTGCAAAGCTGCCCATAGTACAAAATATCAGTAATTATTAAATATTTCAATTGTTTTAACACAAATTACCTTTACACAGTATCGCTTTTATATTTAGCTGACTGATTCGAAAAAGAAAACAAGACGAAGTCGAAAGCTTGGTCATTAACATATGTTATTTGCTAACTTTAAACCTAGAGCATTGCGACTGTGACTGTACTCCAATGTTTATAACCTTATGAAACCATGCGTAAACAATAAATAACATCATTATTCAACTTAGTCATCTACATACTTGACTAAGTATACAGGACGGTTCGTTGTAATTGGATAACATATTTTATACGATTATAGTGGACTCTCCTATTACCTCACGGTATGAATATCGCAAAACTCATCGACCGTCTGTTCTTTAAAATTACAGCTTAAACACTGTGGAAAGTATACCCGATTAAGATCATCTCCCATGAAGTGACTGCCGATGTTAACTGAGTAAAACTGTATGCCCGAATGTAGATCCTCAAATCCCAGCCATGCTAAGTTTACTTGTAAGGCATTCCAAGTCATCCAGCCTTTAGGCTGGCGATTAAGTGCCGCTGCATGGTCCGTATTGATAGCAAATACACCTATAAAATACGAAAAATTGAGAAATATATTAGTACATCAGTCTGTTTAAATATAGTGAGTTAGCACTGATCTTGCAAAACAACTTAAGGCTATAACTTACGTGATGTTTGAGATATAAGATTTCTGTTACTCTAATGTATGTCATTATGAACGAGATTAAATGCAGACACATGGTTAGACGTGTTAAATGCTACAAGAAATTTGTTATAAAGATTCAAACGTGTTGTACTGACTACATAGGTCATAAAAAGGTACAGATAAATTTATTACCACATTTTGTGCTAGAATACTGATTGTGCTACGGCGAACAACAGCATTTAAATCTGTATTGCATTCTAAACTACAAAAACACTATCCTATGTCGTCTGTTTCACGTAGTGCTTCATGTGCAGAATTGTACCTACGACTAAAAGGACTATAATACGAGTTTTGAATCGATGAATGTTTTCGCTTCCACTTTATATGCATTGTTCTAAGATAGCATGACTAACTGTGTGACATTTATACGGTTTTAGACAGTCGGCGCGAATAGTCGTAAGTATAGCAAAATCGGCCGCCGGTCTCTTTTCGCCATATCCAATTTTTCATGGTACCGTATAATGTTCGTTTGCGTTGTGAGCCAAACTCGGATGCAAATTCAAGTATAAAGCTGTTACTGTAAATAGTTTTATTAAAATACATTTATGACATTCATTTTGCTTCATCGTTCTTTTTTAGTTTGGCATTTTGACTCCAATTGCAAGTATTTAATTTTAATATGTACTTCCCGTTAGCGAAATAGTGTAGTGCTGCGTAAATCTTCGAGGTTTAACAGATATAATAAGTATAGAATAAATACACATGTTCTGTAGTACATGTAGTTTCCGCATTATCTCAATCGGTAAACACGTCAGGATTATAATAGCTAAATTCTTCCGATTGCCAGTTCGAATCCCAGTGAAGGTACTTTTTTTATTAAATTTTTGTTTTCCTTCGCCTCCGTAATGGTTAGAGTGGTTAGTTTTTAATCTTACTTGTATATTACTTTTACTACGACTGTGACAAACCACCTTCATTTCAAAAGCTACACGTCATTCCTTGAATTACATAGAAAATAATTTAATTTTTTTGTCTTACTCTTGACAGGTTATTTATGCCTTATAAATGAACTGTTGCTGGTCCTATGTCTTTTTGTGTTTTTCTTGTACGGTATTTCATATAAGTACATGAACAGCTACAGGGCCCTTAGTAAAATCTTCATGCAGGGTTTTAATGTTAACTTTTTCAACCAGTATCAAAACTCTCAGCAGTTGATAGTACGCCAACACACAGTATTACTCAAGATCATACATTTGAGACCAGGCGGGAATTTGTTTTGCAACTTATTCCGCGGACAGTTTTTCAGTAGTTTTAAGGTTTTGATTATCATTTATTAACATACGAGATATTTGCGCTTAGTTTGTTGTATTGCAAACTAGATATTCTTTTTTTGTGCCGATCTTGCTCAGCAACAGTGGTTTATTCTCATAATCACTAACTGGAATGAGAAAGACTGGCTTGTATTGCTAACAAGGATTATCAAATATAATCAAATCTATTATCGAATGAAAGTGTGTGAATGTAGGTTAAACAAAAATTAACTATTGTGAGACTGCAACACTAATTAGTATCAATAATGTACACTTTCTTTTCAACAGACCTGGCGTTGGAGGAGTACTGTCTACAAGGATGTTGTATAAAATTGATTGCTGACACAATTTTCCACCGTTACATGTCACAAGTTTCATATCGTAAAAACTTCCGTCATGGAGATCTAGATCAGTAAAAGTATAGTCTCTCACTACGCCTGGTACCTGGAAAATATTATCTCATATAGACTCATATTCATCTTTTTACTTGCACAATATACTTACCTACATTATGTGTTTACTTAAACCAAATAACTTTTTAAAATTACAATCAGTTATTGAATATAAAACATTGTTCTTATTATTGATACCAAATGAAATTGTTTTGAACTAAATTGTATTAATATTATATTTCGTACCAAAGTAGAGGAAGAATTAAAGTCGCCACCGACGTGAGAGGAGATCGAGAGATACTGTGCTTCAATGTAAGACTCTGGATCTTCAACTTGCCAATAAACCTTTAATACTGAGCGGAGTACCGAGGTGCCATTTACAATGCTTCCGATGGTTGATTGTGTAAGTGGTACAGAAAATATTGGAGCTGTATCGTCTATTATAAACCCATTTGAAGTCATTTCCGTAAACATGCCTGAAAGATAAAAAAAAATTAAACAACTTTTATTGTGATAAATTATTTGTAGAGCCGTTGTGTCTAAATTTATTAATACCTGCTTTGTTGTATGCCCTGACTGTACAAAAGATAGGCGTGTTGGTCGGAAGTAACATTTTGGTCAAGGCCAGGTAATCTGGAAAGAATCCTTCTTCAGAGTTATGCACGTTTCGCGACGGCAATATATCATCAGCGCCCTTTGATAATCCTAAACGCCATAAATAGTGAGAAATTCCGGATTGTGTATCGTAAAATCCATACCACCGACATCCAACAACCTGTCTAAAACAAAACGATGCTGATATAATAAATGATAAAGAGAAAGGAAATTCTATCGTCTATGATTCTATAAGAATTCAATGTTCCCGGAGAGTATGAAACATTTCCGTTGTCACGATGCCAATCTACATCGTTCATCATCGTTGCGGTGCATCACTTATTCACAATGTTTTGAAGTCAGTACACATTTTTACACTTCCCGAAAAATACACGACCTAAGGAGAATTCATTGACAGATCTTGGAAATCTATGTGTATACGAGTTAAGTACAGATAAAAGTATTGATGTTAGGAAATACCTGGAAGATTGATAGCGTATGTCTTTACCGTGAATACCATCTAACACGTGACCTGGGACTGGAGGTGTTGTGTCAACAATGAAGCCATCTGACGAAGCAGTAGTACACAAATCCGCTGTGTTACAAGCAGTTACGATTACAAAATATGTAACACCTTCAGACAAACGTTGATTGTCAACAGTAAAACCTGAAATACCATTAAATGTTTCCTGTTTCAAACATCTTACATTATGATCATAATAACGTTGATTTCTAAGAATGGTACCTCGAGTTTCGTTAAATAGTCTTTGCATTTCCGATACATGGTCTTTAATTTTTCAAGGTCTTTAATTTTTACCCTGGCAAATATGTAATAGAAAAGTTTAAAGCATAAATCGATTTTTTGTTTTTCACTTAGTTACATGTATTGTCTAAATATTTACAAAACTTTAGTATGTGTATTTACTGCGATTCAAATTTTTTATTCACTCATTATGTCAGGTAACAATGCACATTAGTTAATCAACTAACCTAGAAATATTTGTAACCTTCAGTCTTCGTCTTTATATGTAAAGAACATAAATTAGGATGAACCGTTGAACAAACATGTAATCAATAGTTTACTTATGCTTAATATTTCTTTATACAATATTCTTCGTTTGATCCGACATGGCAATTTGAATAAACACATAATAATGTTCATATTCTATCAAAATTAATTAAAATGAATAAACTACATAGTGTAAATCAGATCAAAATGCAAACGATTTTTAGTGTTTAACTTGAGGATATGTTTATAGCTCTACATGAAGGTTTAAACGTTTTTTCAAGTTAGTCCTGAAATATTATAGAAATTCATTTTACTTTTTTATATATTAAGTTATATGTATGGTATACACTCAATGACCATTAACCTGAAGTACGTATTATACTGCAGAGCTAATACCTACTATTAACTACTCCAACGGGATGTCTGGTAAGGATATCTTCACACATTTTACAGGTTCCAATGCTGACATAATATTCGTTCACAATAGTATGGGGATCATGAAAATATGTCCAGTGTGCTTTTACAACAGAAGAGCTTGTAGTGTAATCAATGTCATTGACGTTTCCATTCACATATGCGCCATCAAAAATATGCCCCGGTATAGGGCCGGATACATCTACACTTATTGCCCATGATGACTGCAGACTGAAGAGACCAGCGTTGTTGTACGCCTGTAAAAATGTTGCACGTATCTGAGTAGGGCAGATGTTCTTGTACAGTCAGTACAAGTGCTTTATACCGATGACTTCGAAGTACTAAGTGGATCTACGTTTTAACCGTACGCAAGCTAAGTGTTAGTTTATGATGTTTATCTACAGCATGGGCTGCTTGTCCTTAAGGGAACACTTACTTAATACACAAAAGATGGTATACTCAAAACATCATTTACCTTAACGGTAATAAAGTAGAGATGACCTTCTGTAAGGGCAAGAGGATTACCGGCTGGCGTTTGTCCAAATTCCTCATCACTGATTATATAATCCATCACGTCGTTATATCCAGCGTGCGTTCCCACGCACCACACATAATGTGATATTCCGCTTTCTGGATCTTCAAATGCACCGTACCAACTTGGAAAAAAGGACAGAGAAGTCCCAGTAGTGACCAGAGTTTGATCAATTTTAAAACATTTAACGGAGTAGCTATTTATTTGTCGCCGAAAGATATGAATATTATTACTTAGTTAAATAGTTAAATAGTTTTATGACAGTTACAGGTAATTTTTTAACATTAATTTTCCCCTGACAATTCTGTTACTTGTGTAAAAGCAATAGTGAACTTGAATATTAGAAAGACCATGGCAGACAAACTCAAATTTACATTTTTGATCTGTAAGACACGACTAGGCTATTCCAAGAGAAGACCGTCATGTACTTACTAAGCAGATATAAAACTTGTACTTTTAATATGTCTGCCGACAACGCCGATACTTTTCCCCGTTTGTGTCGGAGGCGTGATGTCAACTTTAACCGCTGAAGATACTGACTGAGAAGTTTGATTGGTGAAATCATGAGCTGTAAAATGAAACAGCGTTTGGAAGAATGACCGGCTATTCCTATTCTACATACATAATCGTTCATATAAAAGTAAGATTTCCTTAAAATAGTGGAGATGGACGCAGTGTTACAAACGGAGAGCTTTGTTCAGTTTGGATTATACGAAAACAGCAGAAGGAAATTACACCGAGATAGCCGTTCCTTGTTTGTGACTGACTTAGTAGCTAGTTCTCATTCCACCCCATTGTTTTTTGTACGTAATACGAAATAGTACCTTTAACTGTTGCAAAGTATGTATGGCCTCCCTGTAGGGAAAGCTGATGAAAGGTGTGATGATTCACCAACCCTACACTTGTAAAGCTAACAACGTCCGTTCCTCCAGCTGACGTTCCTTGAATTTAAACATTATACTCCCTTTAGGAGAAATTAACAAACCACAGTTTCATGTATGATCTATTAAAAAAATATAAACATATTTTTCTGCAACTGTCAAATAAAATATCACGAAGATGTAAGTATCCCTTAAAATATGTAATTATCACATAAGTTTAACTCTTCCTGTCCAGGTAAATATTATATATTTTCTTAATATTTATAATAAGTGATCATAATTTCGTGCTCAATAAATTTGGTGAAAACGAAGTTAATAAAATTTGTCTATTCAAATGCATCATTTTCTGATGTGCGCAGTATACAACACCAAGGAAGCTGTAAGCAACAAAAAATACTGAAATTGACAGATAAAGGCTGTGAACCCATATAACTGTTGAATACCTATGGCCACGTCATAAGAAACAATCCCACTGCTATGGACGGCGTATCCGTATTCTTCAACATCCGTAAAAGATTCCCAGTAGACTGTCATATCAGATGATGTAGTCTAAAATTATAGGTAGAATTGTGCTAAAACGAGGATACATGTACATGTACGACATAAGTTATCTTTAAAGGCACTTGTTTTGTCTCCTGACAAAATGTATATAATCCATCGATTATATGCTTAGGCAGAAACATTCCTTTCACATTTAGAATATTATAACATCGCATTTCAATGTCAACTTATCACGTTCATGAAAAGGGATTATCTAGCAGATTTTATGTCTTTTTGTAGAACTACAGGAACTTGCAACTGAATTATGCCGAAGCTTATTTTTAACTTTAAAATAAACAGCTGAATAAATTTCCAATTTTCATAGACTCATATTCAAAAGGATACTTAGCATAATTGTGATTTTTCGTTCTATTTAATCATAATTATTTTCATTTTTTCTATAAGTGTTCGTTCATAAATGTGACGAGTTAAATTGTAGTGTAATGGTATCAGAATTGTCCTCTTTTACAAACAATTCTGTGATATACGCTAGTAAGTGGTAAATCTTGATTTTGATAATTGATAAATTAAAAACCTTGATACGATAAAGTCTGTACTGCTCTGATGTTTGTAAGTTATTGTATGATCATTGATTTGATAACATTCATTACTTTTATTAACACTATTAGTTCATCTGCATCATCAACATCATCATTGACGAAAAAGTATCATTTACGTATTTGCAGTTGTTTGATAAATGTACCTGAAATCTATGGCCTTTGTCCAGCCCTATCCAGACATCAGCTGTTGTAGGCGGTGTGAGATCAACGGTCATTCCGTCACTACATGTGTTCACATCATCTAACTTCTGTGTCCAGAATTCATGTTCAATTGCTGTTTTACTGGCGTGTATACATACCATATACCTGTGTCCATGCTCAAGGTGATGATCAGCAAACACGGCATTTACATATTCAAACCCTGAAATAATTAAATATGCATAAGCTACACCTAGGCATAAAACAAAAACTAACAGATTATCTAAACATTCTTGAAAGGTTGGTTGTTTCAACCACTGAAACCTGCAGATTTGATTTAATCACGAGTCTTACATGTTTGTGCTAAAATGTGATTAATGTCACAAGACGTAGTTCAAAGTACATTTAAAGACTGATGTAAGATCAATGTAAGATGAAATAACCGTAGTTACATTTAAAGACTAGCTTGAATTATAGAAAGCAAGCGACCAATTTTCTAAAAATATGTATCACCGATACAGGTATATGTTACATGTTAATGGTTTGATTATTTCATTTATACTAGTAGTAAAACCACATTTAATCCGCATGTGGCGCGCCTAAAGCTGAATATTGCTGCTAGATGTATAAACATAGCTACGCTTCCCATGTATTAGATCTTACTGTTTCGCCAAAGTTTGACTGAGCATAAAATTGCAGTTTAAGGCAGACCATTTCGAACAAACTCACTTAACCTTTGCAGACAGATAAAGGGAAGAACATCACGTGACATCTTTTTGAGTCGCGAGTCATTACAAATGTCAGACAGATAATTCATTACAGTTTTACGTTCTAAATATATCATTTTCTTGTTATGACATTATACATTTGTATGCAGTTTTTGCACCCAAATGAGTGTACATATACTGAGTATTCACTTTACCTGTGTGTCCACACTTTAATGCGTTTGGATGAGAACATGGATCTTCCAGATACAGCTCTTCAGAAGGTTTATAAAACGTCAATGGATCGTCTGGGCTCATTCTAAGGACAGCCCACGTGTAATTCTGGTGTCTATGAGAAAACAAAACTTTGTAAGCAATTTACGTTCCTTGACAAGAAAAATAGGGTTGAGTGTTTACATCCAATAAGTATGCAATTAGAACATTGTTACGCACGTGAAAGAATCGCGTCATTGATATTTCCGACTAATTTCAAGTACTAATATATATATCAAACATCGTGTAAAAAGTCTTATTCTCTTGTTTTACCCAGGACTGCAATATGGAATCATATCGTTTGTTGATATAGAGATGTAGTCGCAAGCTATTTTCTTACTTTATGTTTAGATACCGTCGGACACATTGTACATATTTCCACAGGTCGAAACCAAGACCGTTTAGTTCTTAATTATACAGTAACTTACTTCTTGCTAGAAATATACGTAAAACAGTTATTCATCTCTCAGCTCTTAAGACTGAAATTGTCCTTTACCTGAGTGTCGGCCAAACAGCTGAGAAAATATTACTATAGGGTGTATAATCAACATCATCGACCGGCCATTTAGCATTCTCTTCAAGATAGATACCTTGACCTTCGTGACCGTCCTCTGTAGAAAATCAAGCTA
The DNA here is from genome assembly GCA_022818135.1 of Saxidomus purpurata. NCBI lineage: Eukaryota > Metazoa > Mollusca > Bivalvia > Venerida > Veneridae > Saxidomus > Saxidomus purpurata. The sequence continues at coordinate 34,442,831 of JAFMSR010000004.1, forward strand.
AGCTTTTATATAGCATTGTTGATGAATGTTTACATGTTGCATGTAAATTAAAGGTTAGTAGATACATTGAATACTCGAAGCGTAAGTTGTAAAACTTGTTTCTTTGATAAAAAACAAAACTACTTACAGGAATAGGGTACAGGAAATGTCATTGTTACAAAGCAACAGCTTTACTGTTGTCATATAGATAAACATAACAAATTGTGAAAGTCACTTGATAACCATTTCAGTTAAATGCATTACACAACATAAAAATGGTAAATCGATGGGAATCGTGTGCTAAAGTGGGTGTCTGTCCTCGCTGTATGAAATGAAATATTTGAGTTTTGAATCCAGATGACATGGAAACTTACGTGACGAAAGGCTTGGTTCTCCTGTGGCATCAATAACAATATTTGGCCGTACTTGTTGTATATCACTACAGTTCCTGATTTCGGAAGATACCAAAGAAGAAAGTCCAGCTTTTGTATATCCTCGGACCAAAACTTTCCAGCATTTCGTGAAGGATATATTACTTTGTAGCTCGATCTCAAATTTTACCTGGATAAATAAACAACCATTCACTATATAGTGCTTCACACTTTGACTGTCGGAAAGCAATTTAAATTCGAGGAATATATCTATGACGGCAAGTTTAAGATGTAAATCAACTTAAGGTATGCTAGTATTAAACACGTTTCAGAAACATGCCTTTCACTGCAAAGAGAGCATTCGCCTAATATGTTTTCGGAGACAGTTACTTAAACCGTATACCACATGCAAATTAATAGTATCAGGTTTGATGTTCTAAATGAGCAAGTTAAGTATCAATTTTTTATATTTTACATCGATTGTAGAACAAGTTCTTGCAACTGATATAAACTACTCTTGATGACTGCTTCTTGGAGTTCTGACCAGTAATTGCGTCGAAAGAAGGAATTGTGGAGGTCACGGTCAAGCCGCTGCCGGGATTTGAACCCACGACTTTCGGACTAGGAGTCTGACGCTATACACTCACACCACGGCGCCTCCAAATTGTGCAAAATTCACTTTCAAATGCAAAGTTTGTTTTCCAATATATCGAAGACAATTGATGTTTTTAAAGGCTTGTAAAGCGATTAAGTTACGCCATTAAATTCATCTTATTAGATGTTACAGGAAACATTTGTTTAATAATATTATTATATATGAATCAACACTTTATCATTAAAAAAAATAACTAAAAATCTGATACTTTTGTTGCAGTGTGATCGGTAATATCTATCCTTTTCCACTTGCTGATCAAACGACCATTGTCCTGCGAATCTGTGAAAGCCCATTCGTAATGGTCCATCACACGGAGTTGTTCCCATTCATCTTCTATATCACTGTCTCTGAACGGCGTCAATTCCACCTGTTTTAATGCATTTCATAATTACAATTTAAAACAATTCATATGACCACTTTCAAGTTTTTATTTTCGAAGCATAAATACTTCCAGTGTAAAATTAGTAACATTGAAAAAAGAGCAATTTTTTAAAGTATTTTAGTACTGAAATGGTTTTATGACAAGAATTGTTGTAGTGGTAAATATCTACGGAAGTAAAACGATTTTGTAAAAAAATGAACAGTTACCATCGATTAAAGCATCTATTTAATATGTATAATGAGCATTATGAAGCATTAAAGTAACTATTGTATGAATGGATTTCTTTTTAAGAACTCAGATGAGTGACTAGTAATTTGCAGATTTGGTACCGTTAGTTTGAAAGACTCCGCTTCTATTACATCTATGTCACCAGTGGAAGGTGGATTTGGTATAACAGTCACACCATCGCTTTGTAAAGGCATAAAGCAGTATTTCTCAGGACAAAACTTCAATGAAATTCTGTATTTCCGTCCAGGCATCAATATTAAGTCACTCTGATATAAATGGTCAACTGACATTATGTGCACGTATGGTCCAACTGCAGTCCAGAATTCTGAATAGGATTTTTGAAAGCAAGAGCATTATATACAATCGAATTCTACAGAATTGTACGTTCGTTTAAATTGAGGTCAAATTTATTTGATATTCGGGAAGACGTGCATATGAAATAGTATCTTCGATTTTTACATTTATAACTGGAATTTCATGCAAAAATATAGGTATATCGACTTCACATTGCAAGTAGGACACATGATAAGAAACGTATGGTGTTCGATTGATACTGGTATCATTGTGATGACTTGATAGCTTTTGGATCGTGTAAACCCTAAAATAGCTAATCATTTCTATAACGATACAGGTCATTATAATTATTTTATAGTTACGGATTTTATGATATTTAAAGGTTTTAATAAGAGAATAATATGATGTTAGTGACAATTATTTAGACTACAGTAGATATTCTGATAGCGGTTATTTGACGACACTTTTGATTTTTGCAAAACAGTATAAATATTGATACAGAAAGTCTCATATAGAAACGGTTATGTTACTGAATAAAAGTCATTCATAGTAGTGCATTAAAACATCTGCGTACATATGTCTTTCTTAAACGATAATATGGTTATCAACCGTACACTTTTGACATACATACCCTTTCTGGAATCAGCTATTATTTAAAAGTGTATCATAATGGAGACAGGAAGTGTAATGATTTAAAAACAGGTACGTAATCGTATCTCATACCTGCGATTGGTGCCTTCTCTTCGAGTGTCCAATATACATCCTTTAAAATATGATGTTTATCTTCGGGAATTACCCAGTGAGCCTCTAGTCTATTTGTGGACGACTGGTACTCAAGGTTATTCTGGCACCGAGGCCGTTTGTCCTGAAGCACGAAGGCATACACTACTTAACTGTGCAGTGTCCCGTCATAATTTTATTCGAAAATATACGTTTGTAACCATTAATTAATAAGCATTAACGATCTATGAAGTGTATTGTTGCTTCAGAGCGGACTGAAATGTTTAAAAACAACTATCTGCTGTTACGATATACATTACACGAGCGTTCATTAAGCTAAATAATGGTACTACTTACTTCCATATGATGGTGTATATCCATATTAATATCTGAAAATATTAGAAAGCAATCCTTCAGTGCATGACAAAGTTACAATCCGGACACGAATGTATGCTTATATATGAGTATGTCATTACTTTTAAACTCTAAGTGTGACCTTGACCTTTTAGATGTGTTGATCATTTGTGCCAAGTTATTTTAAATCCTTCAATGCATGACAAAGTTACATTTTTCCCCTTTATCTTTTATGCAATTTCAACAATTGTGCATGTATACTGAAACAAGACTTAAAGTTCGTTTGACTGACATCTCTTAGTGTCTTTGACAAAGAAAGAAAAATCAAATTATTCACATCAATACTTAATTTAAGTTCTTATCCGCATAAGACAAGTTATGAAAGGCGGTGACACCTAAAGTAATAGAGAACGGGTTATAGTTCTTGTTCAATGCTTTTTCTGTCGTTTTCCTCTTTAAATTCATGAAGTATCACTATATTCCCTTCAGTACTTTATAGTTATACTCTGTACAGGTAAAGAAGATTTGTAACTCATAGTATAACTAGAACTATCACTGAAGGTGATGAATACCCGAACACCCAACTGACATAGTATGTAGCATTTGATGCTTTAATTACTTAATATAGGGTACTCATCACTTCTGTAAGGTATCATCAAATTATGACCAGGGGTTTTGGTGATTAAGATTTGACTATCTCGAGCCACTGTGACCTTGACTTTTGACCTAGTGACACGAAACATTGACCATGCACAACTAGGCATTGTACTTATCACTTCTGTGAAGGATCATTAAATTCTGATCAAGGTTTTTGGAGATCTTTTGTCAACAGACGGACGGACGGACATACAACCTGAATTCAGTATACCTACCTACACTTCGGGGGGGGGGGGGGTATAATAATGCTACAATTATGACTCTAATACACATCACTTCTACTAATTGTCCTGTATCAATACGTGTCATATCAATACATTCCCTTCAAACATTTGTTTTAACATTTTACACATTTTTAAATAAGGACAGTAACTCAAACATTGATAAGCGTAAACTTATGATTCCTATGCGTATCACTTTCTCTCATTGAGTTTAATCAATTTAAAACCTACCACATGATTTCCTTCACTTTTTATGTTAAGCTCAATGTAAAAAAGAATACATTCTAAAACGAATGAAGCAAGAGGTAGTGTTGTTATGCGATGCACTTTTACACTCCTCTACCTATTAATGAAATATCAATTGATTCCCTTCAATTAATCTTAAGTCATGGTCCTCAAATAATAAATAACTAAGGACAGCTTCTTTAAATATAATGAAGCTAAAGTTATCGTTCTTCTGTACTGCACTTTGTCTTTTTGTCCTCTACCAATGTATTAAGTATCAGTTGATTCCCTTTGGTACTGTATGAGTTATGCTTCCCACGAAAGCACGACGGGTGTACAAAGCGATCTAAATATACCACAGCCGCAATCAAATCAGTTTGGTCAAGGAAATTCATACTTTCTAGATAAATCAGAAAATGAAACAACGTGTCGTAACATACACGCCTTACCATTTCTGATGTCAGAACTATTACATCTTGGACCGTCGGAAATAATAACACCAGAGAGATGATCATTTTCTATCACGACAGTTACGCCATCAGATGTTACGGTCTGATTTCCTGCCTCTGTTACGGCAATTACTGTCTGATAATATGTCTAAATGTAAAACAAAGGATGGTATTTCAAAACTAAATCAAATGAAATTAATAACAGATGAACAGCTTACTGTGGTTAATATGAATCAAGCAACACAGTACCGAAATCATTCAAATAAAGCTTATCCCAGACATAAACAAAAGCGTAATATATATTACGAAAAGCCCTTTCAAAACAAATTTCAATGTGAACACTATGAAAAAAATCTAAAATTATAAAACAATACCTGGTACGGCACAAGATTCAAGTTGGTAAATACGTGTGAAGATTTACTTTCAACAGAAGTGCAGGTTATATAGTCATTACTGTCTTCTTCACTCAAACAAACAATATAAGCTATGTTTTCATATGGATGATCGAAGCCATCCCATCGTACGGCTAACGTGTCATTGTTGGATTGAAAATCAATGTCATCGATATCCATAAACTGTGAAAGAGAACGATTTTTAAGTTTTATTATACATGTAGCAGAAGAGCAGGCTATATATAACCTTCACAAAAAGTCACACCAAATTTCAACAAGAAGGCCATGATGGCCCTATATCGCTAATCGGATTGATATTGTTCTTAAGTTCAATAGAAATCTGCATGCAAAATTATCCATATACATTTGTAGCTCAAATTTCTATGCTATAGTTTAGAAAAAACAACAAGAAAGTAGGTCAGGGTCAGCCAATGTTGAAATTGAAATATACAGGCACAACTGTAAACATGGTCCAAACTTCATTGATGTAGCTTCAAAAACAAAGAAGGTCAGTTTGTTAAGGTAAAGGTCAGCCAAAGTCAAAGTTGAAATCTGCATGCAAACTTTCGATATAGTACAATTTCCGTTGCAGTATCTTAAAACAAGAAAGTAGGTCATAAATTCAAGTGACGAGGGTTTGACCCTGTGACCTAAAAATTAGTATGGGTTTACTGGTCAAGACCAACCTCACTATCTAGTTTGAAGATAATAGGCCTAATGGTTCTCCTGTTATTGAACAAATAGGTTTAACCTTGGGCGTGGTCAGTTTTGACCCCTGGGGCATAATGTGAACAAGCTTCATAGAGGACAACCAGACAATGCTTAATGCTCCGGACCACACCGTTTCAGACAAGAACATTTTAAAATTTTTTTCTTAAACTCTTTACACAGACAAGGGACCCCCTGGGTGTGGTCAATTATATATACTAAATATCCAAGCTCTAGACCTTGTGGTTTTGCAGAAGAAGATTTTTAAAGATTGCCTAAACAAGTCTATGTAAAAAAGTGACCCCAAGTCAACATACAAATATCTAAGCTGTAGGAGTTTTCTATTCTTAGATCAGACGGTCATATTATTCAGTGAACCGGAACCATTGGAATAAATTTAAAAAAGATCAATGCAGGATGCTTCTGCCAAAGTTTGATGAAAATCCATGAAGTGGTTTATGAGATCAAGTCATTTGAAGCAATTGTGGACGACAGACGGACAACGGACATGCATCAATCCTAAAATGTCAGCCGGTGGCTCAGGTGAACATTAAAGCGGTGTTTTAAAGATATATTTGTTTGACTCAATACGAAGACAGTTGACCAACTAATATGCAAAATGACCTAATAAAAGAAGACACACTCACATAACGTCATATGTGTATGACCCAGCATGAAGACAGTAGACAGAGTAGCATGACTTAAAGAACAAATAAAAGAGGGGTTTCAAAGAATATCATATTTAAGTGACTCTAAATAAAGACAGTGATCCAAGCATCTAAAAAGAATAATAAGTAAACCACCAAAACAAATGTTTGACAGAACACCATATGTAAAATGATCTAATAAAAGAGAAAAGCGTAAAGGGAAGGGTTGAATTAAATTTCAGATGAATAAGTGAACGATGTATACCAACAATAGTATGCGGAAGAATACTGTATTATTGCTTCCGTCTATTTCATCGTTGAAGAAAATACAGTCTGTCAGGAGTTTGTACGCGAAGTACATTAAATCACGAATAATTTACGTTTTCGCATCCGAACGACTGGCTGTATTACTTCCAACGATATGTTTAGGGAAACACTTATTATTTCGATTCTAACACGCCATTTTCATTAAAAAACTACCCCCAAACTCACAGTGGTTCGACATATAGTCATGTTCTTTGGCCAGACTATGTATATTATAACAAGGGATCTAACTCTTAACAAACCTGAACTGTATATTTCGCCAATTAATTTCCTGCGATTTGAGCATCGTTTAATTAAACATTCAATAGTTTGTACGTTATGGTAGCTATTACCATACGATTTATGAAAAATAACATATGGCTTAATTTCTTCCTTACGTGGTGGTCCAGTAGTGGGTAATTGTTTCACCACATAGCACTTAAAAAGTGTTTCATTTACACGGGTTTGTCCACTAACATTGCATCTGTAAACACATTTCAAAATGAAATTTCAGCAAATGCATGCTACGAATTGGCAAACTAGAGTTTTTGTTGCCACTCATCGTCGAACTTCCATTTCTGTATCCCTTAACAGTGATGGAAAGCTGCGATTTGTAAAAATGCTCAAGATTTTATTCATATCATTCCATTTTACCCGCCACGTGACAAAAATAAGACGTTTGGTAAAAATAAATGCAAAAAGAAGTTGCTTTTACAAAAGATTGGAAGAAAATAGTTTTTCAAATGAACATTTATAGTGTAATATAAGTAAGTGTCTTGTAATAAAGTGTAAATGATTGAAATAAGATGTTCAGTTAGAAATTTGTGTTTACTAATGCAGAAATTGGACGAACCTGTGTAAATGAAATACTTTTACATGCATTTGTGATGAAACAATTACCCGCTGCTGGACCACCACGTTAGAATGAAGTTGAAACATGTGTTGTTTATGAATGATATGATAATAGCTACCACCACGTTCAAAGTATTGAATGTTGAATTAAACGGTGCTAAAATTGATTTATTGGCAAGATATAAAGTTCACAGTTAGATCCCTTGGTATAGTATAAATAATCTAACCAAAGAACATAAATATGTGTCGAATCCCTGTGCCCGAACTTTATTGAACGCGTAGCAGTACCAAAATGTACATCATTGTGACATTAAAACCCAAAATACGATTCGACGCGTTTATTTATTTACGTTACTTCGCTTCGTCATTTATCCCACGCCATCCATGGAAACCATGCTGTTTTTATCGCAAATTGAAAACAGCTTTTTCCTGTTTGATCATATAAGAAACACAGCCTCTTGTGTTACAATAACTATTTCAACTGTCAGATAAAGAACAATTGCTAACAAGTCATAAAATACGTCAGTAATGTATAACAAACAGGCGACAATAATAAGAAAAGTTTCTGTAAATAGGAAAATTAGCCATTAATAACAAATACCAAACATGTATACATACTTCAGTTTTTGTGCTTATTTCAACGTCGTGAACAAGACCTAAGGAGTCTAACTCAATATCATGTCTGTAAGTTATCGCTGTTAATACAAATAGTCCAACTCTGTTTGACGCTTTTATTGTAAAGCGATAAATTTGTTTTCCATGAAAGAACCATAGCAAGTTTTCGCCATTTATAGCCGTACACTTTGGTGGAAGAGTTTGTTGACAAGAGCCGCCGTATGATAAAGTTGCAAAAGGTAGAATATCTTGTCCTTCTGTTGATGTATCTGTAGGTAAAGTGTTTAAAGTTGCATTTTGTTTGAACTGTTGGTTTGCGCAACCTAACTTATCATTTATATAACTCCCCTTAATTTGAAATCTTTAATTGAAAGTAAAAGGATAATTTAAATACAAACATAATTATGATTATTTTATTCTAATTAAGACAGTGGAGCGTTACCAAGCTTGCCAACAGAGACTTGGAAGTCTAACGGATGTGGATCTACAGGGTCTACAAAACCGTCCTGTTCCCAATCAACAATGAGAAAGAAGCTGTCTTCAAATGATTCCTTTCTTACTTTAAGAGAGCCTTGGAATGATGGAGGTGACTTTATCACAGTAAAAGGTCCGATTGCCTGCAGCAAACAAACTTGATTATTGTATTAAACATCAATCAAATGCTCCATATCTCCAAAATAAAATATAAACTGGTCATCAATGGATTGCTCAGAGAAAACACTGCATATCGTGTATAATGGATAGATATTAAAATACACACAGTTATAAAGTCAACGTAAGAACTCAAACCTTCATATCCTTCTGTTTATATTTTAATTGTGAACTGCAGTTGTATTGGGGTAATCTATCAAAGCTGATTCTTTGAAAACATCTGCATATTGATCTACAAGCAACTTTTTCTATAATGAACTTATAAGTACAATTTTCGAAACTAAGGCTGTAAGGCAATACCTTAGTGTCACTGATTCCAGACTTTGTCGTAGTTTTAATCAATATATAAAATGTTTCGCCTTCCACAATATTAGGATGCAGAATTGTTTTGAAAGTGTGATGATGTGTTGACTGATACTCCAGGATGTCAGGAAAAGTTGAGTCTTGAGAGGAGAGTCCAACTTCATAATCATATACCCCACTGGCACCATATGTAACATTCCAAGAAAGGTATAACTAAAATTAATTACCACTGATTGTACTAAACTTAATATGTACATGTATCTACATTTTGTAGGAATTAAGAAATTCAATGAAATTTTCAATGTTAATGTTTCCTCTAATTTAGCTAATAAAGACTGACATATTAGGTCCCTCTATGTTTAGAAATTTCAACAATTATTAACTTTTATCTTACTAAAAACGGAAGACCTATTAGTGTACATGTGTCCTAAATAAACAAGTGAAAATTGTAATGTCGTAGTCATATACTCTACATTTATTACTTCCAAGCAAGTGATGAAGGTATATTTATAAGAATACTTAAGGGTGATAAAAGAATAGTAATACTTACCTGGGCGTCAGATTTAGCGAACATCATTAAACTTTCATGAACTCCATATGCAATTCCACACACTGAAGCAGGGAGTGACAGTTTAGTGCCATTGATATGTCTTTTATGGGGAAATGTGTTAATCTTTGCGCTAGGCACCTGCGTAGCCTTTTCACTATATATAATGAAACGTGTAATGATACATTAGCAAACTACAAACGAACGATACATAATATATGAACTCATAGAACTTCAAAAGACTTAAGATATAAAAGTATGATAAAATCTTACTGCTCTAGAAGATAAAAACATGCAAACTAACTTTTTTCACATTTGTACCTCAATATTAAGACAGAATATTTCCTACAATATGCATACTGCTATAACAATAAATTACTGCCATACCTATTAAAGTTTTAGATTTTGTTTTCTTGTGCAATACAAAGAGTTATACAACATACAAACATATCTGTGATGGATTATCTATTTCCTCAATTTCTCTGTTTGCTGCCACAAAGAAGACCTGGTCAGTTTCATCATCCCTTATTAATCCACTTGTAATGACAGAATCTTTGAACACAATTTCCGACACAATAGCAGGTGTAGAATCAACAGTTACTCCGTCAGAACATACAGGTTTGCTTCCATCCAGTGCATGATTGTAAGCTACTACAGTGACATGATATTTTCCTGGGTTTAGCGCAGTGTACATGGCTGTCGTTGAATACGTTCGGTGAACCTAACACATATACGATATATGCATTTACATCTGATTGTAAAGTTATAGTACGTTTTTGTCATAGTTATGCCATTTTTTAGTACAATATTTTCATGGATTTCACAATTAAGAGAAATAATGAAACTAGAAGGACTTCATAATCAAATACATGTTCTTTGTGAAGTTCTCGAGTAAATTTACAACATGCATACGATGACAAGTGCTAAACATAAAGCTAATTATGCAGAAATTAAGGTTGTTCCGCGCATTTGTTAAGCCGGTGGTTGTTTTCAGAAGGGGAACAACTATTGTCGGATCGGCACACCAGAGGGTTTCCAAATCAAATCTGTATTGCGTACAAAATTTGTGAAATATACTTTACATAAGGATGAGTATAGATGTAACGTCTACAAAACTGAGATAATCATGCAAACTATCATAAAGTTAGCAAACCCTGGCAGTTGTTTGGACATATGCTAGAAAATCTAAAATAAGAATAACTGTAACTAACAAATACAACAATAATAGAATAAATATCATAAAACTATATTACAAAACATTTCTATTAAAAAATCAATTTGATTAAAGAGGCAATGAGCAAATGATTTTCTCAAAACGTTGAAAATGAGCTAAATGTATGTACACATGTAAAATGAGAAATAAACAGGTTTTTCTAGAAGAACATTTACCGGGAAATGTCTTGTTTATGCGCGATGTTCCAATATAGCTACGTTTTATAACAAATCACTATCCGCACAAAATTTTGAACGTGATTATGGAGGTTTTACGAAACAACAACACGTATGATTATGCTAATTTTACTGATGTTTGCTAAATATTTTTGCAGAAATTTTCGGATTTGGAAGCAATTTTTTCAATTATTTGAAAAACACAATAGTTTCAAGGTTCTTTAAATCAATTCCAGATTTATGGTGTACCTCGGTATTGCCTTTACAGACTCAAGTTCTACACATGTTAAAATAGACCTATCACTAAATGTGATTAATACCCCCGAAACACCGCTTTATCAACTGAAGAAGTCAGTAGTAACATAATACCTTGCAAAAAACTAAAACAGAGATATGGTTCTTGGCGATAACTTTGTAATTTGTCAAGATTTAGCTATGTTTTTGTACACTGCACTTCCTCTCATTGTGCTTAACCAATGTATGAAGTTGTATTGAATTCCAACAAGTAATTTCAAGTTATGATCCCGACAAGAAAAAGTAACAAAGGGCAATAACTCTGTAATAACTCAAGACAGAGTTATGGTTCTTATAAACCGCACTTCCTCTCAATGTGCTTGACCATTGTATGAAGTTGTATTGAATCCAAACCAGAAGTTTTCAATTCATGCTCCGGACAAGTTAAAGTAGCAGAGGGCAATAACTCCGTTATTACTGGTGATAGAGTTATTGTTCTTGTTCACTGCACTTCCTCTCATGGTACTTGACCATTGTATGAAGTTGCATTCAATTCCAACCAGTAGTTTGCAAGTCATGCTCCGGACAAGGAAAAGTAACAAAGGGCAATAACTCTGTAATAAATCAAGATGGAGTTATGGTTCCTAGCACTGCACTTTCTCTTAATGTGCTTGACCATTGTATTTAGTTGTATTGAATTCCAACCAGTAGTTTTCAATTTATGCGCTGGACAAGGAAAATGCAACGGACAGACCGACCGACCGACCAACCGCCAGGTTACTCCTATATATCCCCCTTAACTTCGTTTCGGGTGTACAAACAATAATTAGGCATCGTGTATTTGTGACAACTATTGTATACATTGCTTTTTATCAAATATATTTCCATTACCTACGCTAAGTTTCTTCCTTGAAATATGATAACGGATTTACCTTATAAAAGTAGCTTTAAAATTGTCATAAACTTTCTATACAGATTATGAAACAAAATACTAGTACCTTGGAATCATCCTTGCTATGGATGTCAAAAACGTTTTCTTTGAAGCACTCTGGACCAAACGCATAGAGGTAGAACCAAACACTGCTCTCTTTGTCAAAGAAACCGTCCCAGTGAGCACTGATTTGAAGTCCTTGCTGAAAATCTATTTCCGGCTGACCACTTATGCCATCATGAACAGAACCTTCGTGTGGCGGTGAGGTGTCGATCGTTATCTGTAGAAATAGTTATTTACATATATAACACATACCAAAACACTACATCTTGTATCAGACCAACCGATATTATTTGTGCAGTACCGGTACTAGGCTAAAGCGGCATCTCGAGTGGTCGGTGTTTCAGAAACAATAATTACTCAAGAATATTTGTTTTGTTTAAATAATGATATCTATATACAACTAGAACTCAGCTATGGTATGGATAACGAAGAACAACCTACTTTGTGGAATCTGGTTGTCGAAAGGCCAGCATTGTTTACTGCCTTTACTTCTATAAAAATGTCTTGGTCATGTTTTCCGTTTTCTAAACCAGAGTGTATTCCATCTTCACCTGTTGTTGTTATGACTGGTTGAATTTGAAAGTGTTTGTGGAAACATCCGTTGAAAGGTGAGCAGTAGCAGTTTGACCCTCGCGGATATGTGGTGTAAATACTGACACATTGTTCGAGTGTCTGTAAAATCAAAATCAGTTTTTAATTGAGTTTAGCTGCATATGTCTGTTTTACGTTACATGGTAAAGATTAGCAAAATGCTTTTTTTGATCACTATATTTGCGGATAATATTTCACTAGACAAATGTTGGCAGGGTTATTTAATCCATTTAATTAACACTAAAACGCTATGAACTTCTTTTTCTTAGCTAGTTAACTTTGGTGACCCTAAGAAAATATTCGTGCTTTGTACATGTAACTTCATCTTACAAGTATTTTTGAATAAACGTACGTAAATCTAAGAATATTTACATGTGAGTAAGAAGTGTGTTATCATAAATTTACCAATTTGCCAATTTGCATATAAGTTATTAAGTTTTAATGAGTTAAATGTATACAAAAAATGCTAAGGTTTTAATCGTGTAGACTATTGCTATTCATAATTGTATCAAAGTGCTGCTGTCAAGTGACAGATATCCTTTCTATATACATTGCAGAGTACTTACCATTTCAATCTGTGGCGGTGCGTATGATTGTCCATGTTCCACTTCTTGTTGCGTAAAATTATCATAAATACGCCAGAATACATCTTGAATCCCACTGTGAACGTCATCAACTTCCCACTCAAAACTTCATAGACATAAACAAACAATAGTTTTATTGATATTTCATAGGACTAATATTAGACACTGTTCTTGCTTTGTTGATACACGTAATACTTCAAAATCAGTAACGTGTATCGACTTGCTATGTAGCCAAGCAAACGTTTAACTATTTACTTGTATCGAATTTCTATCATGTTTCCAAGCGTACATTTAACCAATTCAGAATAAGATAAATAATGATGCAGATTAATTCAAATTCAAAGCCTATCTGCAATATAAACGATTGATGATAAAGGAGATGCATTGGAAATAGTCGTTGGCAACCGTGCAGTTAACGATCTGATTTAGTACAAACATGTAGCAGTTGAAAATAGATATTAAATGTAAAATCCTGTCGAATTTAAATATTAAAGAATCATTCTGGACTACATATTTAAATCAATATGTTTAGCAAGACGTGTCCGCAGTTTGAGATGACTGGAGCCTTAACACAACAGTAAACGAACCAATAAGGATAACGCATGTGGCACACCTATTGCTGAAATAAACCTTGCACGTTTCTAGTGTGGCAATGTATTAAAATCAGATATTTGATTTCAGGAAAGTTGGTCTATGTCTGTAAGAAAACAAGGATAGTTAATGATCCAACAGTTAAAAAGCACTAATTGCAAGAATTCACTACCTACAAAAGTGAGAAGACAAATGTAAGTCGGGTGTTAAATCTATAATTGAAATAACGTGTGTCACAGTTCATAAACAGAACAGTAAATGCTTAAAATATTTGTACATCTTATAGGAATACCAATAGAACCATTTTATCAAAATCTATGAAGTCAACTTATTTAGGTATACAGGTATGTTCCATGACTTTGTATTCTCCTCCGAACGGAAGTAGGAAAGAATAAAAGTAAAACAGGCCCATTTCTTTGGGGTCTCATTTCTTAAAAGCGTTTCCACTCACCAGATGGTTGTTGGAATAATTCAATTATGACCATTGTTTTCAAAGAAGAAGTTTTCTAAATCTTCTATAAAGATGATAAAGAGATAGTACCATCATGTGTATGACCCTGATTTTATAGATGGACCATCTACGGTTTTGATTTTCTATAGAGAATGATTGGAGCAGAAAAATTGTACTTTAAGAGAAAACTAAAGTTGACATTAGTCAGGATTGGTTGGCATTCAATGGGAGGTATAATGGTATGGCGGATAAATAGGTGAAATACTTACGTTAATTTGTTTAATTCGGTGACATTATGGACACTGATATTGAGAAATTCTCTATTTGTAAGCCAGAGATTCTTTATCACAGGTGGTGAGAGATCTATGAACACGGTCACATTGTCTTGATTATATTCGTCCATCATGTCATAGGCTCGTATTCTGAAGTCAATGCGCTTTCCTTCGACAACGTCTTCGTACACGATGAATCTTTGATCATCGAAATAATCAAGTGGAACCATGACGAATTCTTCCTCCCTCACGTTACCACGTAGTGTGACTGTATACGCAACTTCGACTCTAACTGTTCCTAGTTTGAAACAAGACACGCAAAATAGTGATAGACGTATGTTTGTTAAACTTCATCAGTTTTTGTTAGATTCCGCAAGTGTTTCTGTCTCGTTGATATTACTTAGCACTCCCTAAAACCGATGTCAAGTTAAATAACTTCCAAAGCAGAAATAATAGAATATTTGCAAGTATTATTACTTAACTTAAAAGTTTAAGCACCTAAAAGTTTAAGCTATACATTCCAGTCATCGTCGGTAAAATCAGTGTTTTAAAACGTGTTGCAGTACCATAATAATCTATGTAAAGTTGTTGTTACAGAAGGTCTCTATATTGATTATTTGTGCTATCGATATAATGATGTTCTTTAAAATTTATTCATTTATCAATTTACGTTCATTTAACACATTACTTAAGTTTGGAAAATGCATTCTGTCAGACGCAGGGAGTGCCTTTTTGCTAAAATATTGACAGTCCTAATCGAAACGGAAGAATACAAAATATAAATCATACATTCTTCTAGGCCGTTTGTACGTGTAACAGTTAAAATCAGGTCGTATAGGTGCGATTAGAATGTAATTGCTCACCATTTATGTTGTGTACTGCTGAAATAGTTCTTTCCGACCTACCATAGGTGTCATCCAAATCACGACTTACATTCCTAGAAGGAACTTCATTAAGCCAATGATTATTTACGTGATTTATGTTGATGAAACGACCGTACCAATTTATGGAAACATGAGATTTAAATTCTGTGATCCAGCCTAGTTCATTAGATTCCTCAACTATAGATTTCATTCCCTGAATATCAACTATAGATGAGTTATCAAACATAAGGATTCGCCGTGCCGTTTTATGATTTCCAGCTTTGTCTATGGCAGTTATTTCCACTTCATGTGGCCCAATATCCGACAAATGTAGTTCCATAGTGTTCTGAAATTACAGACAAAGCAGTTTTTACCTTTATCTAAGAAAATGACCCGAACGAACGCAAACTGTATATGGGATGACTCATACTTTAGGGTAATTTATCAAAATATGATTAAGTTGAAAGTCTAGCTGTAACTATATGTAAGCCATTCATTTATGTTCGCTACAATATTGTTTTAGATTAGGCTTTTAGAAAGACTTTTAGTCCAAAAATAGCGAAAGAAGACAAGCTCTTCACCCATCTCTAACAACATGCAAATTTGTACCATATTTGACACTAGTTAGTTAATCGTTAATTCTATAATGATTCTAGAAGTCATACAATCATTAGCTAATCTAATACGATTTTAATCCAACATGACTGACGATTTTGTCTCTATAATATATACAAAGAGTAGAAAAATTAGGTTTTACTATGCCATAATTAATCAATACGATGCCTAATTTAAAAAAAGAAGCTTAATTAATGATTGACATTGATGTACCTATAAAACAGTGTTCAATTATTAAACCATGACTTTATGGACGTCCATAATAGTTCATGAATAGTCATGAAATACTGATAAAATATTCATGATTAATGCCCAGGAATTTTTAAACGAATTGTAAATAAATTCTTAATCGGGCAAGTTCATGAACTTTTAAAGACGATCACTGCCCTGTTGGTTTTATTATTTGTGGAGTTTCTGATTGTGTCTAAGTTAACAAAATACCGGTAAGAACTGGCTGTTACATTTCACAACTTAAATATTAAAATATTACCGATAAACCACTGATGACAATCTTCTTATAAATGCATGTTTTCTGCATTAAAAACCTGTCAGAATTTACCATCGTGTATATATTGAACTCGAATTTGTCAAGTCCTGAAACATCGTCATACCAGCCACCCCAGCTAACACTAAATGCCGCCTGTAAAATAAATGCATTAAATGAGAAGGTTTATTTTGTATACAAAATCAAACTCACCGCAGCGGTTACCTCCCCTTACAGTATTCGGAGCGGGAGCTCACCCAATCAAATCGAAGTGAGGAGTTTGATACAAAATAGGCAGTTGACATATAAATAACTGGGTAATGTTTCTTAAAATACTAATTTGTTGAAGCTAATATATACAATAAATACTTTATTAGTAAAATAAAAACAAAATTATTTGTAACAGAACGTGAAATCAAAATACAGTTTTTTTGTAATAAAGGTATAGTTCGGTACTGGTACATGTACCGACAATTTGTACTTTTGCAGATTTGGATTTATTTAATAATATGCAGACCTGGGCATGATTACTTTGAATGTAATTGATTAAATTACAATTACAATGCCTTAAAAGATGTAATTGATTACTTATGATTACAATGTGTTTTTAATGTAATTGATTAAATTACACTTACTTTTGAAATGTAAATGATTACATTTGGTTACATTTACTGTTTATAATTGAAAAGATAATAATTAGTGTTCCCATTTGTAAACACTTAAAAATATGCTGTCTGTGAGCTATAATTGCATAAAAATGATATTAAATCAAAAAATCAATATGAAGCATATGCATTTATTTATTTATAACAGCTGAAATTAATTGGAATGATAAAAACGCACGGTTTTAATGAAGTCCGGTGTTGTCAGCGCATCTGTCGTGCAAAACCCTTCCAACTCAAAGCAATGTTTCGGAGGATGTGTGTCGAATCCTAAGACCACTTTGTTGGTGTTTTGAACGCCAACTATACTATAAGACGAACTTCTTTTTCTTTCAAAATTTTGGTACTTGACTACTCCACCGTTTTCAGCAATAACTGTAAATTCGATGCTGCAACATACATTATCAAGTAATAACTTAAATGGCACATCTTTCCGTACGAGACAAAATTAATCATCATCTTATTTAAGAAATAGAAAATGCGTCCCTATATTTTATCGTTGATTTAGGAAATAGTCAGGGTGCATTGCACGAGTGATTTAATTTTTCACATCCGAACGACTGTCTGTAACTTATTCGACGGATAAGTACATTTTGTACTGGGAGGCATCTATTATTTCAATTCTAACACGATATTGTCTTTGTAAAAATACCCCGAACTATGTTCATCGCGTAGCAACATTTCATTGCAACTTATAAACGTTGAATACGAGTGTATGTGTGCGTCATTTACCGCACGTGTTGCCATTGGAAAACGTGATGTATTTTATCGTAAAATAATGTACATATTCTTTTCCATTTACGAGTGTAAATGACCTAATACGCTTGGGTTCTCATTGTCATGAATGAAGTCACTCGATGTAAACAAATCGTAGTAAAATTTAATACACTTCCGGTATCGTCTGCAATATCAGCGGCAACAAAATAAGAAAAATATGGTTTGAATGGAGGAGTAAAAAGAACATTCAGAATTCCACGGAATGCTACGAGTTCAAAGCAGCGAGTTCATGTAAGCGCAGTAAATAGTACGCCTTCGTACTTTTTTGTTTTAATTAACGTGTAAGACCACATACCAGTTAGTATATCACTGTTTGTTGTTTAGATGCTTCGTAATTAATCAATCAGGCCTTCGGCCGTCGTGATTAGAATACCACGCATCTAAATTCCACACTGTGTTACACTAACCTGTATATCACTTTAAAACAAAATCTATTTCCTAATTATATTGATTACCATGATAACATTTAACTTTCCATTCAAAACTGTATCATTGCCGTCTTTTTGGTATCAATTGAGATAAAACAAAAATGCGAAGTAGAATTAAACAATTTTACGATTATATATTTAACATAGATTTATAAGGTATGCATGTTAACATCCACTATATATATAACCTAGTACTATATAGTAGTCTGTTACCATTTTCAATGTACTTTTCTTATTGTAAATGACAGTAACTATAACTTTTGTCAATTTTATACAACAAGATGTCTCAAATTTACGATTGTTCTTGGTTTTTGAGCTTATCCTTTTCAACCATACACGTCTTATTTTCAAAGGGATAATCAATTTTGACAAAACCAAGCTATCAACCTCGTAGAAAAAAAGACAACTATCAAAACCTCTGCAAAAGGTATTGCCAAAGCACGTTTCGATCATTGCTCTATTTATGTGTTTAAGAGGGGAAAGACTCGTGAAAAATGCTTGTTAAATTTGAAACAAAGGGGTCTGTATCATTATCTACCCGTTTGTTAACGTAACATGTATATAATAAGTACAAGGTCAAAAACTGTAACTAGCATAGGGCTTACTATCAAATCGTTTCATATATTGTTACTTGCAACGGAATCGATATACAACGCCCTAACATACATGACTTTATCCATTAGACATTAAACTTTCAAAAAACGTATACTTGTGGCCAATTTCTTTTCCCCGTCTTGAAACTTAATCTTGGTTTTAAGCTACTGACGGATTTCTTTTCTATAATCTCGGTTTGGTCTTGAGCCTTATACAGTGTCCAAGCCAGCTTTCGATGACCGATTTCTTTTCTCTAATCCAGGACTGGAGACGCGCACGTGGCCATTGTACTTTCAAACCACCTATTGGGTAGGCTTGAACGATTGTTATTATCAATGAATACGTGAATCGTCGCAGCAGTATACATGTATAGGACACATTTCGGTGTATTTTACTGCATTTTGTACTTCACATATTTTACTTTATTAATGTACAAATAAAGAATACATTTAATATGATTGTTTTATAGATATGTTTTATATTTTCTTTTTGTTTATCCAACTCATTTTGTTTTATAATAAGGACTATATAAAATACTAATTCAAAGTTACAGTTTCGCAAAAATATAACCTAGAAAAAATGAATTTGTAAAGACTACTTTGAAATCAGTATTGCATTTCATAAAAAAGGAAGAAAAAATGGCCTTAATTGTACGACCGCCTTTTCATAAGCAGTTGTCTTCAGGATCACATTATGTGTCCCTTATCTTTCACAACCCGCACTCGTCCTCCTCCCCCTACCACCGCCTCATCCCCCACCCCCTGCGCTCTGTGTCCCGCTAACTGTCTCGCAACTTCCTATTCTTACGGAAAAAGATGTTGATGACATTTATTTTGAATAATGTAGTTGTACAGTACAAAAAAATCAGAACTGTTGTGTTTGTTAGTTAATATTTCTGAAAAGTTTTGCAGAAATATTATTCACTATTAGTGGTGATGAATTATCAAAAGTTTAATAATGCATTTCAGGAACTTTACATATATAATATACACGGATAACTCATCATTGCATGCCTGTCAAAGAATTGTGCACTATATATGTTGACGAAAATCAGTGTTTCCATGGAAGCATATCAACAGTGATGTTAAGTTCTTTGCCAGACTCTTTTGACCAAAATAGTAGTTCCCTGTTGCCAAAGGTGTAAATATTTAACTTACGAAAGTTTCAAAATTGAAGTAACAACGCACCACAATCTATTGGCTACGTCATTTAATTTTGCGACTGTTAAATAAAGGGTCAACTGTTCTGTAATTTTGATATTTGCGACTGTCTTTACGGTTTTTAATGTTAACAAATATTTTTAACGGCGACTTTCTTTATCAGGTAGTGTTCTAAAAATTTAGGAAAAAACATTTACATAAAGTTGTGTATGAAATCGAATTGATTTTGAGCGTTTTTTTTATCAAGTCTGGTTTTCTCGTGGAGCGGCATATTTACACTTACTTGGTGGTGTTTAATATTTCATTATAATGATAGAAAAGATAAAATTCAAAATAAGATACAAATATTTTTCACTATCTATTTGTTTTACAGTACTTAGTTAAAGTTCGCACTCTTAAGACACGCATTTATGCACCCATCTCTGTCACGGTCACAACCTTTCAAAAAGAAGGCCATTTATTCAGCCGTTCGTCTTTCCGTTCGTCAATCTTTAAATCTGATCGACACTAGTGCAGTTTTTGTATGGAGTGAGTTTGTTTGATAAGAAAAGGGAAACATTTGAATAAATAAAATTAAAAGGAAACAAAATCCTATGTTACGGGAAAAGAACTTTTATTTGAAGTATACAATGTATTCTGGTTATTATATAACGTTGTTCTAATGTTCGGTTGTTCTTTTGTATTGAATGACTGACTAAATGATCGACCGGCCGATTAATTGGATGACTGCTAAAATGATCGAAATATTTTTCAATGGTTGTACCTTTCATCTCTTTCTTCTTCTCGATCTTCTCTCATTTTCCAGTCTGCCTGCATCATTATACCTTCCTTATTCGCTGGTTCCCCCCATTTTCGTCCGTCCGTCACTCACACTTTAAAATTTTAACGCACTCAATAAATGTATTTATAATGTTTTATGAAACATTTAGCACATCGGTTTTTTAATTGCCTAATTTTTAATAATTTCACAGACTTTATTTATTAATAGATATTCCGTCAGTCACTGCGGCTTTTTAAATGACCAACTAACACAATACCGTTAATAGCATGTTTCACGAGGATACCCGTGCAATTTTCCCCAAGCTAGGATTGAAGTCAGTACAAAAGAAATTGACAGTGGTTTGACCAAGACAGAGAAAAGAAATCCGCATTAGCTTGGATTCAATCCTGGATTGAAACTCGGCTTGTTCAATCTAGGTTTCAAACCAGGTTTCAAGCCACAGAAAAGAAATTGGCCATTGGAGTAGATAAAGTATACATTGTTGGAAAGTTTATTGTCTAATGAGCAAATTGAGGCATATTTGAGCGTTGTATAACGGTCCTTTTTCAAGTAACAATAAATAAAACGATATTATATTAATCCGTATGAGCGTGGCAGTTCTTTCCCTTGTTCTTATTTTACACATGTAACGTTAACAAACGGGTAGACAATTACAGACCCTTTTGATTTGAAAGGGTCAAACCACCATTTCTTATAATCAGAACTACTGAAGCTTTGCCAAGTTCAGACAAGGTCTCGAAAATCGGGTTGTCTTATTTCAATCATTCAGTTAGAGACCAGAATATTGTACTTACGCGTCACTGTGTTTGAAATAATTGCCAGGTATCCAGTCCAAGTCCTGTATCATCACGCCTTCATGTGTTATATTACAGTATGTTTTATTATTACAGAATTTCGTGTCTTTCCATGTAGATGGAGATCGATCTGTGAAACATACAAAACCGTGTTCTTGTTTAATAAACTCGTGGACTTGCAACATTTCATCATCATTTAGGAAGTATGCCTCGATTTCATGAAATTATATCTATTTGACACGTGCTCAGCGAATTGTGCGAAGTTTTGCAGCCATTGGAAATTCAGTTTTTATTTTGACAGTTTTATAGTTTTCAATGCGATAGATAATGGATAACTTTGAACATGATAATTATTATAATTTAGGTTCATTAACTGGAAATATACACACAGTTTATATCGGCCGAGTCCATAAAGCGGCCGTAGGCCTATGTCCGGCTTATCTAGAGCGTAGATAACGGTCACAAAATTTAATTCGACTGCATAAACGAGATGTGGCGTATCTGGCACGAAAGTCACGACTGCTTTGGAGTTGGACTTACTCTTTTGTTTGGCACGGGTCCATACATTTATGAAAGACCCGCATTAACAATGAAAAGCTCGTGCACAGGTCTATCTCTGCACGTGGACAGGTCTGTTATTTCCCTAGCCAGACCTGTCCTCGTGCAGAGATAGACATACGCACGTGCATAAAGAAATACTTCTGAAAGAAATGGGTACAACAAAATCGTAGGTCCCGAAATAAAAATATTTAATACAGAAAAAGAAACAAAAACGCAATCGATCACTTTGTCCAAAGTATAGTGTCATAAATGTATTACAGAACCACAACCCCACAAACTATCTATAACGTTTCAGATCTATAGCTTTACTCTTACCCTGCCTTTGCAACTAGTACATAATTATCATGATCAGACTACACGGATGTGCAGTCACTCATAATAGAAGTATAGTATGCCCTGTAAACGCCTTACTTAGTGTTCCATGTTCCAATATGACCTTAGTGACCCCCTTCCATGGCACTGGTGCCAGAAAGTCTGCGAGTGTAGACGCGTCGCAGAGCAGGATGGGAATGAGAATGGAACCTTCGGAGACTCGCTAGGGCATCGATTGTCTGAAAGTCTGAGATCGGTCCAATGAGATGTGTGGCTTTGACGTGGGAAAAAATGTAAAGAATTTTGATTATAAAAACCAACCCAGTTTTCATTCGATTATCTTTCGTCAGAAATGAAAAATGCATTAGCATAATGACGAACATTTCTAGGGTTACGTAGTCATCAGGTCTCCCGTAACAATAGACTTCCTTTGAATGAAGAAAGCCTGGTAGGAGGGGGGAAGATACAATGTACGATTATCTAACACTCGTTGTTTCCTTTTATTACTCAAGTAGTTTTATGGTTAGAAAGCTCGTCTATATGATAATTAGACTGTATATATAAATTGTTAATTAATCTCGCGGTGATTGTACATTTTGCAATCGTTACGAGGGAAAAATTGCGTCCAATGAGATGTATGGATTAACCGCGGGAAAAAAAACACAATGAGATTAGTTACCTCAACGCGGGGAAAAAAGTAGCCAATGAGATTTCAGTATTGATTCAACATAATGATATGTCTAATAACAATCGTGTTTAGTTTAGAGCGGAACGTGCTGGAGAATAGAACTTGTGAAATGTATACTCAGTGGCACAGAAGCAGTCGGATCTGTTAAAGTTTCGTTTTGAACGCGAGGTTATGAGAGATATAAAATATCTGAAAAATGAAATCGTGTGACGACTAAGTGAACAGTTTTCTATCGTCGTGAAAGGACACAATAGTTCCGTGTACGTTTTCCTACGCAGTGGAAGGAAATGTTTTAAGCTACCGTTCGACATTTTGACTGTTTTTGTAACTCTCAAATTAGTGTGACCTATCTCAAACATTTTTTGGAAGAGAATAAGGATGTATAAATGGTTGTGTAATTTTTGCGGCCTACAATTGACTTCCGAATTGGAATGTATTGAACACGAAGAGAGAGATCATTCTATATCGGCTGCGAAAACATCATCAGAACTATTTAGATAGCGAATATTGTTTAGAATGTAATCCATACCTATCAATGAGCGAAACTAATTTTAGAGGGTATATGGCTGAGGACTGCAGTAAGCGACATCAACGAATAGAGGATTTATATCACTGCGAAAGGTGTTCACCTACTTGGCCATACTGCCATATTTGCACCGAGTTTTATCCCTTTTCTAGACGTCAGTAACAGAAGCAGTATCTCTTTATAAAGATGTCTGTCTTAGCGCGGTGATAGGCTATGTATTTGTGGATATAAGACAGTTCGTGAACGGATCATTCACCACTCTTGACGTGGACCTCAGCCTGTTGCAGTGGCTGTCTTTAAAACAGCTGTCTCCGACCATCGACACAGCCATATCGGAAGCTCGTACGTACTGGAAGAAACTTAAACTGTACAAAGGAAGACGCATTTTGTAAAGTTTCCCTCGACAATGGCAGTGAGCTTACTGAAATCTTATTTCGACTTTTACTACGCAAAGGACATTCTGGAGTTTTAAGAAAGAAATGTAGTGGGTGTCGTATTAACAGTTTATCACAAACGGAACATTCGTGTCTGATGTTATCCAAAACTGAACAATTAAAACTGTATTTTGAAGATATTCTACCGGAAGTTAACGAAATGGATGTACTATGGAACTGGGACAATGCTGTGTCGCAATTGGAGGACGATTATGCCGGAATCGTGGGATTATATAGAATGAAAATCTATAGTCGAGACTATCGTCAAGCAGACATGACATCCGAAGCTTGGATACGTAAATTGAAATGATTGACTCTTCAGCTGTTACGTTTAGAAAAGAAAATATACTGAAGTGAACAATTATCATTTTTTCTGGTAAATGTCAGTATATTGTTTTGTTTGTTTTTTTATGAAAACACTACACCAAGCTTCGAATTTAGTGAATTACCTAACATCCCCAAATTTCGGGAAACAAAAGTTATAAATAAAACGTAACAACATGATAACTACTCTACGTTTTTATTCGTTTCTATATATATATATAATTATAATAAAGAATATATATTAGAATATAGAACATATAAATGAGAAACATAAAACAATGAAATATATTTTTCGTTTTAAAAGAATAATTTTATACATCCCTGCAGAATTTCATTTCTAAATGAAAGAGTTTAAATATAGGACACAATTATTCAAACGTGTGGACAAGACGATTGATTATAAGCTCTGTCACGACGTACACAATGAGATTAAGCTAACGAAGCAATATATACAAAACGATCATTTTCATTCAAGTCCGTGGTGTCAAATAGTTCAGTAAACTCTCTTAAACTTTGGCCCAATAGTCTGTTACCTAGAAACATAACGCAGTAAAGTCCACACAGAGAAGAAGCGTCACTTTGTAGTTGCTGTTTGTTGTAATTTAAAAGTTCAGCATGACTCTTAATCCACTGACTAAAATAAATGCTATTTTGTACGGGCGATCTTCCATAACTATCGAAAAAGTCCACGACTTCTTGTCCATCACCGTAAAAAGCGCACCAATGTCGACCCGAATTAGTGTGAATATCCGTGTTGGCAATGAACCCAAAGGGTGTACGTGGTCGTACTCTAGGTATTCGATCTGCAACGAAAACGCCAATGGCACGTCCGTTCAATACATCGTCACATTCTATCATACACTGCAGTTGCGACGTATCCATTATTGGAGGATAATATCTCTCTCCTTGTTAATTTTGAAAAATCCCGGTCCCTCGGTATAGGCAATGCAACTCATGGGTTCTGTAAAATAAAGTTTGATGTATTTCAAACCACATTCAAGATTGTACAACATATCGCTAAAAACAGGGGCCATATCTTTCAACTTAATTTAAAAAAAGTTTTATATCTTCTCAAAAGCCTAAATGATGTTCGTAAAAACATACAATTATATAGATCTAATATGATTGTTTAGTTTGTAGAAAAAAAACAACCCATTAAATTCTTTGAATGATACAGAAATAACGAAAGCATATCCATTACCTGTTAACGGAGTCTTGAACACGACATCCAATCGAGCGATTACCTGTTAACGGAGTCTTGAACACGACATCCAATCGAGCGTTTCCCGTCTTCACTAAGGATAGGTATTTTCCGTGCTGGCAAAAGTTGGGCTCAAACTGGAAAGCGAACAAAGTCGAACCCTTTAAATAGTGTTGCCTGTTGAGTAGATTGCCTTCGTCTTCCCTCCATTTTCCGCTCGAAAGTAGTAAGTTGGTGTAAGCTCTCATCACGGCAGTGCGTCCAGCGGTGTCAAAATCCAGCTTCAGGGGGTTTCCACCGACGGGCAATCCATCGCAGTATACGGCAATTTGCTGAATCGAGCAATTCTCGAAATTGAACGGATTGGTTTTATAATCGCCACTTATAGCTCTACTTTTCACAAATCCTAGGATCAGTTTGATCGGCCGTCTGCCTTGGAACATGTTATCCCACGTGTAGTTAGTGGAACCCGTGGAGATGCTCACGGATTTTACATCTACTTTACTCAAGGGATACAACGCATTTTGCTTCTCCAGAATCTTCGAATGTCCGTAAATGACGGCTGGGTTGACTCTGATCTTTTTCGTCAGAATGTAGATATCTTCGATGTTCACTTTGTAGTCTGCATCGTCTCCTGTGAGCAAGCAGAAGTTAACGGGACTTCTGTACATCTTGATTTTCACGTCCACCTGATTTAGTAAGTATCTCGACATAGTGAACAAGTCTTGAAAGATGGGCCCCTGTAAGTCGATCCATTTAGACTGGACGATGGCATTGGCCCTCAGAAATAATCCGTTGTTGCTTCCGTTAGGGTCCGTCACTCCGGGACTGTCCGAGTCGTCCACGATAAAAAGCTGCGTATCCAGCTGACTAGCGCCCGCATCTTGACCGTAGTTGAGTAGAGTTTGAATGTAAGCTCTGTAGGGGTTGTAGTTACACGTCATCGTGGCTTTGTTTTGTCACTTCCGTGGTGGCAAACAGCGCTTGAAGAAACAAAGTGGCGGGATCCACTTTTTCAACCTTCATATCCGTCAGTGCCGTACCGTCGCTCTTTTCCACCTTGAGGCGAACGCAGATCTGTGAATTTCTCAAGTCGAGATAGTCCAGGGAGTTCTTTCCGCTAATCTTAAACTCGAAAGTACTGTCGCCCGACACCTTGGATAGGGATCGAATTTCATCGTAATACACGCTGGTAACGCTGGTTTGCGTACTCGGTAGGTCGAACAAAGACAACCCCGACACCAGTCCCTCTTTGAATTCTTCTTCTTTAAACACCGACATATTCTTTACTATTTGTCAAATATGTCCTTTTTCCGAATCACTCGAATTTCGGGTTTCTCGTTACTCCGACGTTGACGTTTAACCCCCTTATCAGACGTTTCTGGAAGCTTCCGTGTCTGCCGTTAGACTGATTCGAGTTGATAATTTTTCCGGATTTAGTAGCTTTCCGTTCCATCTCCGATTTCGCCTGCGCCGTCGTTTGCTCCGCTGATAAGACCGCTTTGATGGTGTACTGCTTCTCGTCTACGGGTTTGTTTTGGGAGACTGGTATCACGTGTGCTCGTCTGCCTTTTCTCGATTGGTTCACTGTCGTTTTACCACTGCTCACTGGTGGAAAAATGTCGACCCACGTCTTTTGATAGGCACGTAAAGTTTCATGCTGTTAGTAAAACGGATATCGTTTCAAGTGAAGTGTTAAGCGCACAGGTTTCACAAAATCTGAGGCGCCCGTGTCGTCCTGCTTTATATGTATTTCGAATTCCCGAAATTTCTTCTTTCTCACGGGCACGTAGTAAGCAGTTTCCAGTGTGTAGTCCCACTCGCTTTTCTTGTTTTTTTCTAGTCGTCGCAGCAAAGGACGCGACTCTCCTTTCACGATACTTTCGCCGCAAATATCCGAATATATGTAAAGTCCGTCACTGGATTTCGATCTAGATTTCTCCGTGGCGTGAAACTCGACTAACGCCACTTTCCAAATGCCTTCTAAATATAAAGGCGCGTTTAGATGTATCTTGAAATGACTCGTTTCGTTTCCCATAAAATACTCGTTACTTTCGTCGCTTTGTACGTAAATGTATTTTTCTCCCGTCATGCTGTTTTCCCCAGCATGTCCACAACGGGTTTCAGCAGTAACGGTAATAGGGCACTGTGCTTCCTCAATAGTCGATGTTGCTGTTTTGTACTAAGTTCTTAAGACACCAAGCGTCGAATGTCTGACTTGTGAGATTCCAGCTTCTTTTTGTGTTTGTTGTGAAGGAGGCACGTCCCCATCAGGACGTTGTAAGTGGCTTTCATCACTGTTCTGCCGACAGAGTTTTCACCAGTACTTTTCGCTGCTCGTCGGTTCCTTCCGCGAGAAATTCGAGTAAGGGGAGATGTTTCCGTATGTTCATGTTCGCCGTTTATGATAAGATTGCATCAGCATTTATCCTTTTAAAATCCTCTTCGCTAATCCACGTATCGTATTTCCACCTAACTAAAAATTGTTTTTCCCCTCTGTGTTTTCTAGTTCGGAGCACGTTTTCCACCAAGTAAGTGTCTTTTTCGTAGGCTTTTTTCAGTTGATTTTGGTAGAAGGTACCGGTAACTATCTCTCCCGCATAATCTTTCAGCAGATACTGAGGAATGTTTTCTTTCAAAAAGCGATTATTGATCGCAAATAACTCCCTGGACCACCGCTCGTCGTATTCTCTCTGAAACTGTCTGCTCGTATAAGATACTCGGACCAGGTCGCCGACTTTATACTTAAAACTCGAAAAACTGCGTGAAAGGTGACTTCCCTTTAGGAGCCATAGGAAGATCGCCGTATTTAAGTTGCCACAATTCGATGGTGTCGCTCGGCTTTACGCTTTGCGGCGTTCTTTTAATGGAACGATGATAAGTTTTGTTGTAACTTTCAGTGATGCTCGAAAGAACATCTATCAACTTGTGAACTTGGTTACGTGTCATATATCGCACCAGGCGTCCCTTGATCGTTTTGATCGCTCTTTCTGCGTAGGAAGGTTTCACCACGTTCTGAGTCACGAAATAATTCACGTGTTGCTTTTTCAAGAATAGTTTCACATCTTTGTTGGAAAATTCTGTCCCTTTATCGTTTCTTATGTTCGAAGGTTTTCTACCTTGTACGAATATCTGTCGCATCACTTCAAGCATTTCTTTACCGGTTCTCGTGCGCAAAGCCACTGTCCACAAAAACTTAGCTAAGACGTCCACAGCTAACAGAAAGTAGGCGTACCCGTCATTCTCTTTTTGTTTTTATAAAACTCCATGTTAGCCGTATCCACGTCCCATTGATAATCGACGTAAGGGGCTATTACTCGCCGGCGTTTAAATTTCCCGCGCTCTTCTCTGTGTACCGCATAATTTTCCTGCTTCAAAAGCTGTTCGCGTATTTTGTTTCTGCTTATTACGAATCGGCCTTCCTTTCTAACGGCTCTGTTAAACTTTTCTTCTCCGCTATAATCTGCGATGTGTTTCGGATCGTATTATATGCTTTTCAAGTAATCCTCGTATTTCATAATCGAAGCTACTTTATTTTCCGTTGTTTCGTATTTTGTACAGATTCGCTGTTTTCCTTGTCCTGTTTTTTTTTCGACTGGAATGCCCAGTGGAGGTGGTGGTAGAAATTGCGACCCTCTGGTCTGATTACGACGAGAAGCGGATAATTAGCTGTGTGGGACGTGAGAGTGCGCCAACACCGCCTCGAATGCTCGAAGTCCCGCTGGTTGAAACTCCTTGTAGTCTTTCAGCTGCACTTTAATCAAATCCCCGATGTTTGAAGTAGGAATCGTTTCACCCGATAGGATTACTTCCCTTTTGTTGTTCCAATCGAAATAAGGTAGAAGGTACGTTAACAATGCTCGTGCTCGGCTTTGTAG
This sequence comes from Saxidomus purpurata, assembly GCA_022818135.1. Taxonomy (NCBI): domain Eukaryota; kingdom Metazoa; phylum Mollusca; class Bivalvia; order Venerida; family Veneridae; genus Saxidomus; species Saxidomus purpurata. The sequence goes on from JAFMSR010000004.1 coordinate 34,472,572, forward strand.
CGACTTTGGACATAAACTGACTAATTTATCCGCATTCAAATCGTGACGGCTGTTCGTTTTCACATCCTCGACAATTTCAGCAAAGTGCTTGTGATAGGCTCAGTCGGCTTGTCGTCTGTCACGGTTGTGTTTGAACGTTGTGAGGATAAAAGTCTCTGATATCTGTCATACGGCAGCAATACCATCTTCTGCATGATGGCTGATCCCAATGTCTAGTGGTCGAATGAGAGCTAGCTCGAAAAATGTGATCTATTATAACTTATAAATAATGGTGTCTCCGCCAGAAAAAATGTGTGTTCTCGCCCGATGCGTTTCTTCGGATATATTCGGCGAGAAATCTAACACCAGGGAGCCGAAGGGTGTTGAGGTCGCGTCTTTGAAAGCTTCCAGGATACTCTTGTATTTCCCCGCGAAAGCTTGTCGCGCTAGACACTGTAGTTGAAACACGTCTCTAGGGTTTTTCATCATTACCAGGACGTGCGTGTTTAAGTTGATCGTGCGGCTGTGTTTTCCTTTATTGTACAGATTCTGATTAAAATAGAGCAATTGTAAGTGACAGTGGTGCACGCCTTTCACGAACAAATTTTCCATCTCGCTGGATGACATCACAAAATCCACGAGATCGTCCAGTACCACCAAACTGCAAATTTTCTCGTCCGACAAATTGTTGACTTCCTCCTACCTAGGCAAGCGGGAATGAAACTTGATAAAGGGAAGATCTCTTTCCATCTGCTCGAACATTGATTGGTAAATCCCGTAGCAATACAACACTTTCTCCGGGGGATTGTCAAACATCTAGTCTTTGTGACGTAATAGACGAAATACCCAGCTGTTTTTCCCGCTCTGCGTGGCTCCTGAGACGGCTATTGACCTACACTCCGAAAAAGGATACATGATCGAAATGACAAGAAACACTTGACAAACGATTATTTATTCTTCTATGTCCTTGATCTATTGAAAAGCGATAACACATTGATACAATATATATCATCAGTGTTCCACCATCAGCACCACTAAAATGTCAGTTAGTTCTTGGTCGTCCACTTCTTGTATCGGCGCGGGGCACAGAGTGGTATCTAAGGGCTCTGTATGAATGCCGTCTTCCAACACTTTTCTTTTACAGTACAAATTGGCAAACCCTTTTCTCTCCTGACTGTACGTAAACACGGTGTTATCTCTGACGCGAAATCCTCGATTCCTCCCACTTTCGGGGCATAGGCCTTGGTTGCGACGTCGATTCCGGTGTTCTGCAACGAAAGAACAAAAAATGTTTTTCCCCTCTATGGGCCTAATTAAAAGTCAATGCGTTGAAACACGTTTCATTGACCTTAATGCAAGCTGTCCATGTAACTACCTTTTAATTTAACTATTAACTTAAAGTTCAATTCTTAAAACCAAACTTGATGTCGTATTGATAGCGTACACGGGGTACTATTTTGTGTCATACCTTCAATTAATCTTCTGCTCATATCAGAAAACTGTATAAATTATTTGCACTTGTATCTTAATGTTGCATAAAAAGCTTATAATCAGAAACTATTATTGTCTACACTTGTAATATAATTGAAACTTTAAACCAAAATAGAATAAATACCTCTCTCGAAACCGCGGACTCTTGCACATTTCCTGGAATCAGCGAGGGATTTGTGGCTGCGCTCTACAAATAATATGATTTAATAGTACAATTAATGAAAATGTGACTGTAGGAAAAACCAATAATTCCATTTAAACATTCTACATAGTTTGCATACCTATAATGAAACGGACGAAATAGTTAAGAAAACTTAAGCTTGTAAATACTTTAAATAAATGACATGTAAAGATTTTTTCAGAATATCACTAATACTAGAACTTTCAGTACTTTGATTTTACATCGCTTTAATTTATAATTACACGATAGATGAAATGGTTGACATGTAAATGCAAAACGTCCAGACAGTCTTTCTTTATTTCAATATTTAAACTTTTCCTTAATAAGATCAAAGAAAATAGAAAACCAAACCTCTCTCGCGTTCACGTCTCTTTCCACACGAGAATGCATCGTGTTTGTGTCGGCGGTCTGAAAGAAACAACACACACACATCTTAATCGTTTTGAAAGAAATAAAGAGTTGTCACTGAAAAATGACATATACTGCCAGGGGTGCGTTTTCCATATTGAGATGACATACTTTCAATAAAACTGCTTTTTAATGCAGAAGGGGACGGACGGACAGACAGACAGACTCTGGGCCATTATATCCACTAGCTCAATTATCTTTTAATATATATACATTAATGTAAGCAAATTCGCATTCTATAACTTATTTAAATCATACTTACATTGAATGTTATTCTTGACCCATCATGCTGCTCCAGGATATGCCGATGTCGTTGACTCTCTTCTCGGAAAACAGCTCCACACCACCGACAAACAAAACCCATTCTATAAAATGAAAAAAGTACATAGAATGAAAAAGTAGCCAAAATATTCATACACATGATGCAATAACATCACATAACAACTCTAAAAGTTGAGTGATTTTGGTAGTGTTGTCATAGACACGAAGTAAATTATCATTAGACTAACACCGTCCATTTTGCATTTGAGCCTTTCCAGAAGGTCATATTCACCCCTTATTCGGTTAAGGGGGTCTAACCGAACGTTTCCAACAGCTAGAAACAGTATCATTTTGAAAGATAGTACCAATATCCATAAAATCCTTGTTTTTGTCTAAGTAACAGGTTATAGGGGTTCTAACCGAACGCTAGAAAAGTTGACATTTCAAAGAATAATAAATATATCAATAAAAACCTTGCTTTTCTTTTAAATGCCTTCAACTAAGCCCTGTTTAACAATTTTTAGAAAACAGTGAAACATCAAATGATGGCAAGTGAGAAATGTAAAGTTGCTGTGTTGTCGCAATCTTATTTTCCAACAACAGATTATATTATATGTTAAGAATGTCTACGCCAAATTCGGCTAAGCAGTGTTTTACGAAATTTGAATTCTATTAGCGGCTTACTAGATGGTTCAAATTGTTTAACCGATTTCGGCTAGTCAACGGACTACAAATTTCGAATCCAGTCATAGGTAGACTAACCGAATTCGGCTAACATTCTTGAAAAAATCGGCCTAACTACATTAGTTTAGCAGAATTCGTTTAGTCAACGAATCCAATAAGTTTCGGTCTTATCGCACACATCTATCACTTGTATTTTTCAAATACCCGAATATTGTAAGATTAATGTTTGCCATGTAAAAAATGTAATGTTTACCGGGGAGTGATATATTTCAAATATTCTGCATGAATATTCTATAGTGGCGTTTCAAAAGTTTCACATAATATTTGACAGGCATATTAAAACAAAACACAAGTGATTTCTATCAGCACATCGTAGGTTTTTAATACAAATAACTGCCAAGTCAAACCCATGTATGTACTAGTAGTTTTACCACACAAATATAACGTTTTGCATTACAACAATTGTATTATGTTATCCGTGCCAGAAACAACTGGGTATTCTAAACAGTTACTGCTCATTTTTCCAAAGTAGAGTACATGACACGCCAACTTCCTCTGAAACTAATGTGTTGCTTAAGTAATGGCGGTTAACTGTTTACTGTGAGCTGCTGACGACAGGGGCGTATGTGTACTTGCAGTTCCATCGCTTTTTCCGTAGTTTAACGTGCTTTCCGGGCAATGTACCTGATAAAAATATGTAGATCAGATATAAAGTCATTGGCATACATTGTTTGTAGCTTTATCATTTTAACATTACCTTTTTACAAATACTTGTTATCAATGTAGACATATAAATTATGCAAATACATGTAGTGCGTTGGTAATGTAATAATATAATGATAAGAGTTGAAGCAAATCGTTTATGAAAATAACCTGCATAATTTTCTCACAACATGACAACTCGCGACAATCATCTCCACAATTTGTTAGATAATTGCAAAACTTTAAACACGAAGCAGACATTGAGGGCAATATGTGCATGTGTGTACCCGATTACATGGAATTATTTTTACATATTAAGAACAACAAATGCAGTTTTTCATTTTATCAAAATGCAAAGTGTTTGAAACATGTACAATTACTTACCTGATGTTTCTTTCAACATTTCACCAGCAAACAAATATGTATATAAACCAATGTCCATTTCTCCGGGTCTTTAATTATTCCGCGCACGCACATGAATATCTACAAAATGGCGCCCATTTTAGATTAAAGGTAATAAATTTCTTGCGCCAGATACTACTGACTGACGTTAGGCCAATAAGAAAGCGCAACCGTCATGCAACATTTTCTCTGACAATTCCGCACGTAGTAAACAAAAACTCCCTATTTCTCTTGAAGTGTTATCTGTCGGGCAATCATTGGCATGAAACTGCAACAATAAATACTTTTGTTAGAAATGATAAACACAACCTGATTTGCCATTAATACACCTATCCATTTGCAGGCAGTGGTCAATCTTTTATCATTAATAGTAAATGTTTGAAGTTAATGTATGTCTGAAATAGGGAAAAGTTTGTTTCTGTAGTTCTGATAAAAAATTGAAGACTTTTTTTCCATTACAAATCAAGGAATTGCCCTACGACCAAATGTTATGTACTTCGTATCCACGGCAAATAAAGTGTCCAGTAAAATATTTATGTACCCGCACATGCAAAAGCGAAATGAACAAGCGCCATACTTTTGCTTACGAAATAATGTAGGGACCTTATGTACAAGTATTCCTTAGCAGGGTTACATGTATGCACCTAGACAAACTATACGATGATATGAGCATGTACAAGAATCAATGGTACCGCTGATGACTTCAGGACGATCGGCTTTTTTACTAGATTTTAGAAAGCGTAACTTTTTTTTATGTTTTGAATTGAAACTACAACAATCAGATAGGAAATGTTCTTACTAAAATATTGAATGGTCACCGACTTACGTCTGATTTCCCAAGACAATTACCCAAACAGAAAGATTTAGAGTTAATATCATCATATGTCGCAATTTGTTATAAACAGAAAAGAAAATTAAAAATGCAAATTGCATATTAACAAAATTGCTTTATCAAAATCGGTTTATAATAATAATTATAATAATAATAATAATTATAATGATAATAATAATAACAATAATAATAAAAATATTTTTATTTAAAGAAGGGTGCGCATTTAGACATACATAAACATACATTCAGCGATTTGAATAAAGCAGGAAAAATGTTGATCTTGTTTTCTGAATAATCATGAAGAGAAAAAAAAGAAAGACTCTAGAAACATGTGATACGCTGTATGAAGACTTGAATAACGATGGGAAAGTATTCAAAGTGTCTTGGGTGCAGACGGGCTGTCCTCATCAGACTGGCGGGTGTAATCCTGCAATTGACACACCGGAAACTAGTTTCAACAAACTGTTCTCAATGGCGTCGTACGTAACTGATACAACGCGTTGCAGTTGGCTTTGCCAGTACGCTATTTTAGCAATCAATACAGTTACAATCTTACGTCACACAAAGGCGAATCTGAAACTATCATTAGAGCATGTATATCGGTTAACTCCTCCCCATCCGTTCTTTCAATGACAAGGCCAAATAGGCATGGGTTCAGTCTTTACTTGATTCTGACGTCACGTTCCGCCTAAACAGCATTCAAGGTCTGCACTCATTTGATCAGAAAAACGTGGAAAAAAAAGTAAAGTCATGACAGAATCAGTATCGGATATAATAGATATTAAAGCGCCAATGGAGGAGCCAGGTGTACACTAATTGATGGAACTTTCTCCAAACATTTTAAAACGGACTATAAAAGGTTTATTGCGTACCTCAACGAGTAGCCCAACTAATTGTACGCAAGAGCTTTTTGCTATATACGATGGCCGCCCTTCGCAAAGGCAGACTAGATGTTATGCCAGTTTGTAAAATGGGTCTGTCTTACAGTCGAAATATTGAAGATACTCCACGAGGCAATACATATACATACAAATAATAGAAAAAACACATAAACAGAGCGCTCTCAAAGTAGGCGTGATTAAAATGTTTTCCCAATACTGCAAATAGATCTAGAGGGTCTCGGCAGGGAGAAACAGGACTTTCGTACATTATTTGTTCGTTTTTATTTTTCCCCTCAACATTTCGGCTTGCCTACGGAAAACCGAGACAGAAAAATCCGCTTGTCCAACAGCAGAAAGTCCCGTGTCAGACAAGTCGGACATAGGAATTCCACACCCATGTGTACTATCGGTTGGACATATACAGCAGCACTCCACCAAATTAATCGTCACATGTAACCTGTTACAATTTTCTTGTTCATTTTAAGTATTAGTAATATGCACAAGTTCTCGTATATGTACAATTTACTATACATTACTATACATTAAATGTTGTCTTTCCGAGAGCTTCTTGTGATTTCACCGACTCGCGTGTATGCGTGAGTTAATCATATGTCCTATAAGGCTATAATGATTAATGCTATTATGCATATGTGGATAGCCATTAACACTGGAAATGAATTAGGGCGCATGAGTATATCCAAGCTATATTAGATTATTGTGTATATTGTACTTCAGTGACACTTACGACACAGCGGTCAGTGCAAAACAAAATGCGTCGTTTTCCCACAGATTCTTTAAATATGTTTTCTTTATCATTCGTCGAATGTTTCTACACCAAAAATGTGAACAATAGCCGAAACAATTCTACTCAGTTAAAAGGTTATAACAAAGTTTTGAGTAATCGTGTAACTCTGCAGTTGTGTCCAACATTTCGCTCATGTATGACACCGGGTGGTAAATTGCAGTATCCTACACTCATCTACAGACTTTTATATTGCTAACTGTAAAAGTTTACTGTTAAGACATCCACCAAATGACATCGTTTCATACACTTTATGGGTTGGTATAAAAAAGAATTGAAATACATGTAAATATATGAGATAAATTAGATAAATAAATTGGATAATCATCAATAAACTACTTGTCCGGCTGTCATGTCTGCCGTTTCATTTTTATGTCGGAAGTAACTACGTCCCTGTTCATTGATTTGCAATTTTTTCTCAGACTCAACGCCCAGACCCAACTCCGAAAATTGAAGGAAGGGAGAAACCATTGGCTTTGAAGGTAAAAACACAGTTCATAAGCAAACATTTCCGAGTTCACTGTCGGCAGTAGAAAGAGAACTTGGTTATGATAATACAACGTCCGTATATTCACTTGTAAACAATTTAAAGATTTTGGCAGATGCACTGGATATGTCAGTACAGTACGGCATTAGATACTGGTATGTCAGTAGACACCTCGCTTTTGTGGTGACGCTTTGCGAAATAAAGGTTCAGAGTTCCAGTACTGCCGGAGACAAACATATTCTTCACGTTTACAGATAGTGCTGCGAAATTAGTTATCGATGTACTCAAATACATTTTGTATTGATTATTTCGTAAATTTAGTTGCTTTCGTTGACATTTTGTTTGATTTCCATTTTGGCAAACAAAATTGACAAGTCGATTTGAGAAACAGACTGAAAAACGCATTTTATGAAAAAAGCATCACAATATATCTTTGTTCACCAGACGTCATTATGAATTATTTACAATAACATGTTACTGCAATGGAATTCCGGCACTAGATAGTTCTAGTGTAAAGTTCCGCGAACATAATTTACATGTATAATAATTCATAAACTTACGACTGACTGCCGCTGCATTCTTATTGATCACAACCTGTTCTAACGACGGGTACATCCCTATTCCGGTGGTTTTAAATTGGACTCTTCCTTTGTAATTATGCGAAGCGTGAGTGTGAAAGTCTATACTTATATTAAATGCAATGATACAGTAGCTCAATCGTTAAAAGAGATCGCGTTTAAAGGAGTATTAATAAAAATTTTACATAACACAGTAGATCTCTATAATTTCTCTCGACGTCACTCAAAAATAAGCGGAGAAACCTATATTTAACCTTATTAAATACTGATTGTCACTTGCATTAAAATACATTAGTGAAGATCGTTCAGTAGTTGACCATGCAGGTTTTTAGGCAGAGCAAATTGACGACGTGAAAATTCGCACCTATCTGTCCTTAAATGGGGAGGAGTTAACCTATAAACTAGCTCTAATAATAGTTTCAAAATCGCGCTTTGTGCGACGTAAGATTATAACTGTATTGATTGCCAAGATAGCGTACGGGCAAACCCAACTGTAACGCGTTGTTATGTTACGTCACTTCTGTGTAAAGTAAACAACGCACGACAACGCGATATAATGCAGGACAGTGCGATACGATATCGAGAAAATGCAAAACGACGCACGACAATTCGAAGCGACGCCGTCGCGATTTATTATTGCATTGTCGTGCGTCGCATCTGTGTAAAATTCACAACGCACGACAACGCGACATGACGCAGGACAGTGCGATACGATATCGAGACAATGCAAATCGACGCACAGCAATGCGAAGCGACACTATCGGGATATCTTATTGTATTGTAGTGCGTCACCTGTCACTAAAGTGCACAACACACTACAATATCGTAAGACGCAAGATATTAAGATACTACATCCGGACAATTCAGTACATTTTCAAACAACGCTTTCGATATGTAATATTGCATTGTAGTGAATCGACCGAAATTCACTTTATTTCTGCTGTGTAACCCTAACCGAAGTTACCCGTCGACAAGTAAGTGTATCATTCTTCTTCATTAAGAGTGTTTATAGTCGACCATGGGATTTCTTCCCTGTTTCACTTGCTAAGACCCCGGTATATTTCAAAAGTATACTGGTACCTAACATAATTTGAAAAGTTCAGGAGTTTTGTTTTACCTTATCCTACAGAGTTATTTTTCCGATAGAGCGGGAGCAATATATAGAAAGTAAAAAGATTCTGTCCCCACATTTTCTGTCAGGATATAGATTTACGTACATGAAATATCTCAGAAATTATAATCAGATTGTAAAGAATTCTATATCACCTTGACCATATACCTGTTTCTCATATGGTTCCCAGTAAAACAAAACACAATACACTATTCATTTTTCTAAAACATTGTAGTTTACTTTTTCTACAAACATAGAAAAAACCAAATTACGAAATCCTTATTCACTTGCACAGGTTATTATTTATTGTGTTATAACAGATTTCAAGAGCATACAATAAGTAAGTACTGTCTTTATCAAATTATGACATGCTAAACGGAAAAAAAACGTTTTTAAAGTAAAAATCAAAGTGCTACATGTACATGTATGTCTTCTCATGTAATTTGTATGTTGATCAACTTATATACCCATTTACTTCCGTCAAAGTTTGTAATTGTTATAGGAGTATTACAAGTATTTGATCTGAGCATGATTCTAGGATATGCACAAGCATCTCTGTGAAATAGATACAAAGAGTCCACAAATAAGTATGTTGCCGAAATATCTCATAACATGAAACGAAATCCAAACTATCCATAGCGTTTGGCTTTTAAGATTGTTGTTCATTTATCATTCAGAAAGTGAACATAGAATTGCTGTCACACTGTAATGCGTAGAGTTCATGTTGTGCAAACTGAGAGCATTTCGATACATACCATGATCAGACAACGCAGAATTATAAAGAGGCCAATGCTTAAAGAACTCTTGAATTCTTTTTCTAGATAAAATCGATATGTACACCAAATCATAAAGTTCAAAGACTTATGTCATTCTAGGAATCAAACGAGGAGAATGCATTATTGATCACATACACATGAATGCAAATTCGGAACATGTTTTTTTAATGTAAATGTCAAGTTCTAAGATGAGATGATTGTTAAATTGCTCGTTCTGTTGATAAGTCTAATTCGAAAGACACCAAATCATAAAGTTCACAGACTTATGTCATTCTAGGAATCAAACGAGTAGAATGCATTATTGATCACATACACATGAACGCAAATTCGGAACATGATTTGTTTAATGTAAATCTCAAGTCTTAAGGTGTGATGATTGTTAAATTGCGCGTTCTGTTGATAAATCTAATTCAGGAAGAATTCGGGTTATTTCAAGCCAAGATTTAGACTGGCATCAGTCGTTACAGTCTATTACACAACTCTACTTAAATTAAATGTCTTCTCTTCTAGCATTTAATAACATCTCCTTCCTCTGGGATTCTAACAACAACACAAATGCGATTAGAACGGCTGGCTGAATACCAGGGTTGGGCTGGTGGACTGGGCTTGGCTGGATTTGGCTGGTCTCGGGGACTGGGTCCAGCTGAACCAAATGTCATTGGTCCGTGGACTCAAGTCCATTGACTCCTGGAAGATGGGATGCTGAAAAACCAGGGCTGGGCTCGTGGGCTGGGCTGGGCTCGTGGGCTGGACCCAAGGTCATGGACCCGTAGTTTTAAGGCCATGGACTCCCGGAACATAGGGTCATAACCTCGTGGTCATAAGGTTAAAGAGGTACATGTATTATTATTCCTTGTTGAGGCTGGAATGACATTTCATTAGCAGGCAGTAGTGACTGTAAGTGATATCTGCATCGTTTACTCAAAGGAGTCATTATATTATGGTCTGATTTAACATGTGCTATTAGTCAATGATATGTACATTTTGTAATGATATACAGGTATTAGGTTTTATTGTATATATATATATATATATATATATATATATATATATATATATATATATAGTATTATTGTTTTTTTCATACATGCATATTGCACAAATATTTTTTAAGTTTTAAAACATTAAACTTAAAAAAGAACTTGCGAGTTTACAAAAGACATACCAATTCCAACATATAGACTCAAGTACACCCCCTTTCAAACTTCCTTTGGGGTATGAGTGGGTGTGGGAGTCTAATAAGTTTGGTCTGTGACTGTTGTTGTGATTACAAAGATAAAAACACAGCTTGGAAACATTGAATACGTTCATGAACTTTTAGATATAATTTCTCCCAATTCAATCAATTAAATTTAACCATGACAGTTTTGAAGAAGAAAAAATAATATCCTGTTCACATTTGAAAAGTAAGATATTTAAACTGATTAAGTTAACTATTTCCAAATTAGTATTTAAAAACCGAAATCACAAAATAGAGGCTAGTTTATAAACTTATACAATGCTTTATACATTTTACGCACGCAATTCTGCTTGGTAGAGATTACGCGATAGCACTGAAATCTGTAATTCATAATGCTCGCATTGCATGTTTTAACAATACATAGGAGCATGTCTATTTGGTTATACGAGACAAAACGCATTATTGAAAAATATTATTAAGACTACTGTCTAGACATAAATACTTTGAGATAACGATCAGGAAAATATATTGTAAAACTTTAATTATTTACAGTAATAATCAGGGTAACTTGGTGTAGATTAGCCAAACTAATTGTGCACCAAATACGATGGCCGCCCTTCACGCTGTAAAGACAGACATCTATGTAATATCAGTTTGTAAAATCGGTCGGTCTTGCAGTCGAAATATTGAGGCTAGTACTGGCGCTTCCATTTTTCAGGATGTCGTCATAGGGGCTATATGATTCAGACACGCCGGAATATATCCGGCTATATCAAAACCCCACTGTCAGATTTCACTGGCTTTAAGAAACGAATATCTGGCATACACCGGCTTGCACGAAACGTTTAGCCCAACAGATCAAGCACCAATATTTTATTTAACGTCAAGACTGCCGAGTCGGACCGGCAGCAATAATAAAAATATCAGTTCATCATTTTATTTTTATTCTACATTCTAAAAAAGAGGATCGGGGGTTGCGTAAACCAAGAGATATAAAAACTCTGGCCTTACCATTGAGAGATCAAGATGTGTAATGAATACAGGACAAATGTTATTTATCAGTGGTGTGGTGTTGAAATATTACAAAGTCTTATTAATGATAGCTAACCAAGTCTGCAAAATATAATGTTAAGTAGAAAAATTGCAAAACAAACTAAAACAGCTTCTTAATCCTGTCAGAAAGAACACACTGTATGATGTTTAATCTCTAAGAAAAGATATTATAGATATGTGGAACAGTGGAAAACCAGTTTGCTGTTTCTTACATAAGCATTCTGCATGGCAATAAATGTTGTGAACTAAATAAAGGACAAATGTGATTTATCAGTCTTAGTGTACTATCTATCACCATTAGCCTGCACAAATACAGATTGATCATGATCTGCACTGTTCGCTATTCATTATTTTGCTGTCTGATCATGATCAACACTGTTCGCTTTTCATATTTTGCTGTCTGATCATGATCTGCACTATTCGCTATTCATTATTTTGCTGTCTGTTCGCTTTTCATTTTTATGCTTTCTGATCATGACCTGCACTGTTTACTTTTCATTTATTTGCTGTCTGATCATGATCTGCACTAGTAGATATTAATCATTTCGCTGTCTGATCATGATCTGCACTGTATGCTGTTCATTATTTTGCTGTCTGATCATGTTTTGCACTGTGTGCTGTTCATTATTTTGCTGTCTGATCATGATCTGCACTGTATGCTGTTCATTATTTTGCTGTCTGATCATGTTCTGCACTGTGTGCTGTTCATTATTTTGCTGTCTGATCATGATCTGCACTGTATGCTGTTCATTATTTTGCTGTCTGATCATGATTTACTATTCATATTTTGCTGTTTGATTATGATCTGCATCGTTAGCTATTTTTTTTTGCTGTCTGATCATGATCTACACTGTTTGCTTTTTTTCTGTCTGATCATGATCTGCACTGTAAGATATTCACTATTTTGCTGTCTGTTTGCTTATCATTTTTTTGCTGCCTTATCATGATCTGCACTGTTCGCTTTTTATTTTTTTGTTGTTTGATCATAATCTGCACTGATAGTTATTAATTATTTCACTGCCTGATCATGATCTGCACTGTATGCTTTTCATTATTTTGCTGTCTGATCATGATCGCTATTCATATTGTTGTCTGATCATGATTTACACTGTTAGCTATTCATTTTTTTGCTGTCTGATCATAATCTGCACTGATAGATATTAATTATTTCGCTGTCTGATCATGATCTGCACTGTATGCTATTCAATATTTTGCTGTCTGATCATGATCTATTATTCATATTTTGCTGTCTGATCATGATCTGCACTATATGCTTTTCATAAATTTGCTGTCTGATCATGATCTCCACTGTGGCTATTCATTTCACACCGAACACTGTGTCTTCATGGCAATTCTGGATCTAACAGTAGTGAGGATACTGACCTTCTCCAGGACAATTTTGTCATTAAATTACATAATTGTCCACTGCATGATCTTGTGCCATTGAATTATGCATAAATGACCTAGCACTGACCTCAAGATGTGTAATGAATAGGTTGAAATAAAGCCCATAGATTTCTTTATAAATCTTAGAGTGTAAAATCAAGTGATTTCTCTGCAGCCTAATTTTAACCCAAGGATTTTGATTTGAACAATCTTGGTAGAACAATAAGCAATTCTACATGCTAAATATGTCTAGTGTTACTGTAATAAAACAGCTTGTGGCAGTTCTATTTTAAACAAATTGGGTTTCTTTGTAATAACATCATTTTAAGTATTAACATGCTTTCTGTGGGTCATTATTTGAACAATCTTGGTACAAGTCCACTAGGCAATGCTAAATATCTAACCTCTAGGCCTTGTGGTTTTTGAAAAGAAGTTTTTCTATAAAAGCCTCGGCGGGGTCAATTTTGACCCGGGGGTCATAATTTGAACAATCTTGGTAGAGGTCCACTACTCAATGCCACATGCTAAATATCTAAGCTCTAGGCCTTCCTGTTTTTGAGAAGAAGATTTTTAAAGTTTTTCCTATTTGTTGCCATAGCAACCAGAGTTCTGCATGGAATGGAATAATTTGTATGAATTTGGTAGAGCTTCATGCAAGGAACATCCCTGCCAAGTTTTTTCAACATTGCTCAAGTGGTTTTAGAGAAAATGTCGTTTGAAAGAAAATGTTAACGGACGTACGACGTATACCGTACGCCGTACGACGTACTACATACGACAGACGGAATGTGATCCTAATAGCTCACTTTGGCACTTTGTGCCAGGTGAGCTAAAAAGTGAAAATATTCCTATAGAAATACTCACAAGTTTAATTAATGTGTTATAGTGTTATTGATCTGCCTGTTACAGATCACAAAGAAAATGTTTGCACCTTATTTATATAATTATGCTTTCAATTATTTCATACATTTCTTTTCATGGTCCTAATAAAAGAACTATTAGGTTTTCAACCATGTTCAGCCCTAAGGCTTTATATCTGTAAAGTCAGATTGTTATTGGAGATATGCTCAGTATATTTTGAGATATTGTAAAATTTCTTACATCTATTTAGAAAAATGCAAAGTACTAATGCTAATTTTAACTGTCCGTATTTTTTTTTACAGCAATACGTGCAACTACGTCGGTAAGTTTAACTACACAATAATCCATTTAAAACTATTCAAAATGTGATACTGTGATAATAAAAACATGCAAACCAGACAAAATCTTCTACACATGTCCAATGATCTAAATATAATAGTTTTGGTTTGGTTTTATTACAATTGAAAATTTAATCGCACAACAAAATGGCGTCCAGCTACAAACAAGACCAGTATCAAATAGTATTAAATTATTTCAGAACAAAAGAATGTTTGCGCCCAATTAACACCTTTACTTATTGTACAGATACCAGATATTTAAAATTAATTCCCAAACAAGCAATTAACTTTTTAGCTCACCAGAGAGTTTTTTTGGATCATTGACAGACTGGGTTAAAGTGTTACATAGGAAACAAACTTTCTGCATTCATTCAACCTAGTGCTAGTTTGATGAAACTGTATGATTCTATATTTTTGATTGAACATAATGCTATAAAGGAAATTTCACAGTTTGATATACGTTTTTAATTTATTTAAAAGTAAGTAATCGAGTGTAATCATCATGTAATCCTGATTACTTTAGCCAAAGTAATTGAAAGTATTAGATTACACAGCCAAATGAAAGTAATCGATTAATAATCGATTACATGAAATTGACCCATGTAATTGATTAATAATTGATTACACATGACAGTAATCGATCACCATGTCTGAATCAAAGTGTAGTATAATAAAATAATAATACCTGTTTCTACAAAACGACTGCTAGCCGAAGTCGGCTAGTTAGCATCTGAAGGAATTTACAGCTTAGCCGAATTTGGCTAAGCAATTTGAGCCGTTGTTAAAATAATATCAGAAAGCTAATTACAATGTAGTAACGTTATAATTGAGAGCTGCGTTTAATATTTCTAACATCGGCGAGAGTTGAAGGTACATAGTTACATTAAATGTTTTAGTCAAAATAAATTAATACATAATTTTTTCTAGCTATTGGAAACGTTCGGTTAAACCCCCTTAACCGAATAAGGGGTTAATATGACCCTCTGGAAAGGCTCAAATGCAAATGGAAGGTGTTTAGAGTGGACTAGCAAATTTATATAGGAGTCAATTTTAAATAATTGTGTCGCATACATGTAGATTTTCGAAGCAAACACGTTTTATCATAAAAAACAAAGTGATTTAAAAGTAGGGTGGTAATTGTTTGAAAAATAGGCATGTAAACGCTAGGACGAGACCTAGGAATGTTCGAGAAATAAATACGCGAAATGAAATAAAACTTATCATATCTGACAGCGTTACGATTTTATAAAATCCAATTACAGTTTTTAAAGTTCAGCTTTCTTTAGTATAGGTTAGTGTTCATTATGATGCATAAATTGGTCTGGCGCGGCGCATGCCACGCGACCAATTTATTGTAGTAAATGTATCATAAAGAACATTAACCTATTTAGTGTTCGAAATTATTTTTTGTAAATCAGCATTGTTCCCCCATTTACTGACTCTGTATCTAACTATTGGTTTACATAAGTTAAAGAGCAGCGAATACTGCGCTGCGATTTGACAAAAAATAATTTCAAACACTAATAAAGTTTAAATCTGTATATTAACCCTAACGCAGTATCACTTGAGCGAACATGGGTATAAACTGGATATAATGTATGAATAATCGGTGTATAATTGTCATGGAAACGAGGTTTTTATCAATAGGAGTGGATAGTTTAATCTCTTTAGCAATTTTTGTGAGACATGTATACAAAAGAATGACATTAGATTTCAAGCTGCATTACACATTTGATATTTTTCCGATTTAAAGAAACTACCTCATACATTTCTGACGAACACAATTTTCTTACGTCAATAAAAAGTGAATACTCCGAAAGTAGATAGTACAAAGTAATGATAAATGATTTGTTTTTATATTTATCAAAAATACTATGGTGGAAGGTAGTAAATCCATTTCAACGCTTTTAAAAGAATGCACAAAGTTTTCGGAAACGAACATGTTGAAAACATTTCGCGTGAACTGCTAAACCAAAACAGACTTCTGTAGTAAAGTATTGAATATGTTTGGTTTACTTTGTGTGATATTTTTATATGAAAAGCGGGGTAATTGCATTTCAAGGATAAAACGTATGCTGTCAAATGAATTTTCAAATTTAAACCTAATGAGTTTGAAACCATAAAATACGCCAAAGTTATTTAAAATTACTGGAGAAGATTTACAAATACTGGATAGAACGTTAAAACGAATCATACCTGAAAAGAGTGTGATTTAACAATTTAGTTATTTGGTTTACTTAAAGTTTACGCCTACGGTAGGTCACGAGAAATGAAATGAAAATATTTTTAAATAACTTATTCGTTTGTGTGATTTTCGTTATATTATGCGTTAGCACCGTAATTAAATGATGTTCCATAAAGCTGAAGTATGTAGTAAGAAAAACTCTTCCCTGATAGATTTATAAGAGGAAAATATGAGTCATACTGGCGTTGACTGGCGTTTTGGGGAAACTGATTGGTGACTTTTCCCGAGTCGAGGTAATGAGTCTCATTGGTTCATTTTTCCTTCGTAACGATTGAAAAATGTAAAATCACAGAGAGACTAATTAACAATTTATATATAAAGTCTAATTATCACTTAGGTCATATTGGAACATGGAACACTAAGTAAGGCGTTTACAGGGCATACTATACTACTCATAATTATGTCCTTTACCGTGACTATTCGCTATTCAGTCAGTAAATTTTCACTGAGCATTCTTTTTAAGCAAGTAATAGAACTGCCCAAACCCGAAGACGATCAAGTCTTTTTCAGACGGGGTAAAGGTTAAATTCGTTTTCTTCAATTATGCGCTTCATAAAATAGTTCGGCGGGCTAATAAGTGAATATTCCATCCCTAAAATTAATCAGCACATTTTGTTAATTGGTATCCCCGCCATGGTCACAACACCATTACCAATAGGCACGAACGATGTTGAGGTCTACGAAAAAAAGGCAATATTTTTATTTAACTTCAGAAGTGCTCTTTCATTAAAAAAGGAACATTTTTGTAAAGTGATAATTATATTTCATACCATACCAAAGTTTCATGTAGTTTCTTTTACAGTAAAGAACGTAGAGATGTCACATGAAAAGTCCTATTTTATGCTTTTATACGCCGAACAGCAGTTAAAATATTTTAATACTTACCAATGACTCCTAAGTTACTTTCCTTAAATTTTAGATAAAACGTTCTGTTTCACAAATGTAATTAAATTCAGACATGACGATGTCACTCTGTTACTAGCAAGACTTGTTGACGGTGTGAAAGCCGAATATCGACCTCGTACAGCGGTATTTTTGTGTAGGACAGACCTGTCCTAGGGCTTCATGAAACACCTCGAGCGCTACGCGCTCTCGGTGTTACATGCAGCTCGTGGACATGTCTTTTCACTGGAAAGACCTCGTACTCGGTCGATATCTTATACATCCATTATCATGTCAAATATCGGTACAGGCATTAATTATAGGGTTGACTTTGACCAACCTAGTCATGGCTGTCCGTCTGTCTGTCCGTCTGTCTGTGATATAGCGTTTCGACTAATATCTCTCAGAGGTTTTTTAACAAATTTCCTAAATATCAAGTCGATGTACGGAACTCGTGTTTCCTCGGCCTGCTGTGTTAAAGCGCCTCACATTAATTTCAGTATCATTGAAATCTTCAAGGAAAATAAAATGAAATATTTAGTAAAATGTTTACTACATTACCTCTTATAAAAACCGCTTCAAAGCTCAGCTCCTTGACACCAATTACTGTACTTTCATCATTGATGTATGGTTTCGTCACAACTGTAGCATTATAATTAGGTATAAACATTGTAGATGTATTTATGCTGATAGTGCTCCAGCTGAGTTCATTTGTCCACATTTTATCCGTGGCAGCATTTGAAAAGTCGATAAATTTTACAGGTATATCTCCATTTCCTCTTAGGGTAAAACTTTGCACGTTGATCTTGGGCTTATTATCTCTGGACACTTTAAGGATCAAAGTTAAAAGCAAATTACTAAAATGTGATGCAGAAAGTTATGTGAAAATATTTAATACCGCAACCAAAGTTATCGTTTTCGATTCGAGAATCGAGTCGTGTACACATGTGATGTATACTTGTATATGTCTGGAGCCGTGTAAATATTTTTCCCGTTAGGGCTAGGCATCCCCAACGACCGTTGCTACACTAAACAAATGTGGCGGATGGAGCTTCTCAGCCCGGTTGAATAATTGAAGAATATTCTAAATCAAGTACATTTTAACGATAGTTCTTGTTGCTTTCTGTATTGTTTTCCTAACGGGAATTCTTTCTTTTACACGGCTCCGTACATATACTGTTCAATAAATGGCGAACCATCGGGCCTAGGACATTCAAACTTTGTAGGGAGGTTGGTCTTGACCAGCAGATGTCCCATACTGATTTTGAGGTCACTTGGTTAAACGTAAAGGTCAATGACCTGTTGAACTTATTTCTTCTTTTTCAAGCTAAGGAGATGAAATTTGGACTATTTGTGCAGTTTTGCAAACTAGTTACAACAATTTTTATGACTGACCTTGATTATGACCTTTTGAACTACATTTTTGTTTTAAAGTGCAATGATTCTCGGGAGAGCAATCTAGGGTCATTATAGCCCTCTTGTTTAATCAAATAATTGAAAGAATTGCCACCAAACCTCAAAGTTCCAGCTAAAATCTCCTTCAGACATCGGTAAATTTAAAATACTCTACTTCCGAAAAAGCTTGTTTCATAATGTTTGTATGGATAGCGATTTATTATAAAAAGGTCGCCATATTGGTCGCTATACCGTGCGAAAACATTCTCGATGCATGTTCTTCTTGAAAAATATTTAAGTATTTTTTTACGAACATTTAGCTCATGTTTAACGTTTTGAGAAAATAATCTGCAAAAGGTAGGGAATGCCTGGTTTAATTTATTAAAATGTACCTGTCTTGCAGTCATTGTTTTCTCCTTCAAAACCGTCCGCACATTTGCACTGGCTAAAATGATAATTGTCTCCACACTTTCCAGGAAAGCATCGTCTGCCTTCGCGCCAAGAACATGCCTCTATTTCAAAATGAATAATGAAAAAGGTTATAATGATTTGTATCGTGATATATACATGAGTACTTTTGTGGTTTGATACAGTATTGCGCGACTTAAGAGTTTGGTGAAAAAACAAGGTTCTTCTGAACTGTCTGAACTTAACATATTTTAGAACGAATCATCAGATGAAAAGGTTCAAGCATAAATTCCTGTAAAGTATTTCTGTATTTTTGAAATTATACGCTACAAAATTATAAAGCATTGCAAACGCTTTTGAAATTCCTAAAAAAACATATAGCGTAGTGGTGCCGTCAAACCAGGCTCACCAACATTTTCAACATAATTTCTTGCCATCACTTTTACATTTTATGTTTTATCATATCATTTTTCGAAAAAAAGATTTTTTTTTCACCGTAGACTGTGA
Source organism: Saxidomus purpurata (assembly GCA_022818135.1). Lineage (NCBI taxonomy): Eukaryota > Metazoa > Mollusca > Bivalvia > Venerida > Veneridae > Saxidomus > Saxidomus purpurata. Next base: position 34,492,402 of record JAFMSR010000004.1, read on the forward strand.
TCGAACAGCTTTAACTGACAGTGTATACATGGCAATAATATTCAGATACCGAATCCAGTGTTACCTATACAGCGGTTTTTGTGTAAACTTTCTGCGATGTAAGCATTTTTGCCTGGACTTTCTCTATTAGTTTCACCAGAACATCTTTCACACCACGTGTTCTCTAATGTTGTACAAGACGGTATATCACAGTGATCAATTTGCTTGCACACTGTAAACAAGAATGGTACAAACAAATAATTTCCTGAGAGGTATTTCTAGCCCTATTTCTAGCCTAGCAACATTTTTCAAATCATTTTCTTATTTACCTTCTTACCGGAACAGTAAAATTATATCAAATAGAAAATTAGAAATACATCAGTTAATGGATTTTGAATGCGCAATTTGCTAAAAGGTCTGACTACAGGGAAGGGTCGTCTCTAATGTTCTAATAACTTGTGGTCCAACCCTTTTGTAATGTAACAACACTTTATTTGCACATATTTTCTATATCACATAATGGAAACGACATTGTTCGTCCTTTCGTACCTATTTCATATATCTAGAATGAATATTTATCCAGAATTAAAGCATTTCTAAATAAAGGTATATGACGTTATTATTGACGACTTTCAGTGGAATATAATTTTGCTTTGTATTATTATAATGACTAGGTATAAAATGTAACTTATGAGCCACTCAGATTTGACACGTAATACTTAACATTCAATCACTCGAATACAAACAATTCAACAGTGACTGAGTTAATGCATTGTTATATTTGTATTCGTCCCTGTTCAAAGCCAAAATATGTTTTCCAGGCCGAAATAAGCATTGACCATATACAGCAACTTATTAATATATACGTATATCCCTACATAGCTGGATAGAAATTATTTATGATGAGAATTTTCTCTATATTTTTCCTGACTAGCTAATAGATTTCAGGTTGGCACGAGTTTCCGTGAACAACTAGTTATAGCAAAATGTATAATATTGATCTTGATATTTCTAAATCAAACTTATATCCAATAATAGTTCTTGAAGACACTCTGAACTGTTAACTTGAATTGCATCAACCAATGAATGACTTATATGATGAAATTTGATATTATGAAGCTTATTCCACAGACTGCATGATCCTAGAGGGAAGACGATAGACTCATGTTGTCAACCAGCAGTATTAATATGAACCAACTACTGTTATTATTGTCAACAAACGTTTTACATAATTTTACATAGCATTTTTACTTCTGCAAAAAGCGTCTGTGAACTGGGATCCAGAGCTGCTGTAGTAGCCAGTGTTACATCCGGTGCATAGCCCTGGACTGTCACATGTTCCACCACTTGATGTTATAGTTTTGCCGTTTTGTAGAATGACTGTGCCTTCATCACGATTACATCGTCCGCCATCCGATGATTGACGACCACATATTGCTGTATAAGTGTAAAAGAATTGTTAATAAAATTCATGTACAAACACATAGTTCTTTAATATACTATACAAAATGGGAGGAGTAAATGATACAGGATTAAAGTGTCCCCGAATCCGGTAAATACGATACTATACTTGCCATCATTACAGCCAGTGCCATTCCACCCGGGACAACACACTGGTTTTGTCCTGGTCACTTTTCTAGAAAAGAAATTAATAATAAAGTATTAACTAAAATATACAATTGGAAAGTTTGAAACGAACTGTGTTGCTTAAATAAAGTATAAAATGGATCTAACAATGATTTTGGCCGTTTACACATCTTAGTGTTTTTCCTGTTGAATGTTACATGGTATAGTGGATACACTATAATAAAACATATTTTCCAAATAATATTTGTCGGATCTCATATGTTTACGATGTCCTTTTCGGGGTACGGAGGGTATCAAAACTAAAAATAAGATTCTCACTAATTATCTAATTAGTAGAACACTGGAAATCAAAAGCACATCCAACCAGGAAAATTACGTGTTCAATTGTAAAAGTAAACATTCAAATTTAATCTTATAAATTACACGATGTAATCCGAGTATTGCTTATTTTATAGAATGCACTCATCTTTCAAAACATTTTTTTTTGACCTTGCTCTAGAATTGCAAGATGTCGGCCATTTTGACTTACCACGACATACTAAGTCGTTCCCTCGAGTAAGTATCTCGTAGGGACATAAAAAAGAGAAGTGCAATTAAAAAAAAGAGTAGTGTATGTCATCTCTGTGCCACCGTAGGATTTATGTAACAGAACGCTGTTTTTCTAACTTGTCACCTCTGTGCCATCGTAAAATCCTGTTGGAAGCGGATGAAAAACCTTGTCATATTTTCAAAAGACTGCAGGAAAGATTTTGAGAGGTCTTCATATCACGTTCTGCATTTTCAACTGGGTGTCTTAGTGTTTGTGTCAAGCCTAGGTTTAGGAGGCCCACTGAGGCCGTGATCCCCTCAATATTTGAAAATGTAGAGGTTCGCCAAGCGAGTAGCGCCGCATGATGAACAACTTGGTATGAGCAAGGTCAGTGCGAGATGGGTACCAGCATTGTTGACAGATGACAAAAGGCTAAAAAGTTTACCATGTCGAACCTTAGACAAAAGCTCAGTCAAAGCATTTGGAATGAGCTAGTTCCCCATATAATCTTTGCGAAGAATGCAGGGATATTGTTCGTAGTTTTGTACCTCTCTAATTGAAATCAAACTGTTATACAATCTTGTAAATATCTAGTCATTCGACAGTGTAATCTATACATGATATAATCATTAAAACTATGGTTGTTCACATATGATCTTAATCTCAAATAAAGAGCTTATCTCCAACTTATTTAGGCTGTATAAAAAATCCTGAGTTGGTTAGTTTCGCAATTATTTTCCCGGAAAAAACCTTGCGGAATCTTACATCGACTTACCGACTTGAAGACACTCGTGACCAATTTGTTTATAGAAACTAAAAGGCAATGACAAGGACTCTCATAACATACATGTTTCCTGTAAGAAATGTTTTCTACCAAGCTACATCAAGGAAGTAGATACATTTAGTACACAAATGTTTGTTGCTATTACAAATGTACATCTCATTAAAAATTATTAGAATAAAATTATCTTTATTTTACTTACTTGTATTCTGTCCATGATCCCCATTTCCAGTTCCAAAAACCAGGTGTTCTGTACTTTACTTGAACCTGGAAACTTTTTTTACAGAATTCTCCAGAACTACAAAATCAAAGATAAAATATCTCCTTGATTAATGCTACCACATGATTATATTAAGGAAATGTAGTTTTGAGATTTTTATTTTCAAATAATGACTTCAGCTACTTGGCCTGCAACAAAATATAGATGTATGCCGTTTTAACGAATAATGCTGAAGTTTGCCTTGTTGTATCTTAAGGAAAAGATGTTTTGAAAGCGTTTCTTATTTCCTGCAGTATCACTGAAAAGTGCTGCTGTTTCATAACACGTACGTTCGATTCAAAAAGCAACGTTAGAATTTTGTTTTGGTACAAATAACGATCAATTTCTACGGTGCGATATCTGTCTTGGTAGTTTAAGTTCTACGAGTTAGTGAAACACCAGATGTGACCATGCCCCTATTAACGCGTAGAGAAAATAATGTTTATAAGGCAGACAAAGACCGCCACTTGTATCCTATATTGAGAACGCTAAGTGATCTAAAATGCAATAGTACGTTTACAGTATAGCGCGAAATATCTTACATGTACTCATTCATTGAACATATTACAAGACTTACAAGAATTCCCGCCTTCGTTCTGATGACTCTCATACCGGTAATGTTGAAAAATGAAAAACAGCTAGTAAATATTGTTTTACAGTCAATGATATACACAAAATGCATTTCCAATATTAACGATATCTGTAATGTTAAATAAAAGATTGAAATAAAGCATACAATAAGGGAAAATAAATGACGAACTGATCTTACCAAATAGAAACTCCAGCAAAAAAGGCAAAGAAAAAAATATATAATCCAGCCATATTTGACACTAAATTTTGAAGAAAATATTGCGTGATGGTAGGCCGCACATGCCTACCTTAACTAAAAGAAATTAGTTACGTTTCATGTGATTGGTTATCAGCTTGCCCAATGACTGACTGATTTAATATGCATACCACACCCATTTGTAATTATAGCCGGGTCGTACCGATTATACACCTCGAACGAGGATGGTGAACCTATAAAGCACAAATACAAACAAACATTTGTAATTATAGGAATTGCATTTATGTAGACGTAGACATTTAACTAAACCCGATTTGTGTTTGATTATTTAGTTTGAAGTATACAAAGGTAAGATTAAAATTTTAAAGACATATTGCTTATATACGTCTCGTATTACATTGTTATGAATTTGTCTTTTATATATAAAAAATATAAGATTGCTAATTAAAATAAATCTGAAAAATTAGTAAAATGAGACATTATTTTTCAGAAAAGAAGAGAGAGCAAGCACGCGATGCTTTAAGAACAACAATGGCTGGCACAATGCTAGTATTGAAATGTATCATTGGCATCGCCACGATCGCAAGTTGCTATGCAACGTTTATAAATTACCAGCCGGGACAAGAATATATCTACGGATTGAACACGTCCGTAGATATCAAAGATTTTCAAAGACTGCATATAGAGGGCCAGGTAATGTCAAAATATTCAATATTTTATGTCATAAGATTATATCAATTAACAATGTTTAAATGCTACATACTGTTCTGTCATTTCATCATCGGTTTCTTTCATCTAATTATTTCTATCTGTTTTATTTTGGCATTTACAGTCGACATTGTATTAAGAGACCGTCCAAGGGACCGCTAAAAACTGCTCGTTCACAGTTTCCGTTGGAAAAAATAAATTTCTCCAAAATGATATACTAAAACATAAATTGTACAAGTAATGGCTAGATTCAACAACACAAATAAAAATCTAAATAGCAATTTGAGAAAATCTGTTGAAAATGTTGGCGAGCTTGGTTTTATGGCACCGCTACACAATATCGACGCCTTAGAATAATAAGGTCTTACATGTTACTTACGACCTTATATGACCCATACATATTCGGAATCTGCATTAAAAGGCGCATGTCATAGACCTATTCTCAAGCCGATATCAGCGTTTTAGTTTGACCAAATTTGAATCAGAAAAAGGTCGTAAGTAAAAACTGTTATAGTGAGTTTGTCAGAGAAGGTCGTAACTGCTACTTACGACCTTTGAATCAGACTCATAATTAACTGGGATTTCATAAGAAAAGGTCATATCTGCTACTTACGACCATATTATTCTTACCAGAATCGAGATATATTCCGTAAAAGAAGGTTGTGTCATCCATTAAAATCTCTATGTTTTGAGGTATGCAAACATTGAAAGTCTATAATTTTTTGTATTATTTTGCTATTTTTTATGTTTTCAATGCGAGTGTGGTATTTATTTGTAAGTTCTTTCTCTTTTCGTGATATTTTCTAGAAATAAGAATAAAATCCAGTAATGATGCAAGAACATTCTGTTTGTTTTACACACTGTCGGATTTTAAAAGTGAAAAAGAAATCTAGATTTATCTAGTTTGATTTTGAAATAATTCAGACGAATAAGCTAAGTTTAACAAAGATTTGTAAAAATTCTCCATTTTTGTTCAAATATACTCCATGGATTATATAACTGTTCGAACAAGCGTTTTGAACGGTTGAAATAAGGTTAATAGGGAATATATTCAGCGTTAATTTGCTGAGTTGCATAAGTTATGTGTATATAAACAGATCTTTATGGTACAATTCAGTACTAGATCCAAATAAGGTGTAAGGCCATAAAGGGACTCGAATCCATGAGCTCTGTCACAGAGTTAATTGTTTCTTGCTTATAGCTTGGCCACATTTAAATAAGACTTTAAAAATATTAAAAAAGCGTCACATGCGGTGTCTGTTTATAAGAGTTTCTTAAAAAAATATTATGTTAAAACTATTGTAGCTACTAATTTAAAACTGCACTAGACGCAATGAGACAATACAAGGCCTAAATACGGAATGTTGTTTGTGCCATTTAAAATGTTGTTCGCTCCCAATGTCGACGCAAGACATCACTAAAATGCGATACATCATTTGAGGATGTGATACGATACAACTCTCAACCAAAACTACAATAAAATATTTCGAGATGTTGCTTTGCGTTGTCGTGTTTGCATCTATAACACCATTTCTCATAGACCTATAAATATTTTTGTAATATTTGAGCATTTTAATACAAACGCCAGTATCATTATTTTCCGCGGTGGGTAATATAATGGTCACTTACCTTCGTGTAGTAGAGTAACAGCACGTGTTTATAGTTGAATCTCTATCCCAATATGTACTTCAATTATTGTGTCCCTGCAGGAGATACACAACAACGCGTAACGACATCACGACTGCAACTCGATAATACTTACGGCATTGCAAACAGACATCAAGACTAAATGAAACAACACACGTCAACGAAAAGCGACGGGCGACATTTTCAAATGACATAATTGCAATTTTGGTGTGGGTGGGTTTGGTTCGTGTAATGGCACCCGCATGATTCCGTAGCTAAGGGTCATATTTCTAATACACGATTTTGTATAGTATCTAAATTGTAATATTGATGGGCACTGGATGCTAGATTTGTCAAAATAATCGTTAATTTCGATACTAAAAAATGAATTTTCTAATTTATAATCATCTTACACAACACCCATATCCTTCGAAATATTTTAACATACGGTTTTGTGACCATGTACAACAAAAGCGCTGTGCAATATTACACAAGTGCATCACAAAACAATTTTAGTAGATTCAAATATTATTTATGTTTGTCTTGAAAGAATAGTAAAAACTGCCCAAATAAAGTGATCTGCTCATTCACATTACAGTCCAGAAGTCAACTGTTAATTACATATTTCGGCCTACTATTTAATAAAGAGTGGACTTTTGGATTGCTTCATAATAATTCTCCCTGCGGAGTGACTATTTGCATGTAGCACATTACAGTCGTTTGATGTAAATTTGTCTTGATGAGCTGATATGTTTTAATAAGAGACAGTATTATTTGGGTATTGAATCACCAGTTCACACTTAACACCGCATGTTGCAGGTTTAAGTCCCTCTAATAACTTGGTACTTTAATGGTGTTCTAAAGGTTCTCTGTCGATGCGCATTTGTTATCAAAATGAAGACAATCGAGCTATTAAATTCTCAAACAGCATTAGAAATCATGTGAAGAGGACTACAAGCACAATTAGAAAAAATATAATTTTATGCTGCGAGTTCAAACATATATCCTTTTCCCGCGTTATAAGCCTTTCAAGCGAAGCAGTGTAATAAATCAAGGAAATATTGCGTATATCCTTTGTGTTACTTCTCCATTTGGTATATATCATTAGTTTTAAAGCAAAACTATGCTTCCTTTCGCGAACATTCAATTAACACTATTAAATAATTGTCTAATACTTTCCTTCACGCACATTTGTGTTATTATTTCACAGCGCTATTTATATAAACAAAAAAAAACTGTGATACTACGTATCACAGCGGGCCTACAAACAAAGCTTTTATGTAAATATTTTGAAATGGGAGATGCAAATTAACTTTACAGACTTTATAACAGAGACAGAATAAATTTATATTCTTGGTTCGTGTAAAGCAAATACTTGACTATCTGGTTTGTGTATTTACAAGTTAGTAACTGTTTCTCATTTTCAGTGTATCATTGAAACAAAAACCTATTCATGAAAAAGCTTTCAATAATCTTTACGCTCTTTCCGTTTTTTTTTTTCATCAGGATTTATTAGATTGTATATACGATCCCTGTTTTCAAGTCGAATACTTTACTGCACAACTTGATAGTATTTCACTTTTTAAAAAGTTTGATAATAGATACAAATGTATATGAACAGAGATTATCCCCGAAACTTCAAACAGTTTCTTAAATCCAGTATCATCCTACTTGCAGGTGACTTTAAATTTTTAATTTCTCAATTTTGAATTACATGTACAGTTACGACTCATAACATGTTGCTTGCTAAAACTGGTAAAAATAGCACTCTTTTATGGAAAGAATGAAAGTCGGACTCGGCTTTTATTTCAGCAAAATTAACTCAAATTGTATAATAGTTCTGGGATATAGTGCTTTTAGCATACATGCACGGGAAAGTCGACTGTCTCAGTGGTTAAGTTTTTAATCAAGTAAATTGCCAAGCTGCTGTAATATCCGAGACACGTTTTTAAGGTGAGGTGTTTGGATCCCAGGTACGAACGGACAATATGAAAAAGTTTCCAAATGTGATATAACTAAAGCACTATTCAAAGTTTATTAGGTTCGATTTTGTATATCAAATGAGCGTGTAGAGGAAAACTGCAATACCCACTTAATCGTCATATCAAACACAGATCTAATTATGCATGTTTAGGTAAAGCAAACAGTACATATCTTGTGTAGGTGTTTACATAATGATATATACAAAAGGATATGGATTTGTGGTATAAATACCTGCACCAGCTTCAATAAAATAAATTATATTTTATTAAATATATTGAAGTATGACAAGGTATTAAATGTCTTATATTATTTGATAATTACACCACTTGTGAGCAGAATAACATCATTATTTAAACAATCGTTATTTGAGCACAAACATCATTCAATCTGTATGCAAACAAAATTAAAATTCTGATCTTTGCATCCGGTACACCATTGTACTACTATACAAATTTGGTTTGAATGCGTTTGAAAAGAAAACAGGATACTTGTCACGTTTTATAAATTATTTGATAAAATAACACACAAACGGAAAACAGTTTTAATTGCACGTGTTTAATAATTATATGATATGAAAAGTAATGTGGCACGACCTTGTAAAATTGAAGGCGCATTTTATTCTTTGATTTATGAACCGGCTGTCGCTGTCTAGTTTCACGTCTTTGGTACGACGTGCTTCTCTTATTCGACGCGGGCGTTCTTCCACCAGTATATCTATGATTTTTGACACTGATATGTGCTATCATTGAATTCGTTAGTGTAATATAAAACTTATGAATGGTTTAACATACTCAAGAAGAAAGTATTATGTAAACGTTTTCTAATATGTTTAAAGAGCAAATACTTTAGCAACGTAAATTCCCGGACTGCGACATTATTATATCCAAATAGCTGCAAAGAGATGGGATTATTCCCAGGATAATAACAACGTGGCTTAAACATGTACACGAATTTTGAGCAAAACGTGTTGTGCATTAAGGATTTTCGTTGAAAAATGTGGAAATGTACTTTTACTTGCTCATAATGCCAGGTTTGATACACTCATATTTGCAAGTACCTGAATCAAGCATGGGTAACATCATATCTGCCTTTGCCTTTCAACACATGGCCCTTGGAAAAGGAGATTTCTTATTCGTGGGTCGATTGGTTATAATTATTCGGTGCTAGTAAAGGGCCTTCTGCGGAGTTGTCAAGATAGGTTTAAACTCGCGGCATTTAAGACTTTTATTTTCGAGAAGTTGTGAAAAACGTTTAAAACAGCTTTTGTGAGACAAGACTCAAGAAATTAGAAAGCTGGTAGACTATTTTGCCATAAATGAATAGGTAATAAATGAATTGTGGAGAAATTGCTTGTTCCATCTTTTAAGATATTAGAGTTATGACATATGAGTCCAATCACTTTACTTACCCATTCCTAGAAGCGTCATCACCTTTTTGTGCTATAGTGACATTATTAAAGAACACTTACTGAAAAATCTAAGTCGAACATATCTCATTTTTATTCAATTATTCAGTTTCAGATATCAAAAATAGTAAATTGTCAAAATTTAAAAAACTTTCACCGTCTACTTTTTTTGTTATTCTTTGAAATGCCAAAATTCATGGAGTAGAAAAATGCCAGATGGCGTTGTTAAATGACGTCACGTGACGTCATGTGAATAAAAACGTTACCATGCAACGCAGATGGGCACGATATACGCATGTACCAAATTTCAAACAAAAGTGACAACTTTTAATTTTACTGACGTACCTTAAATGCAAGTGTTATTTTTAAGACTAAACAAGGCAATATGTTATCTTTGTTTCACTTACATCAAAAACGTAGTTACGACCTTTTCATAACCAAATAATAATCAAAAATATGAGCACAAAAAGGTCGTAAGTGTCACATACGACCTTTTGACCATGTCTAACTTCCCATACAGTATCAAAATTAATAAGTCCTTTTCACTTAAAGATCATTTTTATATAATTGTAATGACAAAAACCTATTCTTTTCAGTGCATCATCAACAGATCCGAATAATGTATGAAGAAAGCAAATCATAGTCTAAATAAAAGAGGTTTTTAAATGGGTAGATAGTTTTTTTTATGTTTTCTCAAAGTAGCATTTTTGCACTTACAACCTTATTATTCTAAGGCGTCGATATGTTTATATTGAAATTTCAAAGGCGTTTGTAACGCTTTATAATTTGGTAGCGTATAATTTCAAAAATACAGAAAAACTTGGAATTTAAGCTTGAAACAGGAATTTAAGCTTGAACCTTTTTAGTTGACGATTCATTCTAAAATATGTTAATTTCAGATAGTATGAAGAACCTTGTTTTTTTTCACCAAATCTAAGAGCGAGCAGCTTTAATAGATTGGTCTCTTAATAGATTTTGTTTTATTAGCCAGTAAACCGGTATTTTGAACTGATAATAAACTATACTGTGAAATATACATATAACATATTCTAACATGACCAGCGAATAACCTACATACATGTAGAACAAAATCTTTTTGGGGTTATTCTACAATAAACCGACCTTGAACGACAATGCGCGCGCATAATGTTTTGGCTGTTCAATTTTTCCGACGTTTAAAGGATCTTACGTGGCTGACTGTGGAGGGCTGGGTTGTCCATACCGGAGGGAAAGCGGGTGGATGGGAGGAACCGAGCGAATGATGAAATTTTATTCACACAAAGTGGTAAAAATAAAAAGTGTATGTCTGTAAAACATTATTAATATAATACTAAACAGGACTTGCTTTATCATATAGTTTTTAATCAACAGAATAACTGATGAGGCGAAACGGTGATTTTTTTTGTAGGGTTAATGCACGTTTTTTCGTGTTATAACATCTGCAGAATCCCGAGGGATGGTTTGTGCCCGAGCCCATAAGGGCGAAGGCACCAGCATATTCTAGCATAAATAGAATAAAAAAATCATAAAAATGAAACGCTCTTACTGGTACGACGTTCAATAATGCGCGGGACAAGGTCCGTGCTGTTTACGTCCTATTTATGACGTCACTAGCGGTTTAAAAGCCAGGCACTGTTGACACCGCACATGATGTAAGACTTGGGAGACAGGTCCATTGTTTACAATGGCCCTGTACTGCGCATAAATGAAAACGGGTTATAACGGCGCGTGAATCTCCCCGTTAACACACGTTTTTTCTCCTGTTAAAACACCGGCAAAATGGGCAAAAACAGCACATTTTGTGCTAGAATATCATTTTGACCTTTTAGATGATCTTGGTATTGACCTTGTATGAAACTGAAAATATCTTATTTTGTTTAGCGCTAACGTAGTACACATGCTTATGTGTGTTTTATTTGCACTTACTTTTCCAATAAATATTTCATACCCTGACTAGATTAAATGTAGGAACCTGCCATTGTGTAAATGGAAGCCATTTTGCATCTTGCACTTCTAAATGGCAAACGATTTCATTTTGCATAAAATGGTTGTAGAATAAAAGGACATGCATATAAGTTATCCTTTATAGTAAACATGACTTGCTATATCATACAGATTTGAATCAACAGAAGAAAACATGCGGTGAAACAGAGATTGTTTGGTAATTTTGACATTTTGACCTTGAATATTGCCTTGATATTGAGCTTGTATGAAACTAAAAATATCGTTCTTATTTAGCATTTCGTAGTACGCGTGTTTTATTTGTGTTTCTGTTTCATCTGCCTTTTTGATAAGTATTTTATAGTTGAACATTAAGAAAAAAAATGCTATAACAAAACGGCGGCCATATTAGACGCCATCTTGGATTTCTCGGTCCGCACCAACATTTTTCGTTTTAAGCCGGTGATCCGTTAAACTTTACAGTCTCCCGAACATTTTTGTATGTGACTCATTTTGTTCATTTTTGAGGCTCAGTGGAATGCTTGATATAGTGGTTTGCTGCTCTATTATAACTAAAAGGCAATGCATTCGCCTTAAACTCCACAAGACTTTAGACATTTTAGTTTTCCAAATAAAGATAAAATAAGCTCATAGCTGTAACAAATTGGAAGTGAAGTCACAATTTTACCAGCTAAGTCCAATACCCATGGGACAAATGCGTATCATGTAGAACATTGATGTACATCAATTTTAAATTGAAACAAGTAAATACAATGAATCTAATGAAGACTATCACTCAAAAAGACCAACTGGAAAGTGTATTGGTTTCAGAAAAAAAAGACACTTTTTTCAAAATTTCACGACTACACTGGGGCCTCATCTCCGAGGGGATATTTTTTTCTGCAAGTTACAGTGATAAAAAACTTTATTGTTGTAAGTTAAATTAAGCAGTACTACTTATTTCAGGCAACTATAAATCTTAAGGTTCTATATTAAATAAGTAAGAATGGGCCCCATTTCTATAAAAATCCAGTTTCTAAATTTTCCATTGTAAGAGACTCTAAAGTTGATTACTTGTGCCAAACATATTCAAATTCTGACAAGCCTTTTCAGAAAAGAAAAAAGAAGCATTTTTAAAATTTCATCACGCCATTGGGGCCTCATCTCCGAGGGATATTTGTTTCTGCATCTTACAATCATACAGAACTTAGTTTTTGTAAGTTTAATTAAATCAGCACTATTAATTTCAGAAAACAATGATTCTTAAGTTTCTATAATGAATATATAAGAAAGCGCTACATCCCACCCATTTAGGGCCTCATTTCTAAAAGTCTATTTCCTAAATTTTCAATTGTTAGAAACAACAAAATTGATTACTTGTGCCAGACATAATAAAATTATGACAAGCCTTTTCAGGGAAAAAACATTTTAAATAGCTGGCCCCCATTCCCTACCCGGTGGAGTGGGGTCGGTGTAGGGGGTGGTTGTTATAAAGAGTGATCACTTAATAATTTGAGCCAATTACAATTAAAGTTTGATAGCCGGTTTCAGAGAAATATAATTCTAAAGCTTTTGTATTGAATATCTGGCCCCCCCGCCCCCCTCCGAGTTAGGGTGGGGTGTTGGCAGGGAGTGTATGGGGTTTAATATTAGAAGGAGTAATTATGAGATTATGTGACTCCGTTGCAATTGATAGCCGGTTTCAGAGAAATAGAATTTTAAATTTTTTATATTGAATGTATAATAAACAAATAATTAAAGGGCAATTACTTTAGAGATACTAAGACAATCCTGTCGAAAGTTGGGCATGCGTCGCGACATAATGCTGAAGTATACTGATTTTAAGTGTCATGAAATTCCATTCATTGGTTCCTTAATTATGGCTCCTGGCGGACGGACGGACATACCTCACTTAATGCTTTGAAACTTGCACCACTTCATGTCCTAAATCTGTAGGCAAGAGTAAATTACTCAAACATTTTAGACTGAAGTATTGCCCTTTTGCACTTACAACATACAGGTTAAGTGATAGAAAATTGGTCGATGCTATCTCCAGAACCACCGAAAATACAATGTTTATAATAATACCCACCAAAGAAGCTCAAAACAGATAAAGTAGACATGTATCTGTTTTAAGTCAAGGCATATTTAAGTAGAAATTTGATTGTCAAACTAGTATAATAGTATATGTTATGCATGTTTGTTCAGTAAACTAGTTAGAATCATGTTGGTTTATCATACTTTTAATCGCTGTATTCTATTTATGAAATAAGTACTTAAGACACAATTTTATGAGTGAAGAAATTGAATAGTTAAAACATGTCCACATTAAAAGTCTTATTATAGGTTTAAAAGCATACAATCGTTACAATGACTTAAGTTTCCATTGCAACGTAGACATTTAATCACTTAGAACCACTAGTTGCCACAAATAATTAAAACAATGAATCCTTAAAGAAGGGGGATATTAAAAAATGTCCACGCAAAAATTTAATCATTTAGGACAACTATTCACCTTTTAATGGAAAACGATACATGTAACTATAACTAGGAAAATGAAGCATATACGGCCACAATAAAACCTAAGGGGGACATAAATGTAAACGTAAATTTCCAGAAAGTTTTAAAGCAGCAAGAACAACTACTTACTATTTAGGTAAAATGACTCTTATAATGAGTAAAATACAATATACATGTACATGGGAAAATGATATCTGAAGCAGGGGCAGCTTAAAAAGTAACTGTATAAAGGCAAAGCTTTTGACAATTGAAAAAGTAAAGGAGATAACTACCTAGCTACCTTCCAACAGTCAGTTTCCACACAGTTCAGAATACTCCTCCCTCTATTGTTTAGGTAACACGTTGCACTCACATTTCTATTTGACCGTGTTCAACACCTGTAGTGAACATATTTCTGTAACACACACTGCTAAGACCTCTGTTGAACCTGAGGCACGGGTTTGGCTATTGGCGAGTGCTGTGTTTGGATAATTGATTAAATCTTGTCCTGATAAATTTTAATGTCCTATCAAAATTTAGATTTTTCACAGTTATAAGTGGTATTTTTCCTTTTAAGTAAAGTTGTCCAATTGATTGAAGGTCTTAGCTGCATTTAAAACTACAGTTAGTGTTATTGTAATAGTAAAAAGTAACATTATCATTTAGGAATTAAAATTCCTCGCAAATAAAAAGGGAATGCCAGTTGTTCCATCGTTATGCATTGATTAAATGTATGGTAACCTACATGATCCGAACTAGTTTACAACCGAATTCCGAGTTAGATATCTGATTCAAAATTTGTATTTACCCCAATTATTTCGTTTATCATAATTATACAGTAATTCAATACCCCGCGCTCTATAATTGAGCTGTCTTGAAAGCAGGAAAATTTATGTTTTATGTCAAAGGTTAACATATACACGCAATACTGTTATACAATATTTGCTTTGTCATGAGACATACAACAGTGATTGTGTACAGTGCTTTTCCTTATTGTGCAGTAGAAACTTACAATAACGATAGTATACAATGACTACATCCAAAAGGTACTAAAGGAACTTTTATACTGTATATACGTGTGTTTGAAAATGTTCAAACATGTTATTATTAAGATAAACTGAAAAACACTTGAGGATAATTCGTTAATATTATATATTGGTGAAGAGCATCGGGTTCCTGCAACAATATACAAGTAGAAGAAGCATAGGTTTAGACCTAAAAAGTGCATTAACGATAAAAAAATAACCTTGTGACAAAGAGTCGTATTTGTTGACAATGTATTAGTAATGGCTACATACTACCTGCTCAAGAACCATGAATCATTTAATGTGATATATAACTGAGTTACATTTTTACCTGTTGCATTTCTGTTTCATTATATTGTCTGACCAAATGTTTGACCACTTTTAACAATAAATAAATAAATTTGAAGGCGATCATTGTGTTGTTTCAAATACGTGTCATGTTCAGTGTGCCAACACATTCGTTTTGATAATAAACAGTTGAAAGTAATTAGCTGGTGATTGCCAGTACTTCGTACTTTGTCAAAGTCTCGAGTTAGGCTTCACACAACTGGTGCCTGCTTTGTAATTATAATGACTATGTGGGGCGTAATTGTGACACAATGTGGTGTAAGTGCTTCATGCATAGCAACAATGTAACAACATTTCAATAACATACAGTGTGTTAGCAAATGGCAACAATTTTAGTTGTATTATGTTTGGGGAGAAAGTAACGATGTGCCAGAAAAGAACACTTTGAGAATTGGAGATACTTTGTTTTAAAATTACTCTCGAGTTAGGAATTGTAAAAATGAAAAACAATGAAACAATGTAAACTGATTAATAAAGTCTGTCAGAATTAGGGAAGTTAAAAATAACAAGTACATGTATACTGAATCAGTTTCATACATAGGTGAATCACTTGGCGGTAAAAATAATGTAATTGCAAGTATTAAAGTTTTACAGATTTTCTCTTTCTTGTATTACATTTACTGAGATAATGTGCCTTTCAAATATAACTCTACCCCCACCAAACACAATTTGGTGGTGCATATACAATGTAGGAATCAATTTGTCGTGTTCCGTCCCGAAGCGTTTTCCTTTCTGGAAGTGATAAAGATATTCTTGCTCTGTAGCATCCTTGCTTTAGCCCCTTTCAAAAATAGAACTAGTAAATGGTCCCGGTCCAATGCACACATGGGCCGCTGTAACACTTGTTACTTAAATTGTTTTACGGTGTGTTTCTGTTACAGTTACACGTTGTCATAATGAAAATGCGTTCTGTTGATTGGATGAAACCAACTAACAACCAATAGCCATTCTTTTCCTTACAAGCTATATCTTTCGTTACTGCAGTTGCTTTCCTTTACAGGACATTATTTCTAAAGGAAAATCTTGTTAAAGGGAGATCACTGGGTATGACATTGAACGTTTAAATTGCCAAACTCGTCCCACAATGCGCTTGGATTTGCATTGCTAGTTTTAGCTGAAATGAATGTGCATATCTTATTGTTACTTGCATATTGTTTTTGCTGGAAGTATTTGTGCGAACGTATCTCATGATCATATCAAAGCAACCTCATCACGCATTTATCTCCCCTTACAGATATCGGAGAGTTACTGAAGTGTAGCGTGAAGTAGTAACCGATGCGTTGTAGACATTACCAATTAATTTGATTAGACTATCGTATTTTGTACTTCAATAATATACAGACAGATGTGTCCTAGAAGGAACTTTTGGAATGCTATAACTTGAAGCTTTTAAAAACATGCAAGCTCATCAATATATTTTTCATAAAGCTCGAATGAAACTTAACTTTGATTTTTGTAACGGGTATGATACACCCCAATTAATGATAGATTATTTTATGCTTTCCAGTGGTGTATCAAAAATAACGGTGGATTATATTCCGATTAACTCACTGTTCACTTAGTGGAATTATCACAATCTTATACCCGGTCAAAAATATACCAAGCGTACTGAATGCCGGAAACCATACGACGATGACGTCGTGAAAATTACGTCACCTGTGCTATGCTTTCTGATGACCTTGACCCAGGGGTCATGATTTGTACAATATTGGTAGAGGTCCAATAGGCAATGCGACATGCAAAATATCTAGGGTCTTTGCCGAGTGACTTCAGTGAAGAAGATTTTAAAAGTTTTTCCTATATAAGCCTATGTAAAATCAAGTGACCTTTCGGATGGTGTCAATTTTTTACACGGGGTTAATGATTTGAACAATCGTACTAGAGGTCTACTAGGCAATGCTACATGCTAAATATCGAAGCTCTATGCCTTGTGGTTTCAGAGAAGAAGAGTTTTAAAGTTTTTCTTATTTGTTGACAAAGCAACAAGAGTTCTGCATGGGATGGAATTCTTTGAACAAATTTGATAGAGCTTCATCAAGGAACATCCCTACCAAGTGTCATTATCATTGGCCCAGTAGTCCATTTTAGGAAATGGTGGACAGACGTAAGCCGGACGGTGATTGGTCATAATAGCTCATCCTGGCACGGAAAACTTTATCTGGTTATCTGCACAATTTACTACTTTATCTATCGCTTGGTAATTTGACAGCTGATATGAATTGTACACTGTGATTGGTGGGTTACAATTATGGCAAGCCAATTTACTACTTAACCTGGCAACATTCGCGACTAAGGCAGCGAGGTCGTCAATAGTACAGTGTGATTCTAAATATAACGTGCAGTGAGTGAGTAGTAAGCATACATGCATCGCCGAGCTACGCAGCCAAACAAAATAATACCAGTTTACTCACATTCATTAGTTATATAGGTGTTCAAGCCAGTTATTCCTGATATTGTTTCTGAAAGTAACTGTTGCTCTTTTCCTAACAGGCATTTTGTAGTGTCCGGTAGGTTCTCATTTATAAGGAATTTCCCTGTCTGAAAATGTTGATCTGTTTACATTATCGTTCAGTCCAAAATGGCTAAGTTTATTCTTTACTCTTATAGAACTGATAGGCTTAAAAAACCAGGGCTGGGATTATAACCTCGTGGTCACAATGTTATAGAGGTATTATTGTTTCTTGTGCTGGAATAATATTTCATTAACAGGCAGTTATGACTGTAAGTGATGTCAGCATGTTTACGCAATGGCGTCAGTACCATAAGTTGTTTCAACATGTGCTTTTTGTCAGCAATAGGTGCAGTTGTGATGATATACAGGTATTAGGAGGGTTTGATAGGTATTGTCAGAACATTGAATGTTTCAAACCAGACCAGTTTGTAAATATTTGATTTACTGATAGGGGAGACAGTATGTTTTGTTATGTTATATTGGTTTAGCCTTAAAATTGTGACTGCCCGATAGAGCGGTCGGATAACGCACTGACTGACAAGCGTATGTTAATTTTTATTTGGAAAATGTTATAGATAAAACTGAAAACTAAATGGAAGTCCACGGATTATATTTATGCAGTACAATTTATTTATGAAAAATTGTATTTGTCGCGGTAAATGGATAAATACATTTTTCATAAGATGTAAGCTTTAAAATTATTATAAATAGTCAAACATGTGAACAGAGACCCCTCGCCAGAATTATGTAAAATAGTCTATGTTGACAGATGGTCTCTTTGAAGGGCTTTTTGTACAGATTGATATAATTTATATGCAGCTTGAGAATAGAGTAATGATTTATTTCTTGATTTTTAAAAAATAATCATAAAATTATACCATACTTTTCTAAACTAATTATATTTGTCAATGAAAGAAACTACCAACACATTCGAAATCCCTTTATTCAATATTTCACAACAAAACTTATAACTATGAAACGTATGTTATATTGATTTTTGTTACAATGTACAACATGTACCTTGAATGTATGCTTGACGAGGGATGAATCCCCGATCCCACACACCTATGACGCGAACTATAAATTGGGAACTTGGTAGCTGAGACTAAAAACAAGAGGTCCATGATGGCCATATATCGTTCACATGATGAAATTGCTCATTCAAAAACTATTCTGATAGATTTTCATAATGATTGAATGCAAAATGTGGCCTCTATCATGTTCACTTTATCTTTTAATTGCCATCGTGACATAGTTATTGACCCCAGACTCAGAATTTAATCATACTTCACAGAAGTGATTAGTACTATGCGTAGTTGTTCATGGTCGAATGATTGGGCATCAAATGTAACATAAATTTTATAGACTGTGTTAGTGCGGTGTTCATGGTGAGGGGGGGTGGGGGGGTGGGGGGTAGTGATAGTTCTAGTTTAAGCAAGCTGAACAACATCCTAATAAGCGATATGCGGTATCAATCGCACCCGTCTTTCGGAATTGAAGGAATTCATTCCGAGAACTAAAAAAGCTTAATCGAATGCTTAGAAGTGCTTCCAGGTATCAATTCCAAATTCAGAAATACCACATCGCACCCGTCTCGAGTGTTTAACAATAAGAGGGGGTAGGGTGGTGGTGGTGGGGGAGAATATGTTATTGTCATGCAGAGCTTACAATGAAAAATTCATCAAATAATTGTTTTATTGATTATTTTCGGTGGTTTGTCTAAAGCGATTATTTATATTGTCAATTAAATAACGTTTCAGGAATTTGCAAATATGCGTAGCATGTCACTTCACGGGATTGAATAAGCTTTTGATATCTTTACAAATGAGCAATGATTTAAGTCTCAATTAAGATAGCTTTGCAGTTGAACCTGCGTACAAAGACCACCGGTAGTAAGCTGCTGTAGCAAATGTTCTGACAGATGGTCTTTATTCAAAAATGTTTCTACATGTATTATATATCAATAGTTCATTGTTTTATCCTTGCTTAATACTAGTTTGACAGTATGTGGCACTTAAAAGCCAACATTTAAAGTAAAACTTTAAATGTGCCAACATTTAAAGTAAAACTTTAAATGTTTGCCATTTTGATTATAAATGAAAAATACAATACAAATTTTCATAAATAGTACATTTCTATGCCGCAATGACAAGGAGAGATTTATTTGAGTTACTTATTTACATTACCTAACATTTTACACAATTGGAAAGAAAAAATGCAGTTAGGTATCAATATTTACTATTTACTGACCACCTTTAATAATTTCATCATAATTATGGACGGGTCATATGTTAAGGCCCAGCATTCATAAAAATGTAAATTGAAAATAAGGATTAAAAACTTTAACTTCTTGAGATTTCTGCACATTAAGAGTTCTCGAACACCTTTAGATTAATATGTGCTCTAGGTAAAACAAAAGTTGTTTTTTTGCTATGACAGAAAGCTATAACTTCCATAATTCCTCCCCCTTACCACACACTAATGGTCATTAAATTTAAACAAGTAATGTTTTCAAAAATCTGTGAGACGGTTCCTTAAAAGCAGGATACAATGCATAAATCGCAATAATTTTTGAGGGTATGTGGGCTAACCGTAGCTGTAAGCCTTGTTCAAAAATTGAAGACAAGTAAGAAATTCTATAACATTAAATGACCTGTTTCTTTTTGTAGTCATAAATACCATCATTTATTTTGTTAGATTTGCTATGACATGATGTATAAGTTTACATTCTTTCTAAAAACAACAAAAACGATAAAACCTTTGAAGATTTAGGCGAATGAAATTTTAGCCTTTGCCGGGCGCTACCTTATTTGACCCCTACTGTGTGTACACGTTTCTGTGGCCACATACTTCGCATTTCATTTCAATTGTCACTTATAATGTCTAATAAACACGTAAAAATAAAGTAAACAAAATAAATAGTCTGAAAGCCTGCACGAAGGTAGCGGGTAGGCAGTAACAGCCGACAAAAGCGTTAGAAAGCTAGTTTATGATATTGTTTCTTATCTTGGTGAAACTCCTTCATTATAACAAACCAAATTGAGTTTTTATGTACATGCAATCGGTATGGGCTGAGATAGTCATGCAAGGCTTCAGAACGTTTTTCCTTCTAAGATTGGACAAATACATATGTTTCCAAAATGTACCATTGACTTCTAAGAACTGATGGATGTCATCGACTTTGAACGGATATGGCTGAAACTTACACGCAGCACATCAACTCGAACTGACAAACATTTATGCAAAATTATTCAGTAATTTGTCCGGCCGTTCAAGAGATACAAATCGGGCTATGACATTTAAACGTGACCTTAACATTGAATCAAGCTGGCCGAAACATGAGCAATGATATGGTGATTCCAAAATCGTTCGATTCAATAAACATAGAATGCATACATTTTGTGCCAGAAAGACCGACAGACAGACGGACAGTAATTGCAAAAAGTACTAGTTTGTCCCCAAAAGAAGGGATGGAGTATAGTTAAGCCTATAACTACACTTGTATTGCTTTTAGAGACATTATACATGATAATGTATATCAAACGCAACTACGTCATACTTACACTTGCTCCAAGGCAGCCATAACTTTTTACCATTTGTCTTACGCTTCGTCTCGTCTATGCACTCGACTGTTACATGTATCTACACCCTAGATACGCTGGACGTAGGCTTACGCCGCTTTATGCTTCCGGCCACAGAGGACCACCATAATAGGCTTAGATTCAAATAACACAACGGGCAAGGTTGCAAATGTGATAACTCTTTGATAA
Source organism: Saxidomus purpurata (assembly GCA_022818135.1). Taxonomy (NCBI): domain Eukaryota; kingdom Metazoa; phylum Mollusca; class Bivalvia; order Venerida; family Veneridae; genus Saxidomus; species Saxidomus purpurata. The sequence continues at coordinate 34,514,081 of JAFMSR010000004.1, forward strand.
CTGAACCACAAGTAATAAAATTAAAAATAAAATAAAAATAAAATAATGATTTTTTACGAAATACATGCTAGCCTTCTATCGAAAGTTAAATATTAAACATTATTTTTTTTTCAAGTATGGTATAGAAATATTGCTTAAAATGCGTTAGCTAGATTTAGTGCATCCTTAAACTAGAAGTACATACATTGTATTGTGACATTGTAATGTACAATGTATAATGTACATATGAACGTTGATTTTGAACATCAACATTTTGTCTGAAATAACGAAAAAGTTGTGCATAGCCAAAAATAAGAAAACTGATTATCTAAAAGAAACTTAGCGAAAATATAATTAAAGTCTCAGGACCAAAATTACAAGTAGCTCCTATTTTACCAATGAATATGTCTTACCGGCAGAAATGACATTTATTTGTACCAAAAACATTCCTTACTTAACTTTTTTAATCGATGTAGGAAATATATAACAGTATTTTTTCAGTGATATTGCAAAAAAAGGCTTTCTGGCAACTCTTTTTCGTAAAGAAATGATTTGAATACAAAAGACATGAATATGTCAACATTGTTTTAGAGTGAATAGAACATGGTTCTATCGTTATCCTACCAGTACATGTATATTTATTTTACAATATCAGTAAATTCAAAGAGATCCTGGACTAAGCATAAATATAAACAACGTCCGAAATTTGTGTCGTCGGCGACAAGGAAACATTACGATAGTGCATTACTTATAAGACATCCCTTATTTGTTAAAGAATCACGAGAAATAATGAATTTTTGAAAATATAATGGGGAACATTAAAACAAAAACATGTTTAACAAGATAAATGTATTAACCATTACATGTACAGGCAGAATTTTCTTTTTTTGGCAGGTGGGCCTCATCAACATATGGAATGATTCAGATAACCAGGAACTTTTACTGCGTATCCATCAGTTTAGTTTGAAGAAAGTGGAGCAGGACGGATCACATGGTAACATCATATTACTTAACCTGTATATACGTATAATGCATACTAGAGTTGAAACTTGTACAGCAAGTAATATTTATTAATAATCGTACGTATATTATTAAATCAATGTTGATTTCTATGCTTATGTGTTACATGTACTATCACTTTGTACATTCTGTCCTTGCCGTATTTCTGTCGCAATGTGAATGGCTTAGAAAGGTTATTTGCTTAATCTCCAATAAATTTGAAAAAAGTTCTACCGTGACACCACTTGAAGTATTGTATGCCGGTACCCATCTTTGGATCTTTAAGTTTGATATAATACAGTATGGTATGTCTTAATTCTAAAACCAACGAGAAGAGTTAATTATCGGTTATCATAAATCATAATTTTCCTGTTCATGCTGAAATAAGTATAACACTGGTCTCAGAGATTCAGACGCCTTTATTTCCCTTGCTTATTATGTTTTATATGTACATAATTTATTATATGGTGCACAACTGTCAAAATGTGATTTGAATCGAATAATCATAAAATTAAGTATGGGGTTGCATGATACCATTGTATTTCATTTTTCTTGTTGACATTAATTTATTTTCCATGGTGTTTTTTTCTGCTGTAGAGAATGAAAAAGCGTGAACTACATGACTTACTTTTCATAGTACAAAACGCAAGATTATTAAGTTTGATGATGTATGGCAGGATGGAAGAACACTACATAAGTTATACGATAAAACTCTATTCCGTGTATACAGTGGTGCTCACGTGTAACTTTGCAAAATTTTCGTGTATCGTGCGTGTATCGTGCATTCCGTTTGCATTCATCGTGCGTTTATCGTTCGTGCATTCATCGTGCATCATTCAGATCGTGTATCGTGTAACGCATCGTTTGTTCCGTGTGATGAACGTTGCACGATAGGAATTATATAAAAGTGGTCCGAGATAGTGCGGACGCTAATCGTGTAGAACGTCTGCACGTTAGCCTAGACCTAAACGCGTATTATTCATATTATTGTTCAAAGATCGGATTAAATTGATGAAATAGAAATAATCATTCTTTCAACTATCTAAACTATCTTTCTGTGTTACATTTTTTTCTTTTTCTCACGATATATTTGTGGGGAGAAGAGATGTTGACTTCCGGTATAACCGAACGTAGACGTTCTGCATATCGTGAAAGATTTACACCAGGTGTTATTCTACCGACGAAAAGGATATGGGAATTCACTTATTTGTAAATTGCTTCTGTGTAGACATTCGATAAAGTGCTCAATGTAACTGTAAAACTTATGGCACTGGCTAGGCATACGTCAAATCGGACTTTCCGCCCGAAGATTCTTTACAACATTTAATTTTAGATGTAAGTAGTATGCGTGCCGCTATTTAACTACTAATTATTCTTATGATCTGTTTCGTTTTACTGTAAATTATCGATAATTTAGGACTTTAAGGTGCTTCGATTCAGCTCTTACATTGTAATTAGACTTCTATTAATAATATTGTTGTTAAGCAAACGAAAATGTCCGAGTAAATCGAATAATCGTTTTCGTTTCGTTCATCGGGAATCGTGTATCGTGTAACGTTCTTATCGCTCATCATTCATGATTCATTTATCAGTTATCGTGCGTTCATCGTGCGTTCCGTTTGCGTGTATGGTGCGTGTATCGTTCGTTCCGTGTGCAAAGTTATACGTAAGCACCACTGTACGAAGATATGTTCAATTTATTCACTCGCTGTTTGTTTACTTTTTTAGAGTCTGGTGTTTCTACAAAGCATCTTGACTTCTCAAAATGGTACGAATAGTTTACAGTGTATTCAAGTATTTAATAAATTTTGGATTATATAACCCAAACTCAGATTTGACCGATGCATTTTGAAACTAAGTTATATATTGTGAAAAAAAACAATATTTCAACTTTATTGAAATATGGTAAAACGTATAAAAATTAATTGAATTAACAGAATTACAGATTCATACATATTTATGTAGAAGGTTTTTTTTGTTTTTTGTTTTTACATATTTTACATATTTACGTGTACATTCATTTTTATGAACAATTTTACAGATATATAATGGTAGTTATAAATGTATGATTTATCCTTAATGGTTTCTTTGTATCGGTAACGTAAATTAAGGTAGGTCAATACAATTCGTCAATAAAATTAAAAGTTGTCACATTTGTTTGAAATTTGGTACATGCGTATATCGTTCCCATCTACTTTGTATTCCCATGACGTCACGTGACATCATTTAACAACGCCATCTGGCGACACGGTACCGGAAACATACCGTCATTTGGTTATTGTTTTGTTTTTTTGTCAACCGACTGTTATTTTTTAATGTTTGCTATAATACTTGAAAAATATTATATCAATCAGTGTGCAAACTGTTCCATTTTGTCAAAAAGATATATTACATATCCGTGGAAAACAAAGGGTCATAAAGCATACATTTATTGTCGGCAATCGTCAAAATGTGCACAAACAACAAAAGAAAACAACATCACATTTATGACAGGTGAGATCTACCCAGACGAACGGACTCTGAAAACAAATTCTTTGTATAAAATAAGCGTCACAATTTGAAAGTGACATACGCATGTGTGTTTGTGTGACATTACACCAGTCTATGATTTAAAATGTAAGACTATTTCCCGTGAAAATGTGTCAAAATTATGCCTGTTTACGTTGAGTAAAAACAAGTGTTAAAATAAGTCAATTTGCTATAATACAGATCTAACTTTAACCAAATGCAGTCCTTTTAATTTACTCATTCAATTTACACATGTCATGGATAAAGGGTACCAAGACTCGTTAAAGAGCTAACATTTAATTCGGTACAATCATCGTTCACATTTTTCCTCTTTATATTATTGTGCCATCATTACATTTTAAAGAAACAAGACGTACAAAATCACCACGATTTTAATATGATATAATTCAACAACTTCCGTAAAAACTACGAACGCACTCGATCTGTATTACGATTACATTTTTAAGTGACTGTGCTTATCAAAAATATTGTAAATGTAAGCGAAATCCTACAAATATTTCATTTGTTTTTACACCAATTTGTAGTTGATATAAATACCCTTGCCGATATCACTGAAGCAAAAACGATCTTTTAAATGATGTTCTTTATATGGGTCAAACTATTGAGACAAATGACCCAACAAACTGACTAAAAGTCATACAAGCCTGAACATTTCATACGAAAAATGAGGTGGTACTTTTTTTGAATTAAAAAAGGTAGGCGAAAGATCAAATTAATCTTTTTAAAATTTACACCATTATCACGAGAAAAACCGTAATTTTATTCATGTAGCTCTCACTACACATTGAAGGAAGAATAAAAAAAAATATCTTTAAAAAAGATGAACGGCGTTAATCCGAGTTACCGCAAAGAAACAACAACAGCTACCGGAGATTCGCACCAACCGCCGTCAATTCGTACCTAAGTTAACTCGTACCTGAATAAGCCAACTCGTTCCTTATGAAAACAGTATACATAGTAGGACATTCGATTTGTACGTCAGTTTTCTAAAATAAACCAGATTTTTGAATTGATTATACATATTACTAGCAGTATATTGTGAAAATTATGCCGATATTTTCGTTCTCTGTCATTATTTTACTATCAAACAGAGCATAAAACCAGGGTATGAAAGACGCAAAATAGACAAGGAAAAAATAAACGATTTACATCATTTAATTTGTTGCATTTTGAGTTTTATTAAATGCCTTATGTAAAACAAAGTATATAAAGAAGTTCTATGTTAATTTTCAAAGATTATTTACGACACAGGTACGAGTTAACCCGGAAAGTTTCTGTCAATGAATGTGCAATACGCTACTATAAATTATTTTTAGAATACGATTTATCAATGCAGCGAGGGAAGTATACTACAAATAACATTCGTGACATTTTATTGGTAAAAAAAGTAGGTTAAAAGCCAGCTTATTCAGCTAACTACGGTGACACAGAGGTGACATGTGTATGTTTTTATTTATCTCGTGCGCACGAGATACTATGTCGTGTGCACGAGATAAATAAGTCGTGCGCACGAGTTACTATGTCGTGCGCACGAGATACTAAGTTGTGCGCACGAGATACTATGTCGTGCGCACGAGATACTATGTCGTGCGAACGAGATAATTAAGTCAATGTAGGGAACTGATTTGACTGACTTAGTAACTCGTGCGCACGACATAGTAACTCGTGCGCACGACTTAATTATCTCGTGCGCACGACATAGTACCTCGTGCGCACGACATAGTATCTCGTGCGCACGACTTAGTATCTCGTGCGCACGAGATAAATAGAAAACATACACGTGTCACCTCTGTGCCACCGTAGCTTACGCCCACAAAAACCATTAAAAGAAATTCAATACTGTAACGAAATAGTATGCACAGAACACTGTGTGTTTAAGCAAATACTCTACAGTAAAACCTGTGATTAAAGACCACTAGCGGAAGACGATTAAGCAGGTATTGCAGTGTTCCTTTCTGCAATCATTTGATATACAAAATCGAACCTATTCTTTGAATATTGCTTAGTTACATCACATTAAGACGACCGTCTTTGGCAACGTTTTCATATTGTCTGTTCGTAGATCGAAATACTTCACCTTACAAAATTGTCTCGGATATTACACCAGCTTAGCAATCTACTTGATTAAAATCTTAACCACTGAGACAGTCGACTTTCCCGTGCATGTATGCTAAAAACGCTATATCCCAGAACTATTATACAATTTGAGTTAATTTTGCTGAAATAAAAGCCAAGTCCGACTTTCATTCTTTCCATAAAAGAGTGCTATTTTTACCAGTTTCAGCAAGCAATATTTTATGTGTCGTAACTGTACATGTAATTCAAAATTGATGAATTAAAAATTTAAAGTCGCCTGCAAGTAGGGTGATACTGGATTTAAGGAACTTTGAAGTTTCAGGGATTATTATTGTTCACATACATTTTATCTATCATCAATTTTTTTACAAAGTGAAATACTATCAAGTTTGTGCTGTTAAAAAACTATCAAAGTATTCGACTTTCGGACAAGTTGATAAGATTTTTTTCCTTTTATTGTCGCAACAACAAAAGAACTGGCGTTCAAGTGGTATTAGTCATGCATTATTTGTGAAAAAACTAGGACGAAGAATAAAAACTGTCAAAATTACATAAACTTTAACCGTCTCGATTTTGAAATATTTTGTAAAAACAGCAAAACGTTATTTCAGTTGCTTTAAGCGGAATCATGACATTCTTTGTGAAAGAAGGAAATGTGTTTTACTTGGATGTATAGAACATTTTCTAATGACTTTGATATAATTTACAGAACGAAAATCGGTAAAGTATCAATAAAGCTATATAATAATAACTTTTAGACGGGATGATTCAGGTACACTGCCACTAGAGGGCGGTGTGATATGTCAAGGTGTAAAATAAAAACGTTACCATGCGACGCAGATGGACACGATATACGCATGTACCAATTTTGAAATAAATGTGACAACTTTTAATTTTACCAACAAAAGGTACTGACCCTTGCATGTATGAATTTCACACAGTATTGGCTAAAATTAAAAGTATCTAGTTTAGCCTTTATTCTGCAAAGAATCCCCATTAACGAGTATCGTTAAAGCATAAACATACCGTCCATTAGTAAAGTCAAAATTTCAAATACGAAATTCTAAAGGAATTTCAAATCATTGGGGGTATATCAGGAAAGAACATATAACATGTAAGAACAATATGAAACTATAGCATGTACTACATGCATTCTTAAACAAAAATATGAAGACAATAGACTGTTGCATACCGGGTGAGTCAAATCTTAAACTTTGTCAGTTTTTTCTGATGGTGAATTCTAGGTTTTCTTTTGAGATTAATCGACGCGGAGAAATAAGCAGGGTGTATCACTCACCTGAAGGTGACGATGAAGTCCTGTCCATCAAGAAAGGGATAAGTAGTATGCTTTCTGGAAAGCTTTTCGACAAACACGAAGTTAGTCATAGTTTTGTTAACAAACATTGATTGTAAACTGCATTACACAACATTTCATGGTACTAACAATTTAGTTTATGCTAATTTATTTTAGCTCGATTGTGAAGAAAGCTTTGTGAAGAATCAATTGTTTGAATATTATATCAATTAGACTTTTCTTTAATTGCATAAAATATTAAGTTACGTGATACATTATAATAAATGGTACGGAATACTTTGTGTGAGCTTTTTATGGAATATCGCTCCTGATCACTGACTATGCTTTATTGTTTAACAATAAACGTTTGATGTTCTAAGGTTGAGGACAGAGGAAAAGATAAATGGACGTATAATACCACAGACTATGGAAGAGAAGGTAACTACATGTCTGTCAAGCTTCAGTTACAAACCTTAAACCCTACTGTTTCAACTACATGTATTACATAATCTGCTGTTGTTACTTCTACTGGGATTACTGCTGCTTCCTTTACGAATTATTCTGCTGCAACTGCATGCTCTACTTACATTTCTACAATTGCTGCAACAAACCCTACCAATGGCGTAGCTGCAATAAGTCGCGTAAGGCCCGGGCCTACAGATTGGTTGAAACTGAAAAATTTAAAAACATAAAAAATGCAATAAAAACTGAGAGAGTAGAGAGGTTAATAGTGTTGTGTGCATCAAACTAATCTACTATGAATATAACCTTGTGTTTTATCATTTCACATATATGATAAAAATGAAAAACATTCAGGGGCAGGTCAGTCATTTCTAAGTTTTTAAGTACCTAAATTTAGATTTTAATCACGGGACACGACCGATGACATTCCTTATCCGGATATTGCTAGTCCTAACTTCTGTATCATTCAGGATGACACAAAGCAATGTCTTTTGATTGATCAAAGCATTATTGCCTGGTCTGTCAAAGAGATTTCCTTCCTATATGCCCGACATTTGCGTATTTCGGTGTCAATTGTTTAAGTGTTTCTGGCCTTGCGATCTTTATGTTTTAACTCTTACTCTCATTGTATCTAAATCTATATATTGTGTTGCGTTTTTAATATCTGCATTGGAATTGAATTTGCTTTGAAAAAAACTATAAATTTATAAATTGGTTTAGGTGTTGAACACTTTAGTAATATTGCAATTTTAAGGAAACAACTAAGTTTATCTTATTATGGAATAGTGGTTTAACATTGCTTGTTAAGCCGGAAAGCAGTGTTTGACTTCCGGGTTGCTGATTCGGACGCCACTCATTGATTTGTTTGCAATTCGTTGATCGAATTCAGGAAATTTAAATGTTTTTAAACTATTTAAGAGGATTTGTTCTTCAAAAAAATGTATTCACGAGTAGTTAAAACTAACATGAAATAGAACAAATTAGTCAAGTTTCAGACATAGATACTCTATGGTATGTACGACTATACACCATGATCTGCATATTTGTTTCACTCCAGCGATTTGTTATAAACTACAAGGTATGCCTATACCCGTGGCCTGAAGTAATAGAGAACGAACACAAGCGTATCTGGCATCAGATACTGCGTGTTTTCCTTCTTTATCCATTTTTGTCATAGCTAATGAAATACAATCTTGACATGTACTGTTTAGGTTTATGCAATTTTTTAAAACTGCATTACATCAGTTGTTATGATACATGTACTCAACAGGCCGTATGACATGTACCCCCTTGCTTCACAGTTTGTAAACCTCAGAAAAAGTAGTCACTATTGGTTAGACAAACATAATAATATATAACAATAGAAAAAAAATAAAAGAAAACATTTTAGTTTGAGCTAAAACATGCACGAGGTCACAGGCCTCAATAACTAATTAGATATATTTTTCTCTTGTAAGTTTCCATTCGTCTGTCTAAGGCCTTATTTCTAGAATTATCCTAAAGATGATGAACAGTTTTTGCTCATTTATGTATTCTCATATGATTTTTGGAATACGATTTATAACTCTTGTTAAGATTTATATGAGTAAATGCATATAAATAAAACCGTTTTTGCCTGACAAAAACTACTATAATTATGGTCTTATTTTTTTGTCAAGCTATGCCCAAGAAAGCAGCTGTGGCAATATAGAATCTCAAGATTTTTGAGGGAGCATGCCCACGAACCCCCTAGAAATTAAATGCCTAAAAATTGCAGTTGCCAAGCTACGCCCCTGACTACAACGTTACCTTCTGATTATAGTGCATGCCTCCTATATATACAGATCTGTTAGTGTTGTTTCAGTTTCAAAGTACTTTTTCAATGTTTTTTAATGATGAAATATTTTGCGGTTGCAAATACATTTTGTTTTCGTGAGAAACATTAATAATGTATTAAGGTACAATAAATTCTTTAAAGTCCCATTCTACTTTATAGCTCTTATAATACAAGAAAAATATCTTACCGGTGAAAATAACCGTTTGTTGTTCGAAACACATTCCTAACGTCAGTTTTGAAATTATCGGAAGTACATGCCATAAATGTAATATAGTGCAGTGTCTTTTTCAATGATATTGCTAAATATAAAACGCCGTCTGACAACGTTACATCGTGTAGAAACAGAAATGTATACTTCGACATTGTTTAAGACCAATTAAAACAAATGTATCATGATCCTATCCGTGAATGTATCTAAAATGCTGATGGGACTTTAAGAGAAATGAGTAAATTACGACGAAAAGGGGACAGTTTGACCTAAGACAGTGTCGAATACTCAAAATGAATATTCTTTACTGAATGCATATGATATCTGTTTTGAAATCACAGTTCCGTACGGTTATATGTAGATTATAATTCCCCAGTAAACATCAAAATGTACCATGAATACGACCTTTCTAGGCCTACTACGAATAGGTACTCATGATGCCATATCTTTACAGGTCCTCATGGTGCTCTTTATACCGTCAGAAAGACGTCGGATGGTCACGAATTTACTAAAAAGCGAAAGGAGTTCAACCATCCAATTTCAGGCGGAAAGTCCAGATTTCAAAAGGTAACTTTTATGTTTGTTGTGCCTCGACTGCTCTCATAAATCGTCATTCATTTAAACCTTTTTGATTATTCTTGAAAATGTTGTAAACAATAAATGAGTAATACTTAATCTGTATTTGGCAAACATTTGAACCACTTACTTTTTTCTTGAGAAGATAGAGAGAGGACATTTACTTTTATTTTGTTTAATATCTATTTAGAAAATTACACTACATGACGAGCTAGATACAATCCATAGCGCCATGATAGAAGAGGATTTCATGCTAGACTTTTCTCCAGCAAAAGGGTAGGAAGGAAATAGCTTTGATTTTGCGTTCTTAGTTACATTTAAGATAGTATGTTATATCTGCCTATTTATCAGTAAGCATATTTAATTTTGTCACATACGATCTTTTATGACTAATAATCCGACCGTCTACATAATGAAGTGTTAACAAATACATCAATCATTTTATATTTATAAAACATATTTATGTTATATTGTTCCTCAAAGGGGTCTGAGTGGTATTATTTCCATGACGCCTGATTGTGACTGACAGCTGCCGATAAACCCTGTGAATGTTTGAAATTGACCAAAAGCAACGATGCGGTGACAGCCTTCCCCCTTGTATAACATTACCCAAGATTCTTAAATAGTATAGTAGTTCGATCCCCTGAAATTGTGACAGAGATGTCACCCAAACTAAATAAAGCAAAGAAAGTTGTTAAAAACATTGCTCGGCAAAGTAACTGTATTTTCGGGTTTGAAACAACATTAGGTAGTTGAGCAATGACCTGTTGTAATATATCGTACGTAATAGGTTTTCTACTGTCGGTTGGAGTAAGTTTTTTGAGACCAAACAGCAATTTGTTGACCACAAAAGCCTTTACTTGGCTTGATCCTTCAGGTTGCATATATTGTGAATATATGCTATTGCTGAGATAATGGATGTTATTGATAAGCATTCGAGTTTCATATCGTGACAACACACACTAAACTGGGCTATCTGTTCTGTAGAAAACGGTAATAGGACTTCAGTGGGATAGCAGGTGTTATGAAAAAAATATAGTGTCTACACGAATTTCTATAACTATTTGCTGTTGCAGTAGGTAATGTTGGATCCAGCAGTTTCTTAACACAGCGATTTAGATATCCAACAGATAATCTGGAATAACTGTTGGCAAGTCGTCTATGTCTTTCGATAAGGTTTTGAATTTGTCTATCTGTAAACGTGAAAGTAAATCTGGTAAAGTGTTGTCTTACCCGGAATTTGAGCGGATTTCATTAAAATATTGTATGTCATGCAGTCCAAAACTAATCTTCTAACGAGTATCATAATGTGTTTATCTTTGCTAGTTTGTTTATTGATCATGTATACGACTGCCTGATTGTCGGAATGGAGAATTATATATTTATCTTTGAGCTGGGAACCCCATATTTCAAGTGCAGGTACTTAAGGAAATTATTTTGAACGTATTCTGATGGTGGGCAAGGCAGGATGGTCAACTACCGAAAAACCAATGAGATTCAAACACTGCTCCAAAACCCAAGGATTAAAATGAGAAATAAAAAGCTGCCATGCTTGAATATCACGCCGACTTTCCAATGTTAGGGAAATACGATGGGGCGGCTTATTGACTTTCTTATTGAGATCACTTAGTCTAAGGTGAAAGCAAAGACCGGGTAAAACAATGTAATAACGGACATAAAGCAGACCAAGTAATGATTGTAAGTCCTTAAGTTTGATCTTTTACGTCTCGGATAATACTGGAGGAGATATTTCAGTTTCGACAATTTTTCCGCAAGTAACCGTACCTCCAAAGTAACAGAGTCTTACTCCAATCCCATAACCTGACATGGGAATTATGTTTTTGCAGGCTTGATCGGTATACCGACCTTGTCACAGAATGCTAGGAAAACTGACAAATATTTTTGACAGTCATCATAAGTTCAACCTAGAAGAAAGAAAGTATCTAAGATGTGAACCATATGCGGTACATGTAGCTTAACTCTGCAGTCCACTGAATTGCGGAACTTAAAGTTTCAAAAATGGCACATGATGATGAACTGCCCATAACTAGACAAAATTGATCTGAAATTTGAGACCTAACAGCTCGTGGTCGTCTGGTTTAATCGAAATAATTCTAAACACTTTGGCAATATCTGATTTTGCCCTGTAGCAACCCAGACTTAGATTCCTGACAATAGAAGCTGCGTCATCAAAGTTCATATACTTGACCGTAGATAACTCCGGATGAATGAAGTCACTGAAAGAAATACCCTGTGGATGACTGAGGTGTTGGATAAACCGGAACTGTCCCGATGTCTTTTTGGGAACTAAACCTTTAGGGCTAAATTGAAGATAAGGAAAAGGTCTTTCATGATATGGACCTCTTATCCTGGAAGCCGCTAGCTCAATTTCAATATGTGTTTGAATGACTAAAGGGTTTTCTGAGCAGGATTTTAAATTTAAACAGTCAAAATGACGCCTTGGACCAATGTAACCAATATCAAACCTTTAGAGAAACCTTAAAAAAGGTATTCATAGTTAGAGTTACCATGTAAGTAATGTTTTAAGATGTTGATTTTGACAGGTGTGATTACTTCATTTCTTGTTGGTTTGATATGGGATGGAATGAGCAATGAACTGTTGTAATATATCGTACGTAATGGAATTTGTTGACACGGCTGACATAGCTTGGTCCTTGCTGTTGAAGGGGCAGGTATCTGCATAGTGTTGAGCTCGGCAAAATGGTGCCGGCAAACTGAACACTTGTATATGCAGGGCCTTATGTTGTAGGTCCACTGTTGTTTTTTCAAGGTACATCTCTGTCAATTTCGTGGACGGAATCGTATGTTGAGCATGGTACGGATGGCACCCTGTTGAATTATGTGAAAGGGACGAAATGGTTGTTTGGAGCTTTGCAATAATACCATTAACCAGAACTCTGTTGTTCCCGTAACATACTGAACTGGATGTCATACAGTTGCCATGTCCCCCGCTGGATGTTTTCGGGCTAGATCCCTTACAATCTCCCCATACTTCATAAGTGCAGGGGTCTCATTAGGGTACCTCAAAGAGTAACTAGCACTGAAGCGCAAAAATGTAGTGGTCCGAGTTTCGATTGACGCAATCGTTCGAGCTTTCTGTTGTGGTACAAAACTGAAATTATTCGAACTTTCGACCTTAAAAGTACATTTCTTCTTTGTGGTTTACTTGAAACGGCAGTAAAATGGTAAAATCAATGTATTTATTAGCCCAGATTTTCACTGTATTTTAGTAGGCACTTGCAATTTAGTAGGTGTTAACAAGGGGTAATTATCATCTGCAATTAGATGAAGGGAATGTTGCCTGACTGACCCGGTGAACAAGTCATCCTCCCCCCTCATTTGATGATGAGGATATGTCAAATTCTGAAATAATGTCACTTGCCGCTGAATGGTTCGCTCGGTCCTCTTCAATTATTTAATGCGAATTATCGTCCCTACTGAATGTATGAAGCAGGCCCTGATGTTCTTGGCTGTTTTTAGAATTTGCCTGTGGAATCCTTGTTTTTCGTGAAAGCACAGGGGTTGGAAGCAAGGTGTTCAAGCCTTGCTGAATCTTGCCACGTGTGTTCAAGCCCTGCTAAATTATGCCACGTGTATTCAATCCTGCTGAACCTTGCCACGTGTGTTTCGGCTGCTCGAAGTTTTCGCCTTTTTACTATCGCCAACGTTGTGCTCCGACTGTTTGTCATGTGAAGTACACGTTTTACTAGTCTCCGTTTTACGTACTTATGTTTTTCGTCGTTAATTGGAACCCATTGTTAGGCGGCAAGGGCAGGAGGCTGTTGTAGCCGTAACTTTTCTCTTTGGTTTCATCTGAAACAACAATTACATTCATTTGAAGAAAATCATTGGTCAATTATAATTATTTAAGTTGATCATTTAGTATAACCTGTTATATACACGATACAAAGGAGTCGTCGTAAACAATAGCAGAGAAAGTTCTTTATATAACTAATGGGAAGTAACCAAGATCGAAAGGAGTCGTAAACAATAGCCGAATAAGTTCTTTATGTAACTAATGGGAAGTAACTACTCTGTTACATGGATATTGTGTTTACCCTTGTTACCTCCCTGGAATTATGTTGGTGCGTTAAATCGACCTTGGCAGATTGCCGTCTTTCCTAGTTTTTTTAGTTTGTAAAAAAGTTAAATATCTGCGAGTTACAATTTATTTGTGTTTTTTTATTTTAGGTATGACCCGTACTACGGTATGCGCAAAGTGAAACCGGCTTCTACATTTTTGAAATCGGGTAATTCAGTTCTTTTACCATAAATACGCCTTGAGTAGCGCTATTCTCCATTTGTGGAAACGGTCTTCGGCCACTGATATCTCAAGTAGGTTTTTTAGGCACAAACACTTACTTCTACACATAGGAAATATTCTGTAAGTTATACTGCTTTGCAATACAGCAAAAAGAACGGCTGGAAAGCTTTTGTGTGAGACCATTTATATGCTTAACTTATGTATTCTAATAAAGCAAATGGCCATCTGTTAAAGAAACCATTAAAACAGAATGACGTTCGATACAAATATTCACTGTTGGTATAATATTTTCTTAAGCATCTTTCTTTTGCCATTTCATCTGTCATTCGACGTGATTAAGCTCGTAAACTTCTAAAATTATTAATTTCTCAGAATATTGTACATGATTTGACATTTCTTTTTCTTTTTGAGCAAATAAATGGAAATAGATGAACATTTATGAGAACTGTTTTTTAATATTCCTTAAATTTATCATGCTGTGCAATTACTTGAAAATATAGAAGTTGACCATGATAATTTTTAAGATTTAAATATGTCAAAAGTAGACGGTTTTCCTTATATTGCACTTTATATATAACTAATAAAAGTTCCATAATCAGTAGTGATGCCCCTACTCCGAATCTTTTGCTTAACTCTTGTGATTTTGATTGTGTGATATATCTTGGGACAAAATTAGGTCAATAGTTTTCCCTGTTTCTTGGCATCATTGCATATTTTTGTTACCCGTGTTAAACTTGTAGGATTTAAATACATGTTTTGTAATTACATATTTCCTGCAATATGTTTAGGAACCTAGAACAAAACAAATATACACAACATGTACATAAAAACTTGCAAACATGACCATTTTACTGTAAAGGGTACTTTACAATATGACCAGTATTTCTTAAGTGGGGGTTGGGGCAACTAAAAACTATTTCCAGTTTTAATTAAACGGTAAAATGTCTTCAGAATGTGCACACTAGTCAAATAATATATGTATGAAAATATTAAGTTTAATATGTTTTGAAATAGTGTCAGTTACGCCCCCAATACCTAATTATTTTATTACGATTTCGCCTCGATTACACTAAACTTGGCCAAGTAGACTGTGTAAGGTTACATGCCATTCTGACTAAAACCTTTATACTTATTGAATTTTGGTCATTTTGAAATTTATAACTTATATGTTCACACCTTTAGACATTATCATAGAAACAAAACCCTAATACCGTTTTTGTTTCCAGATATGCCTGGCATGCGGGCTGTCACAAAAGATCAGCTAACATTCGTTCAGAAAAGGGTTTTGGGTGCTACATTCACCATGCCTGCTAATATAATTATTGGCGAGCTGCATTTCAGTCAAGTATATACTGAAACTTTTTCTATTAAATTTGAAGATTTTATTCTGATTTTGATGTATTGCTTAAATTGTGATACACTGATGATATATGCAATAACATCAAAAGTATTATAATATTTATTGACAAATAACCCCTAAGTCTGCTATTGTTTTAATCGATATCTATCAATTGATTTGGATGTTTCTAAAAAAAATACTCACTTAAATTTGCATAGATGCACATCAATTTTAAAGCTTTTAAACGTTTGTGTTAGCTCACTTGAGCACTTGTGCTCAGGGTGAGCTATTGTGACCATTCGTTGTCCGTCATCCGTGGTGCGTCCGTTCAAATCTTCTTGTGAAAAACTACTGGGTTAATTTCAAACCAATTTTACAGAGATGATCATTGGGTGATTCTCATGCACGAGTGTTCAAGCCAGGTTGATATGTCAAAACAAAGGCAGCCAGGGAAAATAGGGTAAACTTAAATAAAATCTTCTTCTCCAAAGCCGCAAGGCCCAGAACTCAGATATTGTGTGTGTCATATTGTGTAGTAGAACTCTGTCACGTTTGTTCAAATTATGCCCCTGGGTAAAATTTAGTCGAAAACCGTTAGCCGTAGAGCTTAAATATTTAATACGTAGCATCACCTAGTTTTTTTTACCAAGTTTGTTCAAATTTTGCCCCTGTGTTCATAATTGACCCCGCTCCAAGGTCACTATTTCACATAGACTTATATAGGATTGTTTTAAATGAAACTATGATATTTGGTATGTACATGTAGCAATGTCTAGAGGCCCCTTCCCACGACTATTTTTTATGCTCTGGGGTCAAAATTGACCCCGCCTTTTTGACTTTCTTTCTAGTGTTTGAAGCAACAGTGATGAAATTTATATCATGTGTTAAGTTTTGCAAACAGATTTCAACGCTTACCCGGTATGACAATGACCTTGAACTGCTATCAAAGTTTCTGTTTTTTTGGGCTGCAGCAACCAAAGTAGGACAATTAGTTAACTTTTGCAAACATATTTCAATATTTGGATGACCTTAACTTTTACCGTTTGACCTCATAAAATTTGGACCACATGTGCAGTTTTGTAAACCAGTTTCAATGTTTTTTTTTCGCATCTATTCATCGATGGCCTTGAATGAGTTTTGCCTGCATTCAAACAACATATAGCTTCTATATAGACATGAAAACTTAATAGTCGCTGTACTTTTACTTTGTTTTGAGCAACTTTGTTGTTGACCTTGTATAATGGCCTTTTGTAACCAGTTGGGCGATATAGAGTCATCATGGCCTTCTTGTTACATAAAGCTCTCTGACGATTCTTTAAGATATCAGGTACTACAAATAAACAGCATAAATCTGGACTCTATAACTCTAACTAGTGGCGTATAAATTGTTTTAATCTGTATTCAAAGGAAAATAACCGTAAAAGGCGGAGTTCTCCTGAAGCTATTAATGAGGCAATGTCACAAATCAAAGGAAATCTAACGTGCATGAGACAAGAACCCAAAGATGGTTTGTACATGTATAACTGTATTTAAATTTCTATGCTAGCAAATATTTTATAAGGAAATTGAAACGTAAATAGCATCGTACATTGCATCTGTATTTGAATTCCTTATATCTTCAGTAAATGAAATGAGCTATAAAGTGCACTGTTTAAATGGTAAATATGTTTAGGGTTTATGGGAAGTAAACTTTGAAAGCTACTGCATTCCCTTCATGAAAGTAGGGCCTAATTTTGGTGTTCAATTAATTTGAGCACAATTTAGAAATAATTAACTTCAAAACAAAAGCTAAACTACGGTAACTAAAACAGGATTCTTATTAATATCATTTTGAGTGGATAGGCCCTAGTTAAAAAGGGCCAAGTACTACGATTCATTTCACACTCGATATATTAATACTTTCATCTAGCTTTTCATGCAGATGTAGCTAAATAGATGCAAGAATGTAAAATGAAATACCTGATGCAAATGATAATTTTCTCATAGTTTCAATATCCATTAAAGTCTATAATGAATTTGATAACGTCCTTCAAATTTGGCCTTTTCATTTTATGTGAGCAATTTACAAGTCAACAGTCAAATACGTAGCTTCTTAAAAATACTTACTACATGCAGATTGATTTTAGTTGATATATTATATTAATCACGCTTACTGAATACTTATTAAACTGTTTGATAAAAAAATGCACAATAACTTTTTGCCAGTATGAAGTACATGTACTGGAATTTAAGTGTTTTCAAAACGTGCATCTACTTGAGTCGTAAAATAAACATGTCAACAATCCTCATTAGCGTACACACAGTCAGACCTCTTTCAAGGATGTTTTGGAAAACGAATGAGAGAGTTTTTTGTATTCACGATCCCTGCCTCTAGTTTATCCTTCAAGTTGATAACATACACATTTAAATGAAATAAAGATGTACGTCTTTCTCTTACCAATTATCTTCTCAACGGTTGACCACTGTAGTATATACCTGAGAAAAATGTGTTTGTCATAAAGGCGTTAGTAGATAAGTGTAAACTTTTGTTTCAATATTTGTAGGTTCCCCAAGACTTGCAAGATGTTTCAAAGACTTGACGCACGTCATGAAAAGTCTTCCAGACGACACATTAACAGAGGTTGCCAATCATTATTTCATTCGAATCAAAACATTGTAAGTTTGCATTTACGATAAGGTAGTATACATGTAGTTATACATATCTGTCGCCTTTTTGAAACCTTATCAGGAAGTGACTTAATATGAATTATAGATCTTCTAAAATTTTAATTGGAAGCCAAACCGGTAATCAGAACTCTGTTGCTACTGGACCACTTAAAAGTTTTCTTCCTATTTAAAGTATAAATCAATCGAAGCAACACATCAGGTCCAAACGTCATTATTGGAAACAGAAAGTTGGTAATCGTTTAATAAGGATATGTTTAGTATGCTACTGTGTTGTTTTTACCTGTCCTTTAAAATTACTGAGCATTCTAATTTTGTTATTCCTTTTAAGTACTGCCGACTATATCGTGCCGAATAATACTTGAAACAAACTTGAAAAGTTTTAAAATCAATGCAGAGTTAATTGGCGGCTTATTTAAATATAAAATTGTGTTCAACGAATGATTGATTCGCTTAAGGTATTGTTAATATTTACCTGTTTCAGTGCTCGTAAAAACAGATCAGACAGGAATGCTATTGCAGACGCTTTCGGATCAGTTGGTGATAGACATAGTCAAGTTTTGATACTGAACAAAATTCTCCTACGAACTCCCAAAGACGAGCAACTCATTGAACGAATTCTCACTTCTTTGGTTGTATTAAACCATGAGCCGATATCGGTAAAATAAAATATCATACTCAGACAGACAATCAAAGTTTAGAAAAGAAAATTTTCAGTCTATATGTATTCTAAATGTTTTTGTATTAACTTACCTCGTATCAATCTCTCCCTAGCTACTAAATTTATGATATCTCGATAAATAAAAGGTATTCACAGAAACAAACCCACGAACTATCTAAGGTGTACACCACCAGAGAGACGCTAAAATAATTTATTCAACTTGTCTGCTAGATATAGAAAATTCCAATGACAATCTGTGCTCATGTCAGTTATTGTGATCGCCTGATGTCCGTTTTTCGTCTGTCAACATCTCTGTCCGTCAATATTAATTTAATGAAAACTCATTGATGCCACATATCATTAAGAACAACCATTGTCCTGAATATTGTTTTTGGTTCAAGTGGGGTCAAAAATTAGGTAACCACAACTTGCTAAATTGTAGGTTGTGTTCAAAACTTGTTTACATTTGGTCAAAAACAAACAGTATCGATTTCAGTTTAACACGGTTGTTTATGTGGGTTCTTATCTTGTAATTCTAACTCCTGTAGGGTGTGGGTAACGGAATGCGTTGCAGAAAAATATGCAACACCTTTACTCAGGCATCAAACTTTACGTGTAAGATGTAAATATTAATACTTTTCTTAGGTATGTAAAGACATTTTCTACCACATGGCTTTAAATGAATTGAAAATTGGGTCACCAGTCTTTAGACTAAAAACGAAGCGAAACATTTAAAACTATGTATAACGTTTCAGTCATTGACTGAGATCGTTGGTAAGATGTGCTTAACCGGAAATGTTAGAGAAGATATCATGGTCAGCAAAGAACTTCAACACATGTCGTGTCTCACGTTTGGTGGAATGTTAAAAAGCATCAAAAAGTATGGGAAGGCAGAGCGCGCTGAAATTTTGATTGAGCATATTCATACAAGACTTGGGATGCATGGTAAGCAAGCCGTCTTGAGGTGTACTTTATAATTCGGATACACTGGTGTTTTTGTCATAAAGAAAAGAACTGCATACCTATATAATATTTGTATTCATTTATGATGTCAAGTGAAAAAAAAACATTCTTATGTAGGTTTCGTTTCACTGAAAAAATAAACAATAGCAACATGAGAACTGGCAATGTAATCATCGTTAAGTGAAATGAAAGTAATTAAAACAAATCCCCTTGTCCTTTCTGAATTTAGATCCATGGTTGCACAGAAATCGTAGAGCAACGATGACAGAAGATGAATCTATCCAGTACGACCTTGACAAAGTAATATTGCTGGATACTCTCGGAAATGCAGGCTTATCATCCTCGTACGAGTACATTGTTTCACATATTAACTCGTCCAATTCCCAGTGGATAAAAAGAACAGGGGTTCATGCACTACGATCATTCCATGACTTGAAGGTAAGGGAAAAATGCAGTTATACAATAATGTTTTACAAGAAAATAGTATTAGATCTAAAATAATTTAAAAATGATATTACAATTGCTGTTTTAATCTTCTCTGACATGATCAAATGACACACATATGCTAGACAAGTTACCTACACAGCATTGTAGTCATGATATTCTAACACTAAGATGTGTTCAAAATTTTCCGGACAACAGTCGTATCTCTTTTATCAATCTATTTATTTGGGCAACATTTTGACTGTAAATACATAAGTATAAGTGTATTGAAATCACTATCTTGCCAATTTCTACTTACTTTACACATGATAACAAACGTGGATCGGGTTATCCGGTAACACTGTCAGGAAAATATGGAAGATGTGGATTACGTGCTGCGTGAATTCATACGAAAACGCATTTAGAACGCTTCAAATCATGTTCAATCACTTTTAAATAAATGGAAAAGCTGTTTAGGTTTGCAGTTCAGTATTTAAAAATGTTAGAAACATGATGCAGCTTTTCCAGAACAAATTTTGAAATTGTTTAGGTAAGAATGATATGTATTATTTGAAGTTGACCCCGCTTACGTCAACTTGACGTTGCTATAGAAACGTTAGATTGTGTGTTACATAAAGTTTTATCAAAATAACAACTGAGTAGACCGAATATATTTTAATGCGTTTGCAGCCAAAATGTCAAATATTGTGGAAACATTCTTCAATGTGTGTTATTTAACAGTGAGACCGTTCTTTATAATAGTCAGCCGACAAAAGAATAAGGAGTGATTACCATGCAATATTTAATTACAAACTGTTTGTAGTAGTGATTAACCTTCACCGAAAGAAATTTATTTCTACAGTTGAGTTTTATTATAATCAAGGGAGAAAATTGTCTTAAAGCGGTAGTTTATTGTTATCTTCTCCTCTCGACGCTATGTAATATTATTAGCTCGGACACTATCTTTGATTTAAAAAGTAATCATTTTCATATCAAACAGCGTTTATATCAAACAGCGTACTATATAAAACTCTGCGAACACAGAAGTATCACAACGATTTAATATCTCATCGTTTTTATGCCCCCATAGGTTGGCATATTAAAATCGCACCGTCCGTCTGTCTGTCCGTCTGTGCGTCCGTCCTCACATTTGTTTCGTGTTCAGGCTGTAACTTTGTCATGCATTGAAGGATTTTAAAACAACTTGGCTAAACTGTTCAGCACATCAAGACGACGTGTCGTTTGCAAGACCAACGTCCCTACCTTAAAGACAAAAATAATATCAAACAGGGAATGCCACGTACCAAAAACGCAGCCTCCCCAAAACGAGCCCCACAGCACCCAGAAGTGCACACCACCAACACACACACACACACACACACACACACACACACGCACACACACACACACACAAAGGTCACACTTAGAGTTTGAAGGTAATGGAATCCTGTATATATGCACACATTCGTGTCCGGACCATAACTTTGTCATGTATTGAAGGATTTTAAAATGACTTGGCACAAATGTTCCGCACAACAAGACAACGTATTGCGTGCAAGACCATGTTCCTATCTCAAAGGTCAAGGTTACACTTAGGGTTTGAAAGTAATAGAATCCTGTATATATGCACACATTCGTCTCCGGACTTTAACTTCGTAACGCATTAAAGGATTTTAAAATAACTTGGCACAAATCTTCAGCACATCAAGACGACGTGTCGTGTGCAAGACACACATCCCTACCTCAAAGGTCAAGGTCAAATTCAGAGTTTATAGGTAATGGAATCCTGTATATATGGACACATTCGTGTTCATACTGTAACTTTGGTATGCATTGATTGATTGTAAAATAACTTGGCACAAATGTTCAGCACACCATGAAAATGTGTCGCATACAACACCCATGACCTTACCTCAAAGTTCAAGGTCACACTTACCGGTAATGGAATATTGTATGCATGGTAATTCTGTCATGCATGGGAGGATTTTAAAATAACATGGCACAATTGTTGATCACATAGAGAGAACACAAACTGTTAGACACCTCTTTTGGGGGCATTCGTCTCTTATGAGGGACAGCTCTTGTGAATCACTTAATCTCAGGAAGTACTCATGCTGAGCTACAATGTACTAGGAACGGTTGGTGTTCATCATCTGTCGTCCACAATTTGTTCAAACAGCATCTTGTCCTAAACCACAGAGCCGAATTCAACGACATTTCACAGGAGTGTTGATTTAATTGTGCTTTTATAAAAAAGTGTTGAAAGAATTGAATTCCATGCAGATTGTTTGTTGCTATGACAACCAGTAGAATACAAAATGTTTAGCCCTAAACCAAAAGGTCAAGAGCTTACTATAATAGATATTTAGCACTGTGATTAAAATAGAGACCTCCCGGGGGTCACTTGTTTTACATAGAAAATATAAAAGATCTTCTTGTCAGAAACCACAAGACCTAGAACTTAAATATTTGGTATGTAGCATTGATTGTGTGGAGGTCTTTTACCATGTTTCTTAAATTCGTTACCCTTGGGTCAAATTGGCCAATTCGAGTTTAAAATGATATATTTTGACAATATTTCTTGGCAGTGACACAAGAAAGCCATTCTAGATGACAAAATCTTCGACATATCACAGATAGCTATCATAGATAATTTCTATGCGTTTTAGACACTATGATACATGCCAGATATCAAAGGAACATTTGATTTCATTATCTTGAACAATTAAAAAGACATAACCATTTATAAGCACAACAGAACCTCAAACATAATCATGTGCATCAGGTGAGTAAAATAGAGACGTCTTGACTCTCTTGTTATATGCACCTTTCACAGACAATGAAGGAGTTATACAAGGCTGCTCACTATGATGAACATGAAACTGTTAGATACGAAGCAAAACTGCAGTTTGAAGCTCACCCACTTGCGAACGCAGAAGTGATGAAACAACTAGAGGATTCACATAGCATTGGCAAGCGATCTATGCTCAACGACCCTCTCTTTAACTTTCATCTAGAAGCCCCTGGTATTGACTGGAGAAAAACACTTGGAGAAGAGTCAGTTGGTGCATCTGTCGGGCTGATCATGCAAAACTTGCTTGACCTTCATATTGGTAAATTTTAAAATAAAAAGAAAACATATTTTGAAATAAATTAAATTGTGTTTTTTCGTTGTGTCAAACTGTCAGATTAGTGTCTGTTCGAAAGTGCAAGACATGGCTCATTTTGTCATAGATGTTTTATTCTTACTGTTAATGTATCTTCAAGTAATATTCTTTTTGCATGCGCGTCTATATTTATGTCTTTATTGTATCGAAATTCCGTACATGTCCGTATGTACACAGATACCATCGCTGCCTTCTAAACCAGAATTCTTTGTTTGTTATTGCCATTCGTTTTTAGAATGTTAATTTAATTTCATCTTTAGCTCTTCTTTCTGGACAACTGCTCATCAATGTACATGACGAAGCGTATGCAAAGGTTCATGTTGGCTTCATCAATATGAACTTCGATTTCTTCATTGCAAGAGTTTGCTTTAAAGGAGGTGCACAGTACAATCTAAACATACTTCAGGTATCATATGTGACTAATTCACGTTATATACAAAATGTCGTAAGCGTGTCCAATCACGGTGTCCCGCACACTGTCTTTGCACACCGTTGGTCACTACCTGATGAAATAGCAAATGTAAAAAATTGAAGTAACATTATTTACTAGAATTAAAACCATTCAGTTCACACGAAGTACATTTTATAGTAATATACAGTTTGATATGTAATTAGTTTACATGATAAACTTACATGTATTATGTTTTTTCTATGTTATTTTCCTATCTCACTTATTTTTTATTCTGTTTTCTCAAGATACTTACAGCATATTATTTGACTCTGTATAGCTTAAATTTGCTTACATGCAGATAATATATCAACCAATATAATATCCTGGAAAATATTGTTCTTGCACAATTAATTTACATTTTTATTAGCTCGACTATTCGGAGAATAAAGAAGGCTATTGCGTTACCCTTGCGTCAGCGTCGGCGTTGTACATTTGGTTAAAGTTGTGCATGAAAGCTTCTAGCCAGGACATATCCCAGAAACTACACATGGGATTGATTTGAAACTTTATTTAAGGGGTATCAGACAAGCAAGTTTGATAACTTTTGACATTATGTGATGCAAATCATGGCCCTTATTGGACTTAGAAATTTTTGTTAAAATTGTGCACGCAATGTTCTATCATGCTCATATATCAGTAACTACTGATTCGATTTATCTGAAACTTCATTAAAGTGTTCAGGAGTTATAACGGCAGCGCAGCAAAAATAACTCAATACATGCCCAAATGATCAACTGAAGAATTTATTCTCATAGTCGCACGTACGTTAATAATTCTACGTCGAAACTGCAATGAAAATAAAAAGTATGCTTGCACTAAATAGTTGTCGACCATAGCGAAAACATATGACAAAACATTTCACCGCCTAAAATGGAACAAATACTGGCCCACTGCAAATACAGATTAAACAATCATTTAAAAAACAGTGTATTGCACCATAAAAGGCCAATAACAAACCTCTTTGGGCAGATTTGACGAAGCATATCGCACGTTAAATGTTGGACGCAAATTCGTCAAAGAAACGTTTACAAATGGCGTAAAAATAAAATTCCGAAGGGGAGACAACCATTCGTGCAAGAACTTTCGTACTCTAAATTATTCGTACTTATAAAAAGAACAATTACAAAGACCGACAGTCACAGGAGTATCAGACAATCAAGTAAGACAACAATGTCAAATTATGGCCATTGTCTGACATTTTGGTTAAAGTTATGTATGCAGGCTCTAATTCGACTAAAGTTTTATGTGTAAGTTTTATTCATGCACATATTTCAGTAAGCACCTATAGGATTGATTTGAAACTTTGAGAAAGTCTTCAAGGGTATCTGACAGTCAAGTTAGATAACTCTTGACTGAACGTTATTAAAACAAGAGATGTTTGTAAAACATGTATGTCCCCCTGACGGCAGCCAATAAATTGTTTTGCAATAAAGGTCTCCGTGAACTTGACCTGGCCAATAGGTCATCTACTGGATATGACCAACCTACCTACAAAGTTTGAGGACACTACGCCAATGCATTCTTTATATAATGATCGTACAATTTTTCTGTTGAACGTCTCTCTGACCTTGACCTTTCATATTAATAGGGGTCATTTACTTGTCATGCCCAACCAACCTACCACGATTGAGGAACATAGGCCATAACGATCTCTAGTAATTGATCGGACAAGGTTTGGTCTACCGACAGACCGGTCGGCCGACCGACATGTGCAAACCAATACACCCCTCAATCTTCAGAGGGGGCATAATTATGACTCTTGCTGGACTGAGACATTTTGGCTGAAGTTTTACATGCAGGCTACTATCGTGCACATATATCATTAACTAGTAATGGGATTAACTTGAAACTTTAAAGCTCTTCAGGGGTATCAGACAATTAAGTTATATAACTCTTCACCAAATTTGATTCAAATTATGGCCCGTGTTTAACTTAAAAATGTCGGTTTAAGGTTTGCATGCAAGCTTCCATCGGTCTCATTTCTCAGTAACCAATGATTGGATTGATTTGAAACTTCAGTGAAGGCTTTAAGGCCAGCAGACATTCAAGTAATTTGACTATTGTGATTTGTTTTTACTTTGTTCAAGTTTTTCATTCATGCCTTTAATATGCTCATACCTCAGTAATTACCAGTTTGATTTAAAACTACAAGAAACTTGATAACAAGAAATGATCATAGAGTTATGTGACTTAAATTAAATTTCTCCAAAATGATATACAAAAAGATAAAATGTAAAAGTCATGGCTAGAATCAACAACACAAGTAAAAATCTACATAGCAATTTGATAAAATTTGTTGGTGAGGTTGGTTTGACAGCACTGCGGTCTGCTACACTATATGTTTATATAGGAATTTCAAAAGCGTTTGCAACGCTTTATGATTTGGAAGCGTATAATTAAAAAAAATAAAACTTTACAGCAGTCTATACTGGAACTTTTTCATTTCATGATTTGTTATGAAATATGTTAATTTCAGACAGTTTTAAGAACCTTGTTTTTTAACCAGAATCTGAGGGCGAGCAGATTTAAATACTTACGCTAGAAACTAAAGTATAGTTTCCGCCTTACGATACAGTACCGGAAATGCAAAAATTATCTAATACAAATGTAAAGTTGTACTACTGTTCAAAACGGCCATACTGCAATTTGGTCAAGTACGATACAAAATAAGAAAACTCATTGGAACGCATCAGAAATGACAAATACGGTATCTCTTCTTTAAACAGGTAAAAATGATCATCTTACAGAATTATTGGATTTTCAGGCGGTGGTCAAACGTTACTGAACTCAAAATCGTGATGATGGGTGTACTTTTGGCTGTACGACTAATTTATCATTATTATTTAAATAACATGAATGTAATCAAAATTAAGTTTCATAATTCGAATAAACTCTTCTGCCAGCTGCAACATGTAAATATATCAAATTAATTTAACGTAATTCTGTAGAAGAGTCATTTTATTACAAAGGTTTCGTATACATTAAATTGTGTTCAAAATAAATCAAACATTGCAGGAACTTGACCTAGAACTTATAAAGAAACTAGTGACGGACTTCGTGCAAGTGGTTAAAGATGTGACTGGTGCCATTCGGAAGGGAATAGAAGCATTTAAAGCAATATTGAATCCAGACTTCTCTCTTAAAGACATCATTCAAAATTTCATCGAATCTTTTGAGTCACTAGGGACAAAGGTATGTATAACACATGTACTATACACCTTTAGTTTTGATGCGTCTATAGGAATATGTCATCATGTAAAATTGCTGTTGTATGTCTGATGTACACGCATGTCTTACCTGTCTTTGTCGTTTTTGAGCAAAGTCTCTACAGTGCATTTCTTACAAATAATTTCATTTAAGAACATTTAAAAGATTATTTCAAATGCTCTTAAATATATAAATAATGTCTTTGTTCCTGTACACAGGCTGTTAGTCTATCTGTTACTGCATTTACGGGATTGGATAGACTTTCTGCGCTAAATCTACAGAGTGTTCCAGGATTACTTTCTCCAGTACAAAAATTCATAGAAGCGAGTGTCGGTCTGTACGAACGAATAACGGAAGATGTGATGAGCTTTTATAACGTATGTGATGTTAAACTTAGTTCGTTATTTTCGTGAAAATTTTTTTTGTTGATTTCGTGGGAGAATTTATTCACGAATTTAAGATCCCGAATGAAAGAACTTTTGTCGTTTGCCTAGAAGTACAAGTGTGAATGCATGAATTTATGTTCCAAAATTTGTTTTTCCGAAAAAAAAAAACCCAAACAATACAACAACACGAAATGCCAGTTCATTTCAACCAAGGATATACATGAGTAAGAGTACTGAATATATATAAAGCTGTAAACGAATAGTCCCGTTTGTAGTATTTCACTTATTTTTACGCTTCTAAGATTTCTCTATAGATGTTCTAAATGAGGCTTTGAAAGTAAAATGTAATTATGCCATAAAGAATAATAGCTTTGATGAAATTATACTGTCACATGAATTTTTATACATGTAGCTAGTCAATGAGTCACATTACTAGCAGTTTTTTGTTTTCACTTTGAATAATGTATATTTAGTGACTTATGGTTATTTGAAAGAATAATCATTCATTTTATGAATAATTTCCTTATTCAAAAGTACAACTATTTTATGAGAATTATAGTAAAGTAGCTTCGGTGAATTTATGGATTTTTTTATCATTTATTTTCAAATCTTTATTGTACACAATTATATTTAACAATATAATCAAGCATATCTATAATTGTTCATATATTTCAAAAGTGCAATAAAGACCTCTTTTTTGTAAACTTGTTGCGTTCCTAGTTCAGAAAGGCTATAAAAATCTATAAATATGCATTTGAAAAAAGGAAGATGAGATTTTTGACATTTTAGATCGTTTTCATGCAACATAATTTCGTTCATTTTCATTTTTGTATGGTTTTTGAAAATCATGTCTATGACAACCTATTGTAAGTAAAAAAGTTTCATTCTGTGGTTCTCTATATTGTTTAAAAAAAGACCACTTCCTGTCATGAATTTATGGGTTTGAAGTATATAGCTCTGCAAGATTTTCTGAGGTTACATTACAATCTATAATTTTATTTTATTTACAGTCAATAGTAGAAGCTATTAAAATAGTAATACCACAAGCTGCAGAACAGATTTTCGAAGCCGTTCAAGACATAGTCCGGGGCTTCATGAATATTTTCAGAGACCCGAAAACGTCCCTCTTTAGCATTGGAAAGGCGGTTATCGTGTATGTATCATAAGTTCTTATTACCTTTAAAAATTATTTAGATGATTTCCTTCTGTCAACCTGATCACTTATAACAATTGCTTTTACATACACAACTATATTTATCTGCAATATAATTGAAACATTAACTTCCGTAGTTATATTAGCATTGAACAAATGAATGAGCTTATTACTAAATTGTACATGTATTATCTTTAACTTATATACTGTAGTAGTAAATGATTGTAAAAGAAGTCCAAACTTTAGAAAACAAGCAGACAATTCTCCAATTTAATAAATTGCCTAAAATATTCTTAACCTTTGCTTGATTACTTGTTAAATATTTCATTTATACATGTAGTTTTTAAAATGCCAAGTATCAATTAATATATTTTAATTATACGGAATTTAATAACTTGGTTGCGTGTTAGTTTGAATTCGTCTTTAATGTCCTTAAGACAATGTTCACTGAACTCCTGTATGTTTGTTTATGCAGATCTATATCTCCTTTTCTAACATGGTTGCATTCAATAAAATGTTTGACACGTAGTCTGGTACGGGAAAATTATGCGTCAGAATTGATAATATTGTGCTGCATGACGTAGAATAAATGTACGCACATAACATACCGCATTTCATTTATTTGCCTCAACAGTATCATATTAACATATATCGTCACAAAAAATTCTTGACATTAATAGGTCTCCTATATGTACATATAAAGAAATATTTCGTTTCAAAATACCGACAGCACACATACTTATAGATAGTTTCACTGTGAATGTTTTGTAGGATTTGGACAAATATCAAGCAGCTGAATGATACAGTATATGATATCAAAGGACACACATTTATTGAAGATGGTAAGTAAAATACCTGTTCTCATTAACGGTTAATCTGATAAGTTTTTAATAAACTTTCAAATATGTGACAGGCCTGCGTATGTGGTTCTAAATTGATAAAGCGTAATAGGCATTATCGAGCGTTCTTTGTTCGTTGTCCGTCTGTTGTTTACAGTTCCCTGTATGTTGAGGTTACATTAAAAACTATGTAAAATTACACCAACACTGAACATGACATATTTGGCTTCAGTGTCAGTGACAATTATCATATATTTGGCAACGTTTCTTGGGAGTTGCCCGTTTTATCTGACGTGTTTTAACAAATTTGAAAAATAAATTTGATCTTCTTATAGTTGGTATGATTGATTTCTCTGACCATTTAAAAGGACTTCCGCTGTTTATAAATACCTGTACAAAATTTAACTACGATCTTTAAAAGTAAGTGCAGATCTACATCAGACGGTAAGAAGAATGAACGCGCGGTTTTTAATCAAATATAGGAACATATTAACCAGAATCTGAGATTGTCAGTAACATACATTCTCACGCACATATGATGATACCAATGAGGTTTTGACAGTAGTCATACATTTGTATCAACATGTACTGTGTCTACAGAGCCTGAAAAAGCATTTCAACCTTCAGCGATAGACTCAATACCGGAAACTTAGTCCAGGGGACTTTATAAACGATACAGCGAGACATATTATGCGGTAAAATATCCGTGCTGTCGATTACTATTTAATAGATGGAGAGTATTTGTTTCATTGTAGCTGTTGTTGTCCCTCTTGCATTACCAAGCTACCCGGCTGAACTGTTACATATATGTCATATAACCCTCTGAGTACAGCACCTAGAGAATGGTCTAGGATGGAAATACGCACCGAGTATCCGGGTAGCCACTTGGAAAACCGTTCCCACAAAACAGAATCCTTCTGAAAAAATTCCTTTCTTTTAAATAAATTCTAGCTCTAGTTCATTTGTACGATCTGTTGGGCATTAGATGTTTCTTTCAAATAGCTTTTGTGCATGCATATTTTATATACAGAAAAATTGGCGAGCCATCGATGGCACATTTCGTTAAGCTTAAGTCTCGAAAAGACAGAATTTCACATGGATAGTCTCTGGAGGAATTAATGGCTAGTACCCAATTTCAGAGACAGATATATAGAGCATAATAGGTTGGTAGCGTGGATGGAGAAAGTTTATCTGGCAAGGCGGAGGAATTTATCGGGTGAGCCGAAGGCGAACTCGATAAATTCCGGAGCCGAGCCAGATAAACTTTCTCCATCCACGCTACCAATTTATTATTCTTCTCACATTGAAAACACATCTTGAAATGTTTGGTTTTATTGTGAAACTACCTTTAGCATTAGTAAACAATATGTGGACCGGACACACGCAGACAAAAAATAGTTCTCATTTCCGATTTTATTTATGTCAGAATTAATGTGCATAACGAAGAAATATATCATTTTATAATACCGCAGAGAAATTAGATTGGTCAAGAGCCTCTGTATATGAGCCCGCATACACCGTGAGCAATCCCGCATTTGGAGCCTCAGGCACATCGTTTTTGCCTTTTCCGATTGTGTAAACTTTGTTTGCGTTCAAAACAAAATGGCCGCCGTGCAACCGTTTCGATTTTCTCAACGACGTTTGTTAGCACTACACACGTTTTTCAAAGACCTTAAAACTTACATTGATGCTATTTTTACCTTTGTTTCTTCCCAGACAAAACGGGTTACCGACATAAGATCTCATTTCAGTCACGTGGTCAACTGCCGAATATCAATAAATTTATCCGGCACCCTGTTATCGGGCCGATAATGCTGCAAGTGACAGGATAAATAGACTTATGAGCTTTGATCGTCCGTTTGTCAGACTTCAAGACCCCTGTTAATTCACAATTAGTCCATGATGGATAAATTATATAGTTCGATTTCGACAGAACTCTTTGTTTTGGATGTGAAATAAGACAATAACTAATTGCAATCTACTAATCTACAAAAGACTAGTACACAGAAGTTATTCTTCTAAATTATTAGAAATTGAAACATGCAAGGAACAACAAACTAAGCTATTTAGTTTTCATAGCCCGGAACAGTCTGGATGCAGTAAACTTTGGAGAGCGGCTAGATCACCTTGGTCATCAATTTCTAAGTTTTGAGTATAGTAAAGTATCAACTTTGAGTCATTCTAAGTACACATGTTTGTCAATACTCGCTGCAGAAACATGACAAATTCAAGGCTAGTACTTTCTTTACTTGCTCGAAAAATAATTTATATAGTTAACGAAAATCAGTAACTGTTGACACAAGTGTTTAGAACATGATTGAGACAGAACTTTTATTTTGGCTAGGTTTGACGCCCTATTGGCAAAACGTGACAGAAGTCTTCGAAACTGAGATTAAAGATCTCTATGATGACGCTTTTAAAGTGTTTGATACAATCGGGCAGAGTTGGATATCGGAAGAGATAGAAAACGACTTAGTATTTGCCGCAACAAAAGGTGCCAAATCTATGGTAAGTTGAACACATTAGATTTAATTTGTTGGACTTTCAGTGCTCATGCAGAGAAAAAAGCACATATATAATTGAATATTGCAATTAAGATTTTTTGGAAATGATTAGTATCTTGGTATTTATATGTATCGAATAGGATACGTCACCACTAAATGATACTGAAATATTTTTTGCATTACATGATGTACAAATGTACTTTCATGTACAACATTCACACAGTATTGTCGCAAAGAACCTTCGTATATATTTTCGTAAAATGATGAAGAATTGAATTTATATCCTTAATACATGTATATGATAATATTTCATAGGGGCAGATAAGGGTAGCTGTTCTTGAAGAATTGAGGTCGATTCTGTTTGATATCTCAAATCCGATGGCTCTATTAGAAAACTTCGGTGGCGATTATATGAAAAACTTCATCACTTTATACGACACCTATAATGACTTAAAGGATGCATACAATACTCTTCGCAATGGGTAAAGCTGATTTCATGTCAAAATATTGTTGATATAGATATGTTTAAACTATCATGTTCATGGTCTTGTTAAAATATTTATTCAACGCTCAAATACAGTCCAATATCATAAAAAAAATCGTATTGCTTTCGTAAAATTATTGTCACAAGTCAGGTTTTGCATTTTATCAGATAAATTCAATAGGAATTTCAGAAATGTCTAAGGCTTTTTGCATGAAAAAATAAGGTGCATGCAATATAAAGTCCTCTAGCACTGCTCTAAGTATGATTCGATGTAGTCAAACAAAGTTGCCTTAAGGTAAATACTTGTAAAAGGGTCGATAGGAATGCAACAACTGTAAGAGGAGCATTTTAAGGAGTCGCAACAGTCCATTTGAATATTGATTTCCCGTTGGAAAGACATGTATAGCATATCGCTGGAAAGCTGGTTGATTTTGCTACACGACTGACTTAATTAGATAAATTTATTAATTGATAAAAATAATCTGAAAAAGTGCTGAAAAAAGCGTGATTGATAGTTGTCCTGAAAGTTTTAGTTAAATGAGAACATTCATATCAAAATGCATTTGCACAGTAATATGTTTATGGATATATTCATTGTTTTCTATGTTTATATAGGAAACTATCTATTTTTATTTATTCAAAATAGATATGAACTTGCAAAATCGATTATCGATGGAATATTCGGACAGACGTGTCATAAAGATTTTCCGAAACTTAGGCGCGTCAGGGGTGGAGGCTGCAGTGGTACTGGCTTTTACCCATCATCTTTAGGAAATGGAAATAAAGAATACAATAAAAAAGGTCTTGATCTGCAGATTGAAGAAGGATCTACGGTAAAATTAGTGTTCATTTTTTGCATTAAATCATGCTATAAATAACAGTAAAGTCATCTACTCTTTTAATTGCTGTTCGAGTTTAAAGTATCAAATGCTCTTCCTGGTTTAACGTTTCCGAATATCATTATTTTATCCTTAAAAATTAGCGATTGGAATAAACAAATAAAATTGTGTCAGTGACATGTTTCCTCCTTTTTGCTGATCTTTAATAAGAGATATAAGTGTGTACTGAAGTTGGAATATTTACAATTATAGCTAGAGCTTTAACTAAAAGGTTTTTCACTCCCCCACCGATGATGATTTGAATTGAGACACAAAAGGACATGAGTCGTTATTGAATCTAAACTAAGTAATATACATTGAGACACTGTATGGTATACTGATTATGTACATTTCTGTAATGTTTGGGAGCAATGCAGGAAATTTAGCACTTTGACATTTAACCCCAATGTGTGACACCTCGAGATATGACCATACAGTTAATGAACATCCTTTATAAGGGTAAGAAGATATAGTCTCTTTACTATTGATGCTTTAGTGCGACCTTTACCTAAAGTCGGTCGCGTTGGAAGATTAGCACTGCTCGTCATTGCAGTAAGATGAACATTTTCCACAAGTTTCTGGACATTCCCTCAAGTCGTTAAAGATGTTAAAGGCAAAACCTTTAATCCCAAAATGTATCATTGACCTTGAGCCTTCTAGAGATACAAACATTTGACCCAAGTATAATGAAAAGTGTTTAAGTTATATAGTCTCATGATCTTTAACCCTAAAATGTGACATTGCATGTCCTCTCCATATGGTGAATATTTGAAGCAAACATTATGAAAACCCAGCAAGATACTTAAGAAGAGTATACACGAAAAACTTGTGCCCCTAAGTTTGCCTTTGATCTTAAATTAGTATGCTTGGGACATGTGTACTGCAAATTGTCTTAATGTGATGAGCATTTGACCAAAGATTCATGGAAATCATTTAAGGGGATTGTAAGATGTGGAGAGGACAGAAAGAAACAATGACCCTTAAGTGTGACTTCTAGTTCAAGCCATCGTTCCCATTTGAGCTTTCTATGTACAAAGTGTGCTTTCAGTAGCTTACTTACACCTGAAATAAAAAAGGAATGTGTGACAAGAAGGGACAGACAAATCGTGACGAGACAGGACCCGGCGGAATAAAGTATATTTTTTGGCGGGATATGATTCAACCGTTCAGTAAAACCAGTCACAAACTAGAAAACAATCGACAATATATCATTGAATACACATATACGTATCGATAAAGTATCAATGCATACAAATATACGTAAGATACGTATATTTGTATGATACCTTATCGATGTTTTCCTTACGATGTATTTTAAACAAACTAATCAAATCATTCTATTGTGTAGATTGTTGCCCCATTTGGAGGAAAAATTTACCTGTCTGAAGAGGAAGATGAAATATTCATAGAGTCTGGCGAGCTTCCTGCGGGATCTAAATTGTTTATCAAAAATATAGATCCAAAAGAAGGGATCAAAAGTCCCGATGACCCAACCTATGATGAACAAATGGTGAGTGTTCTGGTCTTTTATCAATAAAATTATGAAATATCAGTATCAAATGTAAATTTCCATGAGAATGTAAGTGCTAGGGAATAGCGTACAAATGTACCTTGAATTAGTTGTAAATATATTTGTTGTGCACACAAGATTTTCTAGAACTCTTAAAGATTACAACGACATGGTGTTTGTCTCCAAGTAAGAATTACTTAGTTTCAAACGTTCTTTCGGCAAGTAAGGAATGTATATTGTTAGGTATGCTTCAACTAGGGAAAAAACAAGATGGGAGAGTAATTGAGCTAAGTTATCAAGGACTAAAAGAAATTCAGGCATTAATCAAAATAAATCGTCAATAATTGTCCTATTGAACGAACTATCTCGCAAAAGACAAATTACAATAACATGAAAACTAATAATTGTATTTTATTGTTATTTTTTCTTAATGCAAACAGAATTTTGACTTCCCGGAGAAATAATAACACAACAGATGAAACAGAATCATGGTTGTATTTTCCTTCTATAGTGCAAATCAGGGTATATTCAATGCATATTTTATCACACAAGTTTTATTAATTATCAGATTGGAGCTGGAGACGTAATCGGCACTGCGCGGAAGTCTAAATGCACACACTTTAACCACATACATGTTGCTCTTACAAAAGATGGTGGAATTGTTGATCCTAGCACGTATATAGCACAGCGACCGTTTACAAAACCAGTGTGGGAACAGATATGTGATGATTATAAACTTGTGTTTATGGTACCATTTTATGCTGAGTTTATACCCCCAGCCTAACAAATTCAGAAGGGGAATGTACTGTAATCTTAAGCTTATCTGTCCGTCTGGCTTTCTGTTCGTCTGTAGCCACAACATTGTGGACGAAACCTCTCCCAGAGTTTTGCATTAAATTGCTCTTTAGCTTGGCACAGTAACTACACATGATGTGCACATATGCCTGGAGCGAATAATTGTCGATGTCACAGTACAGTCAGAGTTATGGCTCTTAGTTTTTGCAAACTTTACTTATAGAGTACATAACCTTGTGGACGTAACTCCTCCCACAGTTTTGCGTCAGAAGCTTACTAGCTTGTCATAGTCATAACACATGATGTGCACATGAAGCGAAGAATTTTTCGATGTCACACATACTGTCAGAGTTATGGCCCTTAGTTTCTTTTCCAGTATATGCTATATAGTACATAAAGAATACACAATCTTGTGGACGCAACTCCTTCCAGAGTTTTGCATCAGAATTATTTAGATTGGCACAGTTACTACACATGATATGCACATGTGCATAAATGAAGAATTTGTTTATTTTTTTTTCCAGACTATGCTATACATGTGTATAGAACATGTACATGTCGAGTACACAATCTTGTGGACGCAACTCTCCTAACAGTTTTGCATCAGAAGCTTTCTAGTTTGTCACAGTTACATGGCGTGCATATGTGCATTAAGCGAATATTTGTCGACGTGACAAATATTGTCAACGTTATGGCTCTTGGTCATTATTAGCTCATCTGAGCACGAAGTTGAAGGTTGTCATGATAAACCCTAGGTCAAGTTTGAAACTGGGTCACCCGTGGTCAAACACTTGGTCAACAGGTCAAATCATTCTATGACCTTGTGAACACTTTAGAATCCACATTTTGCACCCACTCATCCTGAAAGTGGTCAAGAGATTTGTCTTTATAAACTCTTGTTCAAATCTGGGTCACGTGGGATCAAGTACTAGATCACCAGGTCAAATCATAGATACACCTTATAAACACTCTAGAAGCCACATTTTGCACTCAATCATTCTAAAAATTTGTCCGAAGTTGTCTTGATGAATTGTTCATTATTTTTCTAGCGTTGTCTGCTAATACTTTTAAAAATTGAACCTGGAAACTCAAACCTGAAGTGATAGAAGGCGTATTAAGCAGCTTTCCAATCTTTTAGAGATTTATGTTGTGTTTTATTCTTTTCGTTTGAAAGAGATTAAATATCATAGACGTCCCCTTTATAAACGGTGGGGCCGAGTTGAAATTTATGATACTGAATTGATCAGCTTATTGACCATGATAATTGACAGCTCAAATGGAAAAGTACATAAATAAGCAATTAAAGCAAACGTCATTAGGTCCCGGCCTTGCAATGATTTAAGACAATTGTGTGATATTCAATGTTCAACTAAATTATCTTCAATGCAATACATGAGTATGACAGTCACTACTGTTTCAGTCCCTTATGAATATTTTCGATGCTTGTTTTATTAAAAATCTGAAAGGAATTTTGTCTATAAAGTAAGAATGTGGTACCGGATAACAATTTAGCATGACAGATTCATTACATTATCTACTTGACGATGCTTAGTTTGTCGATTTTAAATCCTGAAAACCTCGGGCCAAGTCCCCTTTAAGCCAAGTTTTCTTCACTTTCTATTTCGAGCTTAATATGTTTTTGTGTAAACTTATCATGTTACTTATTATTTTTATAAAACAGCCGCATAATCATACCCAGCCTAAACCCTACATGTATTCACGAAAATTATCATTAAAGGCAATGTTAGACTTAAGTCATACGTTCCTTTATTGAAAATTGGTTCAAACTATATATGCATTTGAACAAGTTTTATGACATTACCTGCAATACAAAATTAAATTGAATGTACATATCTTCATAGCTTTAATGATATATTTTTCGAAATTTATTTTGTAATGAGTACATAATGCTACATTAAAAAGAAAGCACGATTTAGAACTGTTTTCAAATTAGTTGTACCGTACCAAATGTTTTTGTTCAGAATCAAGTAATTAAAGAAGGTGTCATAGTTGGAACTGGGGGCAGGAATGACCAGGACACAACAGAAGACGTTTCTACTGATGGGGAAGAAGCGCCTAGTGGTCTGGAAGAAAGTAGAAGACCTTTAGTGGATTCGATTGGCATGTTTGATCTCATTATTTCTTCACAACTCTGGAATACGGGTTGTAAGGGGGAATTAGAATAACAGGGGTAGCTCCTTCCACCGGTGGTTTATTAAGTCAATCTGTTTGTTGGTCAGCTGTTTGCATATGATATTATGGAGTTGAGTTGCATTTACATTTTCAATAAATTGCGATAAACCCTTGTATCTATAAAGTGCAAATTCACATGGAAAATATTTTTCATGTTTTTGTACAGGATTATGACGTCTTCGGTTAGTTGCCACTTTTACACACTTTAAAGTGAGCATCTTCCAGACTTTCTAATGAATCTTAGTATACGTAACTAACAAATCTTACAAATATATGACTTGTGAATTAAGGCTTTGCAGAATTATTACTCTTGGAATATGAATGAATTTTTATGTTTGAACACATTGATATATGAATTTTGGTTTGCTTTACAGTTTTGAATTAACTGCAGTTGAACCTCCAACTTATGTTCATATTTATAACAGTCGTTTTACATTACATTATATATTTTTTGGAGAAGGTAAAAAAGATAGTTGTATGAATAGACGGCCAGAAGTGCCGGTGGATAGACAAACACAGACGAATGGACGGACGGATGGACAGACAGACGGATCAAATAATGAGGATGCATTCTTGTAGGAACTTTCAGTATTTCAGCATGAAATAGTGGTTTTTACTGGAATATTGTGAATGAATCCAGCAAATATGGTTTTATTCTATTGTTTATAGGTGATATGTATACCAAGGTGAAAAAAAAGCGACGAAAAAAAAAGCGTGATATAAGCAGTCAAATAGGTAGGCTCTTGGTATTACCAAATGAATAAATGTAAAAGATTTTATTTCTACTGGAAAACGATTACATTTGTCCGCATTTAAATTAATCTCTGTGTTGCGTCAAATCAAGTTTGAACTTACAATTTCACACAAGCCGAAAATACCGATCTGCCATTGGGAAAATGCTATCGAGTAAAATATCAGGTAAATTCAATGTCTTTTAAAGCTGCTCTCTCTCTCAGATTTTGGTAAAAGTATAAAGTTTTTCAAACTCTATGAAAACAATGTATTTTAGAACATATGGTCACATAAAAAGGTTCCAGTGTAAATTCCTTTCACGTATATCTGTAGATTTGAAATAATACGCTACCAAATAGTTAAGCGTTGCAAACGGTTTTGAAATTCGAATATAAACATATAGGGTAGCGGTGCCGTAAAACCAGCAATTTCATTCGATTTTTGCAAATTCCTACCTAGATTTTTACTTCTATTGTTGATTGTTATTTAGTTTATATTTTATGTATTTGCATGTCAGTTTTGAAAAAAAAAATCACGGCAACTGAGAGCGAGCAGCTTTAAAGCCATTGTTATACAGATTTTCGTAGTTTAGCTATGCTTCCGGGATACCGGGAACCTTACGAAACCAACCAATATTGGCAAGCACATTATAAGTTACATACACATTTTGCAAAAATGTGTGCATCTCTTTACCGAACAATAACTAATAAATGTTTGGTACTCCAGCTAGCACAAGATAGCAGGGTTCAGTACCCTTCCCTGCTCTTGTGCACCCTGTCCTTTCACTGGCACCCTGCTATGGCGTTTTAAAAGGACCTTTGCAGTATATAATGTATGTTAATGAGCATATTTCTTTTGGATTTAATGACATTTAATGGATTTAAATGTCCAGAAGTAATTAAATCAGTATTGGAAATGTTAATTTATTTCAAATATAGAGCATCTGAACATGCCCTTTTTATCACAGTTTTGCGCGTTCTCAAGTGACCCTTTTCAAACACCACCCTGTCG
Organism: Saxidomus purpurata; assembly: GCA_022818135.1. Lineage (NCBI taxonomy): Eukaryota > Metazoa > Mollusca > Bivalvia > Venerida > Veneridae > Saxidomus > Saxidomus purpurata. Next base: position 34,553,665 of record JAFMSR010000004.1, read on the forward strand.
TTTTTAAATTCTAGCTTGCGTCCTGCATGTTCATCTAGTCTAAAATGTTTACAGATTTTTTGCTTGTATGTAAATGATTATGTTTGTCTAACTTCAGGCGCATCAGTGAACGATCTTATTGGCGATATAAAAGCATTTTTGAAGCGTTTTTCAATAAGAAAAATAAAAATGGGAGACATTATACAATTTCTTGACGAATTCGACTTTGATGATACTAAAGAAAAAATGGCTGAGCTGCTGAAAACCGTTAGGGTAAGCGTTATTTTGATACACCATTTGAGTTACAAACTGCATGTAGTAGTGTTTGAAACGTTTATTACTTGAAATAAGCTACATTTTTACCTTTATAGCTGAAATCAAGTAACACGGTAAGTAATCGTTATCCGATGTTATAAATGAACTTAATGACATTCTATATTCTTGTGGTAAATGTTGCTTAAAGCAATCGAAAAAGAAAACGGAGTATCAAGCAAAATGGTTTAATAGCGAATGCAGAAAACTTAAATACTTAAAAAACAAAACACTTCGCGTGTTTAGACGTCTCAGAAGCGAGAAAAATTTAAATGCATATATTTCGGCGCGAAATGAGTTCAAACATTATTGTGACTTAAAACGTAAAGAATATTACAGTTCCCAATTAAATGAACTGGTACATTATGCGAAAAGCCCAAAGTCGTTTTGGAGGAAACTTAAATTTATGTGTCCTAGACCAAGCGTTAGTTCAAATTCTATTTCTCCAGAGGAATTGAAAACCTATTTTGAGAACCTTTTTAACCTAGATGAAGGGGAGAATATTGTTGAATCAGATATAATCGTGAACAATTCTGAAAATGAGATTGAAGATTCCATTTTTAATTCTGAAATTACAGATGACGAGATACTAAAAGCAGTTAAAGGTCTTAAGGCTGGCACTAGCAGTGGTGAAGATAATATCATACCAGAAATTTTTATTCATGGGATCGATCTCATGTTACCGTTAATAGGAAAGCTTTTTAATCGATTATATGATACTGGAACTTTTCCCAAATCTTGGAGTAAAGCAGTAATTGTACCATTATACAAGAAAGATGATATAAATGTACCTGGAAATTATAGAGGCATATCACTCTTAGATATATGTGGCAAATTATACACCAGTATTCTGACAAGAAGATTGACTTTTTTTGTTAATACATGTATATTTGATAAACTACATGAATCTCAAGCGGGCTTCCGTGAGGGATATTCAACCACTGACAATGTATTTATTTTGCAAGCAATTATAGATAAACAATTATCAAAACCAGGTGGTAAGATATATGTAGCTTTTATAGATTTTATGAAATGTTTTGATATGATAAAAAGAAACAAATTATGGAATGTTTTAAAACAAAATGGCATTAAAGGGAAATTGTATACAGCAATACTTGGTATGTACAGTAGAGTAGAGGCTTGTGTCAAAACAAATGTGGGTCTTACAGAACATTTTAAGTGTCCGGTAGGTTTAAAACAGGGTTGTTTGGCATCACCGATATTATTTTTAGTATTCATTGATGAACTAGTTAAATATATTGAAGAAAGTGGTGTAAGAGGGATACAGCTATTTCCTGACTTAACCGAAATACTGTCACTTTTGTTTGCAGACGATCTGGCACTTACTGCAGATACAGTTATAGGTCTCCAAAAACTTTTAAATTCATTGCATAAGTTTTGTAGTGAAAAGGGGATAAAGATTAATACACAAAAATCGAACATTATGGTATTTAAAATGGGTGGGATACTATCTAAACATGAGAAATGGACTTATAATGGTGAAGCTATTGAAACAGTTCAGAGTTTTTGTTATGTTGGAGTAACTTTGACACAGCAACTATCTTATATTAGTATGGCAAGGGAACAAGCATTGAAGGCTAAAAGAGTACTAATCTCAGTACTGGGAAAATTATACGATTATGGACAGATACCAAGAAATGTATTTTTTAATATATTTGATACAAAAATCAGTCCTATTCTACTATACGGGTCAGAAATTTGGGGTATACAAAGGCAAATTTCTACAGAAATTGTACATTCTTATGTCTGTAAAAGATATGTAAGATGTGTAAGTCAAAAAACTATTAATGCTGCGGTGTTAGGCGACTGTGGGAGGTACCCAATGTTTATAAACACAGCCAAGAGAAGTATGAAATATTGGTGTAAAATATTGAAAATGAGAGATGACAGATATGTTAAGAAAAGTTATTTGATGATGAAATATCTAGATGATTTAGGAAAAAGCAACTGGGTTACAAGTATACGAAATCTGTTATGTAAAAATTGGTTCGGGTATCTTTCGTTTGATCAATGTGTAAAACAGGAAAAGTCATTTTTGTTTAAATTTGTACAACGTCTAAAAGATCTATATATATTCTAGAGTGGGTCGGGACAGTAAGAGATAGCTCTAAACTAAGTTCTTATATTTATTATAAGCTCGATTTCAAACACGAAGCATATTTAAATTATGTAAAAGTACGTAAATTTAGGTATGCTCTAGCAACACTAAGGTCTTCATCGCATACTCTTGAAATAGAGAGAGGAAGGTATAATAACACACCAAAAGAAAATAGAATTTGTAAACTATGTAACTATGCAATAGAGACAGAATACCATTTTGTTTTAGTCTGTCCAGCTTTTTCGTATATTAGAGAAAAATATATTCCTCGAAAATACTTTGAAAATACTAACGTTCATAAGTTTAGAATTCTCATGAGCTGTAATTCTGAAAAGGTCATTATAGGTCTAGCAATGTATACGTACTATGCATTTCAAAAACGCAAAGCAATGCTAGATATATAACAGAATATATAATAGATGTATGAACTGTAATATTGCCATGTGAACCATTTTGATAGACTATTACAAGTAAGAGCTGTGTACTTTAGCCAGTATTAGTTACATATTGTTGGTATTTAACCAGTATAATTATTTACACATTGTTGTCAATAACAGTTACCAGTCTAAGAAATTGATACAAAATTGTAACATATATTTTGTAATGGGCCGGTGGCCAATATCAAATAAACTATTTGTCATTGTCATTTTTCATTGTCATAATAGAAAAAGTAAGATTACTGTCAAATATCAATCGTAGGTGCTATATTTCAGCTGTTTAAAATCAAAGACAATACGTTGTGCACATATGGCAGATCTTTTTCTCAAAGATCAAAGATCCTACAGCTAGACCACGTCATTCCATGGGTTAACCATTTCTTCTCTCAGGCTGTTTTAACACCCTTTGACGCGTGTATACTTTCAGGATGTAATAGATGATAAAAAATGTATCCCACCAGCTAGAATGACCGATGAGGATTTGAAAATTGAGTTATTGAATAGAGGAAAGGTTTCACATGGTAGCCGGGACGACATGATTAAAACTCTAACAATATTGGACAACAGTGAGTGAAGTATTGTAAATGTTATGCAAAGAGATCAAAATATATACTGTACAGACAAAATTACAGCTTACCTTACCATCGTTTCTTGGAATGGCCAGTACTAGAACCCTGTCTTCCTTTAGATAGTATCAGCTTTTTCTCATGAAGAACATGATGGTCGGTAGCAAGTCTCGAACCCATGACCATCAATCAATGAGAGGTTGCAGGCATGTTAAGTCAGCATCTCTTAGTACTCGAACACGTAGGCTGTTGAAATTTTATTTATTTCATATCGATGGCTTTTCAATTCTCAATTGCTAAGGTATTATATCCACATATTGTTTGAATTCATATGACATAATTATGTGTTTTGCTTTTATTAGACAGCTGATAGGACCATGCATCGAAATTTCAAAATTATGTTATTAAATTTATCCGCAGGAAATTGTATATAAAATACCAGTTTGAATACTTCCAGGACGCTTACAGTATTGCCTGACATGGCGTTAACCGACAGGTGACCTGAAATAATGTGTCCATATTATAACAATAACTGTATAGACAATTTGGTTGGTTTCTCTCCCTCTAATTTTGTATTGTATTTTTAAGACAGGTACTACACGATTGCAGGCACATTCATATGGTACATGTAACTGTTTATGACGCTGAGTAGTCCTCAGAAAACAGAGTGTCCTTTTAATCATTATGTCTTAAAGAGAAAATAGTAAATCAAGGACACGTACTTGAGGAGAAATTTGACAGATTAAAACAAAACTGTCCATAGGACTCATTTTACGCCAATATCGTTGTCGGTTATTGTTAATATTCAACTAATTTACCCTATTTTTGATAGACACCCAGAAAGACTTTCGTATACACAAACATTTCTATAATTACTAATTCATTTTATCAGGCTGCCCGTGGATAACATTGAACTTACCAGATGATGGAGCTATGTACTGCACGCTGGATGATAAATGCCTCGGAATAGAATGTTGCTTAACAATTGAAGCATTTGAATTGTTTAGAAAGACATACAAGGTTTATGCTCGTGTGGATCTAGATAGTGACGAACCAACTCTAACAATCGGATTTGATGAATGGTCGAAAGTGATAAAATTAGAACTTGGGGGTAAGTTCATCAATGCTTTAAAACAGATTTTGCTCTCTTTAACTTTACATTGTACCATAATTTTAGTGAAATACAAAAAAAAAGGGAACCGATTCCGTTCCGAAATGAAAATTTACGATTTTATTTCAGATATTGAAGACACGGTATCTCTAAGACTGAATCTCAAGTTTCTTGAAGAAATTGATTTGAGTATCAGGTAAAATGCACAGTAAAATATTGCCTTATCTAGTTGGAAGTGTTCGAATGACTGCAGTCAGATAAATAGAAAACAAATTTAGATGATAAATAGGATGATATTTGGACTTTTAGAGGCATGTTTCAATTAAATATGAAGATTTTACCATAGTTTAGCGTATGAATGATTAAAATAATGACTGATCAAAATCAACGAAAGTGTCGTAAATAAAAAGGCGATGTTGGGATCATTGTCCTCTTTCAAATAATTTAATGATGGTACAGTAATTTCAATAAATTGACTTCTTCTTCTAAAACAATTGCAGCCAATGTTTATTGCAAATGAAGTTGCACATGTAATAAGATATACAAGAGCGTTTAAGCAAAACAGAAGTGTCAATATACATGTGCATGTTACTTTGAATTGGTACGTTTTGTCCCACATATGTCAAATTCGATAAAAAAATATTTCCAACTACTATCCATTTCGATTGTATTCAGAGTAGTTATGCGGATAAATGATAGCTGCCTAAATGTTTCATCCTAACTAAAATTTTCATGAATATTAGTTGGTCTTGATAAGTAACTGATCTGGTTAAATGCACTGCTATAATTTTGATTACATATATATTTTATCTCCCGCTTTTCGTCATTATTACAGGTATAAACTAAAGATTACGTACACCCAGCTATCTGTCACATTTGGAGCAGGCATTTGTGACCCAGACGATTCAGATGATTGCTTTGTATTCCATTACGTACTAAAAGATTCTACGTTTCCGTTTGATAAATGTAAGACAGATTTTGGCTAATTTATTATGTTTGTGTACTCAATTTTATAAAGTAAATATTTTGCGATTTAAAGTTATAAAAAAGAAACTGGTATCATAACATTAAGCACAGAAAGAAACATTTATTTACAACACCCACTTTCATTTCATATACAGCTCCAACGGGCTACAATCATATAATGCCAATTTACATGCACCTTATCTATCAGATATATAAAAAACTAGTCGTTTCTGTTAAAATGATACTATTGAACAATCAATGTTTAATTTTATTGTTGTTTATATAATGTTTTCACTTCCATTCTCTACAATGTAACAGTATCCAATCGCTTTATTCTATATCAATTAAGTTTTTAGCAACAGTACACAGCAAGCATCAACTAAAAAGTTAGATAAGATTTACAGATTGAAGTCTCAGTCGAAGATTTCCAGACTTTACGTTCTAAAACTATAACGGTATAAATTTGGCAATCAAGGCTAATAGGCTAAAAGTAAAAAAATGACTAAGAGAGAAGAGATAAATAGAAGTTCCGATTAATCGTTTTACAATAGAGCTTAAACATATATTTTACATATAATGTAGCAAACTAAACAAGCAGCATAGATATTTTGTTTTGTGCACACATCGACGAAAACATGCACAGGTAAATATGACATAGTAACGGGTAGTTAGATACCTTTGGTATATGATATTTTGATTTTTAGTTTTGGACTTGGAAAGCATCAATCAAATGGTTTCAAATCTTAAAACAACTTTTCCGGAACAGTTTCTTGACAAAGCGGTAGCAACTGCAATGGACACATTTTTGGAACAGTTTGGCATTTCAGAAGAGGTACGTGTTAATTTTCAATAGATGGAATAGCAGCGAACTATTTGGTAATCAACAAAATTAAAACTTGTCACTTCGGTCGTGACAAGATTATTGTAGTATTTTTCAGATATCGTGATGTTTCGTTGTACATTTGTATGTTACCATTGCCGCTCTATATACAACGTATATGTACATTGTATATTAAATAAAGTGGACTTGTCTGTATTTTACCACACACGATACCATTATTTTATCTAGGGATGATCGTAAGAAACTATTGGCTGAATAGTGAATATTGCACGTTAAAACTATAAAGATATGAAGGCACTGATCTACACTGGTCGCAAAATACACAATTTGGTTTACATTATCGTGCTCAAAATCATTTTCGAATGGCAGTCTAGTTTAACGATCCGCATTAAGTATTAACAGACTGTAAAATGATAACGTTTTCATCTTACCTAGTCTAAGCGTGTGCGTTTACATTGTTGCAGACTTGTTTATTATATGGTTCAAGCTTTATCCAACAGTTTAAATCATAGCACTGCTGTTTTACTTTCTTATATGACAAAAAAGGACCAAAACAATTAATGTACTCATGAACAATATTGTTATTAAGTATTATTATAATTAAGTAAGTACACCATGTTGTTTTCAAGTACCATAAATGCATGTATATTGAAACAACACACACAGGTTTTTTGAAGTATTACAACTAATGTATTAAAACTAGGTCCTAATATATTTTTATGACCCAGATTAAAATTATATATGCTAGTCGCATCATTATCCTGATTTTTTGCTTTTGAAAAGTGTTTGATTGTTTTTTGTAATTGTTTGTATAATTCCGAATCATGTGTAGTTGTTTATTGTGTCATTTTATCTAGGATCTCTTAGGAAACAGTCCTTTATGTCCATTGCCAAAGAATTTCGAGGATGCCGAACTGGTTGAGTTTTTAAGCAAACAAAATCAACCTTCGACTGGAAATCGTAGTGAGCTTGAGCAACGTTACGTTGATACTAGATTACGTAAGAATGATTAAAATGCCTTATAAATCGCAGCAGTTACACAAAATATTTATTGAAATCAAGCTTGGACATTATTTTTGTCTGAGTATTTAAGGACAATGGTAAATTGTGGTCTTGGCTAAACGGTAACGATATTTTTTTTGTCGGCTGTTTTACTTTGCTGCAAGTATCAGTACTTGGAATCAAGATAAATACATTTCAAACAAAAGTTATAGGGATCTGTTTATGAATGAAGCGCCATATCTCATATCAGTATTTATGCATATTTTATTCAGTGTATATCTTTGATGAATTGATATAAATAATAATAATTATATTGATATATGTATATATAACAACCGCCTCGTTGACTCTAGCAGATAATTTATCAGTCAGTTTAAAATGGGCTAAATGTACGTAAAGTAATAAATAAGTGCTTTACAGATCGAATAAAAATCTCTTTTATGCACAAAACGCCCATATAATCGATCTTGGTTTAGGAGGGGTATTCAAAAAGTGTATGAATTACGACAGGTGTGCGCGCGAAGTTTCGTGAATTTGTAGGTCGTTTCAATACAATTGGTTTTGCTATCGCAAAGTTATTAGCATTTAAACATAGAATACTCGTATTCCCTGACACTATAATTGTAAAGATGAAGCCTACTGAAAAGAACGAATTTATTCTTACATAAAGACGCACAGTGATTTGAATATACCAGGTAAACATATTTATACAAGAAATTGAATATGTTTCGGTTACTCTTCTCCTTCCAAAACGGATTAACGTATCAATAAGGGAGAATATAGAGGCGTAACGGCAGTACAGCATGTCATATTTCGTTACATTTACCGCTTATTACTGCACATTTAGCTGTGACTTTGAGGTCTGTTGTCAATTAGCTCACTTATAATATTACTTATAGTTTTATGTGTTTTGAAATTGCAGCCAGTTTTAAGAATACCTCTTTAAATTATCGTACAGTCAGGACTTGCTTTTTAATATAATTTCCAAGTGCCATGAGAAAAACATATATGCTATTGTTACAGGCTGCGAGGTTCAAGGTACTATCATCAAGCTTCCGAAGATGAAAGACTGGAGCAATTTCTTTTACTTCATTTCCGACGACTGTATGCGCATTGACGCATGTGTGGAATTTTCAGTTTCATTTAGCGGTATTGATATTACAAAGGCGTTCCATGCATATGTGGAACTTGACCCCTGCAACTATAATATACGGGCAACATTTGAAAAAAGGAATATTACAGTTCTACTCTTTGAATATGAATGGGGTAACCATATTATATACGTTTTGTTTATTTTAATACTGAACAAACACACTTAAAAAGTTACAAATAGTGTTTCCCATGCAAACATTGAGTTTTTTAGTTTCAGATTTTATTTGTGTTTGAAATGAATTAAAATAAAATCTTGTATTAACAGAAAAAAAGGCATACACAGATAAAATACCTTGGCAGTTCTTTGTTTGTCCATTAAAACTCTTCCTTAGTTGTGTAGGTAGTATCAGTTGTATAACATTAGCTTTTGAATTCTTTTTGTAAATCCAAACAAAGTAACGATGTCCATTGATAACTTCAATCTAAATTTTATCTAGCCGGTAAAGTTGAATAGCCTAAATCTGTCATTTGTAAAATCAAATTGTACAAATACTAGTTTCCATTTACTAATGTATTTGATAATTAGATTATAATAATATATTCTATTTACACTATCAATTTTCATTCTTTTTACTTGCTATGAACAGAATAAATGATGTTCGCATGACATAAATGTAGATTTTATTTCATTGATTTTGTACTACATACAGTATAACGGAAACAATATTTCCGATAAATGAAGATGAATAACTAACTTAAAGAGATATTACCTTAAAAGTGACCATCGTAATTTTAAATGAAACATTACTCATTGATTTATACTCCTAGAATAATAAACATTGCCATAGATATAACCCACAAATAGCAATCTGTTTAACAGTTTCATTCACATTGAAAATAGTGGAAATCTATAAAAAAAAATTGACTATCCTAGTCAAAAATAAAAAATGAACCCTTTCGGTTATGTATATCTTTATTTGTATTTGTCAATAATAGAAATAACTTGGTGAAACTTATTTTTTATATGTTTTTAAAGCATCCATTATGTTTTGAGCATCATTCTTAACTACAAACAAATGTGGCCATTTGGAAGGGTAATATAACCTTAACATTTATGAAAAATACTGGCATACAGCATGTCCTTAACAAATTCTATGTAATGCTTATTTTCAGGGCGTCTGGAAAAAGTAAAACTAGGGGACACGGTTTTCCTAACGTGAGTATTTAAGCTCACCTGAGCACGAAGTGCCCAAGGTAACCTGTTGTGATAGTTTGATGTCAGTCGTTTGTCTGTCGTCTGTTCACACTTAACCTTGTGTATAAAATAGAAGCTACATTTTTCACTGGATTTTCGTAAACCTTTATGAGAATAACGGTTTTGATGGTATGTAAGTTTGAATATGGGTCATCTCGGGTCAAATGTTAGGTCACCAGGTTAAATCATAAGAAAACATTGAGTATACAATATAGGCTTTATTATCCCCCGTCTTGGTGGAGGGGGTAAAGTAACGAGCTCCGTCCGTGCGTCCGTCCGTCACACTTGTCCGGAGCAAAACTACAATAGTATTCAAGATAATTTATTTAAACTTTACACACAGACAGAGGACATTGAGAGGAAGTTCAGTGCCTAAGAACCATAACTTTACCTTGCCTAATATTTGATTTATTCCCCTTTGTTACATTTTCTTGAATTTTCTTGTCCGGAGCATAACTCCAAAAGAACTGAAGTGAATTACTTAAAACTTAATACAGTGATAGAGCACAATGAGGGAAAGTACAATAAGAGAAAGTGCAGTGCCTAAGAACCATAACTCTACCTTGCCTAATTTTTAAATTACTACCCTTCGTTACATTTTCTTGATTTATCTTGTCCGGAGCATAACTCTAAAAGTTTTGAAGGGTTTTAGGGTTTTACTTGAAACTTAATACAGTGATAGAGCACAATGAGGGAAAGTGCAGTACACAATAACCATAACTATGTTTTGCCTGCTATTTTAGTATCCCCTTTTGTTACATTTTCTTGATTTATCTTGTCCGGAGCATAACTCCAAAAGTACTGAAGGGTTTACATGAAACTTTATACAGTTTTTGAGCACAATGAGGGAAAGTGCAGTACCAAAGAATTTTAACTGTACCTTGCCTAATTTTTGAATTACCCCCGTTTATTACATTTTCTTGTCTTGAGCATAACTCGAAAAGTACTGAAGGAAATTCCTTCAAATTGGAAATAATGAGAGAGGACACACATGTAAAGTGCCGTGCCCAAGGACAATAACTGTGTAATTGTCACCCTTTATTGATCTATCTTACAGAGCATAATCTTGTCCGTAACATAACTTCAAAAGTACTGAAGGGAAGTACTTGAAACTTCATACAGTGATAGAGCACAATGATGGAAAGTACATGCCCAAGAACCAGAACTCTACTTTGACTAATTATCCCCCGCCAAATACTAATACTTTATCTACTCAGAAACTATACCATATCCATTCCTCTCACTTTTCAAATTTCTTGGACATAAAAGAGCACTTGGCGGGGGGAAGGCCATGTCTAATATGGCTCTTGTTTTTAATTGGATCTATATGAAACTTTGTAAGAATGCATCTTTCACTGGATCTTCATGAGTAAAACTTTATGTATGCAATGGAGGCTTCATTCTTCATTTGATCTTCATGAAACTTTGTCAGAATAGGTGTCTTGATAAACTTGAGGTCGAGTACATGCAAAAGAGGCTGCATTTTTCATTGGATCTTCATGAAACTTTGTCAGAATGAGTGCCTATACAAGTAAGATGGAGTTTGAATATGAGTCATATCGGAGGAAAATCTAAGTTACCAGATGAAAATGCTAAATAATCATTGCGTATGCAATAGAGGCTGTATTTTTTACTGGATTTTCGTAAATTGTCTCAGAATTATTGTATTGTTACAATCTAGATTGAATTAAAATATTGGACAGAAACTAGGCCACAAGGTCAAATGCTAGAAACAGATATGTAAAAGAGACATCATTTTTCACTGGATCTTCAGAACACTCATCTTGTCACCTATGATTATCTTGATAACATCTTCACTGATTTTGAATATAGGTTATCTAAACCCAGCAAGTAGGTCACTAGATTAAATCTTTGGAATAATATGTATGCAAAAGAGGCTGCAGTTTCTATTAGATCTTTATTAATCTTGATCAGAATGATTTTCTTAATGTAGTCTAGTTCGAGTTCGAATAAGGGTCATCTCGGATGGTAAACCAGGTCAAATCTCAGTAAAAGTCTTGTTACAATAGAGACTGCAGTTATCATGGGATCTTAATGAATCTTCATCAGCAGGATTGCTATGATGAAAACTAAATAGGGTTTAAATATGGGTCGTATGAGGTCAAAATTTAGATCACCATGTCTAATCCGAGCAAAGCCTTATTTGATACCTTAGAACCTTAGATCTTCATGAAACTTGGTCAGAATGATGTACTTGATCAAATCTAGATGAAATTTAAATATGGGTAATTTTAGGTCCAAGAGTTGGTGGAGTTCAACTAAATGTTATCTCGGGTTGAACACTACGTCACCAGTTCATATCTCAGATAAATCTTACGTATATCTAATTGGATCTTGATGAAACCGCGTAAAAATGATAGTCGTGATGATATCTAGGCTGGGTCCGAAGACGGGCATCTTAGGTCAAAACTACAACAGGTCTACTGGAATAAAAGCATTGTAAATGCAACAGAGGTTGCATCTTTATTAGAAATTTATGAAACTTGGTCACAATGATTTATTTGATGAAATCTTGAAGGAATTCAAATATGTCGACATCTACCAAGATTGTTCAAATCATGACCACCGGGTTAAAACTGAAAAAAAATAGTTTTAAAACCTTCTCCTCCAAAACCAAAAGGCCCAGAACTTAGATATTTGGCAAGTAGCATCGTCGTGTAGACTTCGTAGACCCTGACCTTTTGATATATTTTCTTTTTTATACTACATAGATGAAATTTGGCCTAGGTGTGCAACTTTCCAATTTTTTTATAATATTTTAGTTGAATGACCTTTTACTGACCCTTTATCTACTTTTTGTCCTTTCAAGCAATGATACTCAGGTTAGTGATATAGGGCCACCATAACCTCCTGTTGTATATTTAAAATGAATCCAGACTACATTACTAAACATTACTTTGTAAAGTTGACTAGTATCAAAGCAAAAAGTAGTGACGTTCAAAGGAATGTTAGTTATACATTGTGTCATAGTAATATAAATAGTACGTGTGTACCTACGTCAGGACAGTCTGAGACTGTAGTAAATAGAATTTGCACTTTTAAGTTAGGTCTACAACCATTAAATTGGTTTTGTAGTTTTTGGCCTTTAACTATTTAACTATTTAACAAAATCTTAACCTTGGATGAAATCGAATAGGTAAATTAATACACTTGAAAGAAATGTCAGTTGCTTTCGATATTTCTTCGTTTTATGCCAGTTGTACATAATTTTTGCCTTCTTCTGACATTCTCTTTGCATTTCATCTTTAAATATCAGGTTCAAAATAAATAAGAATGATGTCCAAAAAGAGTTTGAAATGGAACTTGGATTACAATTTGATGATACAAATTTAGGCAACATCATAGAATTTGCACTCCCGGTACCTGTCTGTAACACGAACTTCTCCATAGAAGGTAGGTTCATTTTGGCATCATTATCTTCATTGACATGATGAACAAACACGGCGATGTGCAAGTATTGTCAAAGAAGTAGATAAGATTTAACGCAAGTCAGTAGAATCAGCGCATAAGCAAAAATACAAGATTTTGACAAAGGTGTGGTTGTAATTCTGCACCACTAAAACAGTAAGTGTGAAAGTTTATTCACAGTTATAAATATTGTAAATCAATTTTAAAGCAATGTACGTTAAGTAAGGTTTTTAAGTTGTTTGTAAATAGTTTTATCTCTTCTACCCTATCATTACTAGAATTGATATTAGACGACGCACGTTTTCACCGATCCCTACAGACAATAGTCATAATTGGAAAATTCTTATAAACTAAAGTAATATTTTCACAGGCCTCTTGAAGTATATTTTATCCTTGGCAGGAAGCCTGCGTGATTTGGCAGAGGGTCTAGGCGGTCACCTGAATAGAGAAGTCATTGATCTGTTATTTAAGAAGCTTGGTGTAGACAGTTTATTTTCACAAGGAATATGCATATTGACACAGCCACCGCCAGGTTTGTATTTATTCAATTGATTTAATCGACATTCGAAATTGTTTTCATTTACAGGGTTTTTCTTTTTTTCCTCGTTTGTTCTTGGTAGCAACACATACTAAAAGCAGCATAACCCAAACGCTTCACGAATGAGATCAAATATAATCTACTGTTACCTATTGTCCTCAGAGTAACACAAGTACCTATTAGTATGTACAATATGTACACGTAGTGACCACATGTTGATGCATGTAAAACAAGATTGGAGTAATTGCATTTTTATACAAGCATACGTTTTTAAATTTAAAGCAAACTTCGGTCTGAATTGAACATATTTTAATAGCAAATAAATTATAAGAGGGTTCTCAAAGACTAAAAAATCTTAAGTTTTGTATTCTATTGCTTGACCTTCCTTTTACCGTTACTGCTCAACTTTTTGAGCTTAAGGTGAGCTATTGAAATCATCCACCGTCCGTCGTTTCTTTCTTGTTTTAAAGTGCAATGATACTCAGGTGAGCGATATAGAGCCATCATGACCCTCTTGTTTAATTTTTATGTGAAAAGGTCATACTGTATAACTGATTATCAGAATGAAGTTGATGTGAGAATAATTAACTACATTTTATTCTGACACATAAAATGATTTTCAAAAGATTCAAACGTATGTATTAAAATGACGAAATTATGAAACAATGAAGTAAATATTAACAGAGCGGTGACTCCAAGTTACTTGTAAGAAATAATAAGAAAACCTTTACATGTTACAAAAACAAAGATAATAAGCCTTTAACAATACAAAGATACAATACTGCATGTAAAATACGCCAGTCCAAAGTAATTTATTTTCAAAACTTACTCATCATTTGTTTAATATATGTTAAGATTGTCCACCGGATTTAAACGTGACAACCATAATACCCGAGGAATTGAAGGATGTTCTGAAATGTCAACTGGCAGACAACTGTTTTGGAGTAACCTGTTGTATTAACATAACATTTACAATGCCACTTTCGACGGCCGAAATGACAGTGTCAGCCCCGGTTTGGATACAAATGGATCCTTGTGAATTTACCGTTGATGCTGGAATTGGGGACTTCCGTTTCGTGGATAAACTATTAAGTTATGAGTGGGGTAATTGAATAAATAATTGAATATTTTTAAACATATTGACATCTTACGACGTTGTTTGTTTAAGCAATATAAGTTTCTAGTCATTTATTAAACACAATGATCAGCCATATATTTGGAAATCTAATTGTTGAATTGAACACTTTCACCTAAAACAGAATAAAAGCAGTCGGGAGGGCCCATTCAATGCATAGATTAGTGCTTAAACTATCTGGTAGATCACTCCGTTATTAACGATTGTAAATTTTAAATTCCGTTCAACGCTTTTGTTACCAATATGCTCTGAATATTTTGTCTAGGCCTTTCAAATTATACCGTCACTGAGTTTATGTATGTTAATATAGTTATGTCATTTGTCTTTTCTGCAGGGAAACCTGGGTCAATGTCGTTCGGAAAAGGAACACCTGCTCCTGTAGTAGTAAGGTAATACATTAGGATTGATGTAACAATTGTTCTTTCAATGTGACAGATTTTCATGCGCTTATTTTCAGTGTTTGATAAAATATATTAACATATTCGTTCATTGTGTCAGGTACATGATCGATGAACATCAAGTTGGATTCATCGTAGACTTCAGTGTTGATATCTGTATACCATTTGATGACATTAACTTTTGCATTCCCGAAAGTGGTTTGACTTTGTTGGATAAGAAAAATATCCCTGCTTGTAACATGTCAGCATGGAAAAATCTCACAGGTATGTCATTTGTTTATCCTTAAATATTCATTGCACTTTAAACAGTGACAGGTGGTACCGTCTGTTTTTATTTACTATTTTACAAAATGCTTATTCATGTACGATTTTCAGATGTTTATAAAATTATCGGCTCAAAACCGTTCTCCTTTTAAAGTGAGCCACTGCTTAAATGCAAATATGGATACGGCATTCTTATAAATAAGAATATGTATCATGATCGGTTGCTGATGCGTTCATGAATAAATTAAATATAAAAGTCTCAATACAGGTGTGAAACAGCGAGTTTTCTGTATAACTTATTTGTATGATGATTGGTGACTTATATGTTTGATTGTAAAGAGGTAATTATTAGCAAGACATTGCTTCTTTCAAAAAGGATGACACCACATGTATCTGTTTAAAAAAAACTTTAGCATTGATATTACGAATGTTACTTACAACATTTTCCAGTTTTCTAAAACAATGTGGTATCTATCCAATAACTGATGATGACAGAGAGTGATTACTAGTTGAAAGTATGTTAACAAAAATGACAAGTTAACTTTACTGACTGTAATGACTACAAACATTGACGTCAAAATGAAAATGACTTTCTAGTCTAATGTAGTAAATGATGGTGTCAATGGCATTGTCAAAAGAAAACACGTGTATATCATAAAACCTGCATGCATAAGCATTATTTGTGCCCTTTTTACCTTTATTACTGCTATAATCTTATAACGCAATGTCTAATTGCTTTGTCTATTCCTTTGATATATAAGAATATAGAGGTA
The DNA here is from genome assembly GCA_022818135.1 of Saxidomus purpurata. NCBI lineage: Eukaryota > Metazoa > Mollusca > Bivalvia > Venerida > Veneridae > Saxidomus > Saxidomus purpurata. The sequence goes on from JAFMSR010000004.1 coordinate 34,569,882, forward strand.
CAGAATTTTCTCTTTCAAAAGCGATAATTTTATACACAGAATTAATGTTATGTCTTTATAGACTTTTCGCTTTCAATTTCAAAAGCGATAACTTTATACACAGAATTATTGTTATTTCTTTATAGACTTTTCGCTAACGGATTGGCTGGAAGAAAAAGGAGGAGACATTAGTATTGATCTCTCTGAAGCTGGTCGAAGTGGTCTGTTTAAACTTCTTGGTATAGATGAATTCTTGTTATCACCACCGTGTGATCGAACAAGAAGTCCATATAGCCCTTCGTCCAACGGATGGAACAACAGTATGTACATAGAAATTGCTAATAACATTTTCTTAGCCTCATTTGATATCGATATTATTTTGCTCTGTTGTTTGTGGAATTATAAGAATCACCCTGTTGAACGAGCTGTCACAATATTGCACAATTATGTATTTTGGTGCTTACTGGTTCTTTATTTTAATGACGGTACTACAGTGTTGCTTGTCAATTATAGTAACACTGAAATGTTAATGTATACTACATATGAGATAGGAGACAATATAACTTATCTAGCGTACTTGTTAAAATCTTTGAAGTATATATTACCGTATGGGATGCCATCTGTTTCAAGGCATTGCAGGAAATACATTTTATACATAAAGAATGTATTATACAGTTTAGTCAGAGCAACAATGATGTGAATTGTATTGATTATCTTGTGTAATTCCATCGTGTCATTTGCCAAGCAAGCACAATGTTAAGACTAAGCATTTCATAATTTTACGGTTTGGACATAGTTACAAAACAATACGCTTACAAAAATGTGTTAATGTCATAAGTAATACATGTATATTATAAAAATCCATGTTTTAAATAAACATCCTTCATTAAGCCTGCGATGTGAACAGTTATCTACGCAGACCTTATTACGGATCTTTGGCGTATACATACACAGAAATTAAAGTAACATATTTAGACATTTTCGTTTGTGTTTTAAGCGTGTATTATGTGTATCACTAAATAGTTGTATAACAGGAACCGTGTAATTTGGTTTAAAGATTAAAGAGTCATGTCGCAACAAAGTGTTAAGTAACATGTCCATTTATTGGCGTATGGCTAAAATTTTAACACATAAAGATAAATGAAATATCTAAAATAATTTTAATGATCAAGGTTTTTCATCAGATAACATACCGGTTTGGTGTTTGAAGGTATGATTAACCGAAGAGAGAAGAAATATTTGCTTAAATAATAAGTGGCTAGTTCAGTTTTATTTTATATATTAAAAAATTGATTATTATTTTTCTAGAATGCCCGTTGAGTTTCGTGAGACTTACAGATATTCTTCCTGAATCGATGTCTTGTCATATCCCGGATCACTGCACTGGAATTGACTGCTGCATAGACATAAATACAATAGGCATTCCAGTTCATTTGTCATTTGATATAGACCTTTGTAACTACGTTGTCAATGGAAGGATTGAAAAGAAAACTTTTAACTTTTCTTTATTTAGTTACGAGTGGGGTTAGTAGATTAGTTTTTTTAAATTGAAACTTCACATCTTTAAATACTTTGTACTTTGAGATATTATTTTTTCATCGAATCTTCCATTGTAAGATCTCCTGTTCTGTAATTTATTCATTCGAAGTAGGTATTTTGCCATTATTACTGTGTAAATACTTTGTTTCGAGAAATTTACTTTTAATCATGCTTACAATATTAAATTAAACAAAACGAACAAAAATGTTTGTAATTTACTTTTAGTTGTAGTCAAAATCTTTATTTCTTTTGACAGGTAAAACAGAGGTAGTAACAATTTTGAATATTATCCGCCTAACGTAAGTTCATTGATAGTTTGTTGGGTATTGTTTAGGAAATAGATTTTACTTTTAAGTGATATACCGGTAAGTATATATCTGTGTGGAGTTCAGATGCGTAGTAGTCTAATTACGAAGGCCAAAGGCCTAAGTGATTAATTACGAAGCATCTAAACGACAAACGGTGATATACTAACTGGTATGTCACGCAAAAGTAAAATCTTTTTCCATTTTAACACGTTTAGACTTGGAAAAAATGATGAATTATTTCATTACGCTAAGCTGAGTGACTTCCCAGGTCGCCAGACTACGCAAGAACATTTTTGCTGTTCCCAGAACATTACTCCCCATTTCTATAATCATGGCATTACTCGCATTAACTTGTTTTAAAGGAATCATTTTTATATTAAATTTTATATCGAGCTTTTCATGTACGTACTGTGATATAACGACAGATTTTATCAATACCAGCTCAACTATTTTCAGTGAAATCATCCGCATTTATCTGTATACCGTCTGACTTCAAGAAGCTGAGTGCTTACGGCGCCGGGTTTAAACGTTGATGACATCATATATTCAAAATAAAGCACGAACAACGTCCCGCGTAATTGACAGTATCACGTATATATGAAATATGCCAAAACTATGCTTCCAGCGTAAAATTAAGAGAATACCTGTTAAGTTTTGGTGAACATTTAATGAATATTCAGCATTATATTGCAGTTGGAATACAAAGCCCGACAATGTAAACGTGTGTGAACGTTTAAATTATGTTGAAATACACGGGGGTAATTTTCAAAAGCTGAACATAGTTCCGGCAATTCGAGTGATGTACCGAATTGTATATCATGCTCAAATCCTTCTTTCCTTATATGAGACGAAATGGAGTTAGTGTTAGAATTCAAAATATTGCATGTAGCCAAGATTAAATGAAAGTGTACTACATGTTTTGGAGTTTAAGCCATTTCTCAAGTAGACTTCGAATTGAGAGGACAAGTTACATAGTCATACAGTAAAAGTGTCCGGTGAAGCTATCGTTAAAGTAACTAGTTCATTACTGCAGTAATCACAAAAAGGACTTATTACATGTGTATTTTGATTTTGCTTAGTGAGTAGATTTCGGTATCCAAATGGGAAGAACAATCTCTTTATATAGAGTATGTCGCTTAATTATACACACACAAAAAGGACTTATTACATGTGTATTTTGATTTTGCTTAGTGAGTAGATTTCGGTATCCAAATGGGAAGAACAATCTCTTTATATAGAGTATGTCGCTTAATTATACACACATAGACACACCCAATTACGGATTATTCATTTAGTAAGAATGGTAATAGATGTGTGGTTTTACAGTACAATCTCAAAAATGTAATGACTATTAACTCTAACAATTATAGGTAATCTGCACATGTTTAGCGCTGTTTAATATAAAATATGCCTATCCATCTGTTATTCATTTATTGTTGTAGCTATACAATCAAAAAACCAAGTAATGAAAAGATTTTCATCATAAATCTAAAAGTAGCAGTATGTATGGAAAACGACGGCTCGTGCTTGTTAGAGGAAACTCTCATGGATGGAACAAAAGTGCCCCAGCCTGGATGTGATAGCCTTCTAAATGTAACAGGTAAAAATATCATACAGACTTTTCAAATACCATTCTTTCTTGTGAAAAAAGATTTATTGAAAAGTTTGTTTATAAGTGGATAGATAGATGAAAACTCGTTCACACATTTTTGAAAATAGAGGGTTGTTGATATCTTGTGTAAAATAATGCGAAATAACTGAACATGAAATGAACAAATTTAACTTCGAAATGGACGGTTTTACTTTTTGTACGTCTGCCCACTTCGTTTACTTAAATGCCTGTTCTTTTCCTCATGCCACTTGCGCAGGACTAGCTAGCCATTATAAGACCCTGGTCCACTAAAGCACATACGCTAATTTGTTATTGTTTATCTGGCATAATCGCGTAAAATTACACCGTTTCAAACTTGTGAGTAGACCTATTGATTTCGAAAACATATTTTGCAAACGTTTTCGACCAAAGGTTGTTATCAAGGTATCATTTATCGTTGAAGGTCGTTTTTCTTTAACTTACAGACTTTTCGATGCAAACATGGCTTTCAAACAACGGACTTGGCAATATATCACCAGCTGATTTGCTTTGGGATGACGCGATCAGTTTTATATTTGAAATAACAGGACTCGATAAACATTTCCTAGACGAGCCATGTCAGTTGACAGATAAATCATACTCTCACGCAGTTAACAATTGGAATAATGGTATATAACCCTTAGCTTCTGAAAGATTAAATTCTTCATCGTCATTTGTATTTTGTTTAGGAAATGACAAAAATAGATTTATAAAGGTTCTCGTAAAAGCATATCCTTGTATTTCTTAATTCATTCATTTAGTTAGACGAGCGTATGAGATTTCTTTATCTTGTTGACATATACTTTATATAAAACTTCAGAGGAGTACATATTTCTTACCGAAAACTGATTTAAGTATATGATATCAAAACGTTTTCAAACAACAATAAATGAAAGTTTCAATAGAGCCGGCAAAGTTCACGCATTTTGAATAAGAAGGTTGTTGTTACGATTAATTTGAATTTACACAGAATGTTTTGAACATGACATCGATTTACCAACGCTGCCAGACACAGCGGTCTGTCACATTTCACCGTCTTGCACAACAATCGAATGTTGCACTGACCTTGATTATATTAGAAGGACACTCAACGCAGAATTTTCAATTGACTTCTGCAGTTTTGTAATATCTGGAGAAATTGAAGCTTTCAACTTTGATATACCAATACTAGATTACGTTTGGGGTACGTATAAGATATCTGTTTTGTCTGTTTTTAACTCTATGTTGGTATCACCCATGTATTTGTGACATTTCCAGTTTTTAATCTGTTTGACGGTTGCCCTCACGTTACATTTAGATATCCAAACCAGGGCTCACATATATTCATTTTAATCTACAGTTCATACCTCATGCTCAGTTTACATATTATTACCTTGAAATTTCATTGAATTAAATCAGCAATGTTTGGAGATATTTATCTTGCATCATATTCCAGGACAAGAAAAGGAAGAGGCAATTCTAACCGTAATTAAGATAAGGTATGATTTAACTACTTCATTCTCTAAAGTTGTAAAACAATACTAACATGATAAAAATTTTCTCTTCAATTTTAAAGTGAGTGTTGCTAAAAAGTTTAATGACCTGTCTATCAGTTATATTTTTGTTTGTTGTCACCAGAGGGCTAAATAAACGTTTTCCTTCAGAATATTTTCTCGAGTTTTGAAATACATTCAGAAGAATAAAACCATTTGTTCCGTGACCTTCTTTATAGAGTCAATACATGTTGATTTGTCACGAAAATGGATATGGCGATTTGTTAAGTTTCCACTACAGCTTCGAAGAAATGATTTGACTTAGTATCATGAAATTTTGAAATGATTTGTTTAATTTCTAATAAACAAATAGCAAGTTAATTCGGATGAATGTTCGAAAACTTATATACATGTTGTATCCTTCTTATAACATTTTGTACTGGAATGAGAGTAGTGGTCGTCGTAACAGTGGTACTATTATCGTTTGTGATAAGGAGTTTAATAATTTTACATTAATTTACTTTGAAAAAAACTGAACTGTTGTTAACTGAGTTGGACGAAATATTTTATTCAAAATGATTACATTTGTATGTATGAAATGCGCATTATGACGTGTTTACGCCGATATCTTCTAAATGTATTACACTTCAATTGTTGTCCTTACATCAGCAGTTTGAAGAGTCCATTGAATTCTTAATGCCAGTCATTAATATGTCTTTTATATTTTAATTTAGATATACAATTTCAAAGACAGACAAATACTTCATCATCGACCTTTCGCTGTTAGTGTGTATGGATGTGAGAACAACCTGTCAGCTGGATTTGAAAATCCTCACTAATGCCATGGTACCAATACCGATCTGCAATCTTGACATGGATTTCAATATAAAAGGTTAGATTTTATTAACCCTTTTCTTCCAAAAATCATTGCCTTTTATTATAATAATGTCGAAATAAAAATATATATAATATCGTTTAAGTACAAAAATTAGCCTTTAAGCCTCTGTAGGTAAGACTGAAATGCATCGTTGTAAAAATGATGCTCTGGAAGACGATGAAATGATACTTGGTCACTTTTGAATAGAAACGATGTCACTAGATCGACTAGAGAATACGTTTTCAAACTTAACTACATGAAACATATCGCACGATTGACTTTACCTGGTGAAATTTGCAATGGTATTGATCAGGATGTAGAATTGTGTACCTGAATTTTAGTTTGTCGTTGCGCCCGTTGAATGAGTTAAAGCCCTCGACTAAGTGAAAATTGGCATTTTCGAACTCGTGTCGCATAATCGCAATAAAATAATTTACCCTCTTTTTTATGAAGCCTTGATAATGCAGTGCTGATAACCAGGATGTAAAATCATGCACCTACCGTTTTCTTTATTGAAACGCCCAATGTAGGCAGAGTTATGGTTCTTGGATTAGTGAAAATCGGCATTTAGAACTTAATTGCAGAAACATTTTGATCCAGAGTTATATAAACGAACAGTTATTTTGATCATTTAGTTTGGAGGCATTGGTATAATAACGTGGGTTCTCCAATGGGCACTTTATAGTTGAAAATTTGGAAATATTTTATGCATCAATGTTACTTTCCAAAATAAGATAAAATATGAAATTATTTATGTTTCAACATAAGAACATGTACCTAAGGGAAAACAACGTCAAGGGTTGAATACATTGGCAAGAATCTTAAATAGGAGCATTGTTATTATGTCTTAACTCCGTGGCATGTGTTATTAAGTTAACCATTAACAGTTACGATGACGGTAAATAGTAGCAAACTCTTGGAAATATGGCCGCAAATAGGTTTATAGAAAGAAGGCAGGAGTAAGGACTGCTAAATAGCGGGTATTGAAAACTTGTATAGAAGATATAGCCATACATAGCAATAAACATAGAAGGGTAAATGAAATAACTATACAATTTGTTCGTTTTATGATCGCAGATATGAATCGTTTTGTTGAAGCTGGCATTAAACTAACTGATACTCTACGTGCGAAACTCTTTTATAGACAAAAGCTTGATATCTTCACTCTTGTTGCAAACCAAATACTATCTTATTACATTTGAAATATTTCAGATTTCTCTTTGAATACCTGGCTTTACGATGTCGGCCATGATATCAAGAATAGTCTACCAACGGCATTAATCGATAATCTGCTTGAAAATCTTGGTCTAAAAATGTTTTTGTTGACACCTGAATGTGGCACTGATAATGATTTATATACACGTATAGACAATGGCTTTTCTTCTGGTAAGGAATAGTGATTAACTATTTGTGATTTAACTACTTAATTATTATCTTCCTGAATATGTAATAACATTTTAAAATATTTTGGTTTATCGGTTTTCTGCTTTTGAACATTAAATTAAATATAACATTTTACACTAAAAATATACACATACATGTGTACTTGTAGAGTTTATCTATATTTCTCTAGACTGCCATACGAAACTATCTTTACCTACACTGCCTGATGATATTGTGTGTCATATACCTGATTTTTGTACCGGGTTAGACTGCTGCATTTACGTACCTATTCTCAGAAGATCTATTAAGGCAAAGTTTCTGATAGATGCCTGCACTTATAAGATGACAATCGGAATCGAAAGACATGAAGAGAATATTTCCTTATTGAATCATCAGTTTGGTATGCACCTTAGTTAGTACATAGTGACAGCTACATTGTATTAAGTTTGGTATGCACGATGGTTGGCAAGTTGTTACAAACATTATAAAGTTTGTGCGTTGCAATCACATATTGTGTTTGCCCCGAATAAATTATGAATTGCTAATCGTATTACGTAACACATTTTGTCTTTATTATGCGGTCATTTACTTCAAGTGATTACTACACAGTTGAGTATATCCTTGTCAATTTTATATATTCTGTCGTTTTGAAAATGGGTTGATTTATTCATATAATCAGGGTATCTTTTAAAATATTTCTATTTGATTAAAGGGACAGTACACCATTTCTTCCTAGCGGGAGTATTCAGAATTGAGTAAGTATTTTTAATTGAAAAGGTATAATCTTCATGGTTTCTACTTATAAGCAATAATAAACTTATCCTAAATAAAGACAAGGCTTTATATGTATAAACAGTTGTGCAAGTGTTATGTAATTACTGCCTGCAGTGTTACACTCATATAGGTATAATAAATTGTCTGACATCAAACATTTTCTCTAGCCCAATACCAATGATATAGAGAAGTGATATATGTTGGTTTCAATAACGTAGTCTAATTTTTTTTTATTTAAAAAATGATACGAATTCGTTACGTTGGATAATATATAATTTCCATGTATGTTTATTTTGTTACATCTTTACATAATTTACACCGATTACTTCTAAATTAACTGGTTTAAGTTGTGATTACCTTCGATTTCGCTTCCTTGTATAACAGCTATTGTGTCCTGTTAGCAAATGTGGTATCTCTCTAGGGTACAAATAACAGAGTATTCAACGTACCTGGTAATTGATTGAGAACATTCGAGGATTTTCTTGCCGGAATATTAGGTCACACGTGTTGTTTTAACAAGATATTTAAATCGAGCTTAAGGACATTATTCATGCATCTAAATAATTATGTGGAAAATCATGATGTCTTTCATGGTCTTCTTGTATTAAGAACATTTAGAAATTTCTTACAACAACTTCTAAGAAAGATGCTATACAACTATGATAATTACAGAAAATACTTCTTATGACATTCATGACGTCATGTTTGTTTTCCTTTATATTTAGGTGACTTTAAATTACAAAATTTTTGCTAGTCTTTAAGATACATTGTAATGCTCTCAACTCTTCAGGAATTATTTGTTACACATTGTACATGTAGTTTGTAATGCACAGCCAAGTCTGTTTTGAACATAGAGGTCTTAACGCAGATTTTATTGCAACGCTTATCATATGTGATATATAAATATAAATATGTGTTTCATTTCTTAGTTTCAAAGTTGACGATCTACAGAGCCAAATGCAATTCGTTGTAAGCCTGAATGTAAGCGTGTGCTTTGAACAGAACAAATGCATGTTCGCTGCACCAGTTTTTGCAACCGCATACATACCGAAACCTTTATGTAACTGGAATAAGGGTTACAATATCAAAGGTACTGCCATTTTCAACAGTTCTTTTCAACGGCAAATTATGAACTTTAGAATGAATGCAAATAAGGTAGAGTTTCAGGTTGATACATTTAGATCTCTCCTTGTACTTTAGATATCGAATTCATCTAAATTACAAATTGATGAATGTAAATTTGTCTTTGATATTCGGTTTAGCGAAATCGTTTTTATTTTAAAGTTTACCGTTTAATCAGCTAGAAATGCGCTGAATTGAGTCCTGCTACTTTACACATATAATGCCTTAAATAAAAACATTTTAAACCTTTTAGTGTAGCATTGGCATTAGCACTTCAAAACAGATGACTAAACAGATTTTCTCTAACTGAAAAATAAGTGACTCGTGAGAGTCGAAACGCGGGTTGTTACGGAAAAGATAAAAACTTTCCGTGTTCCACGATATAACTTATTTTAATGTGGTAATTATCGGGCATGAAAGGCAGGAATTGCCTTTATATCAGTAAATGATCAATGGAATGCTTAGGTTCCGCTTCTCTTCAATATGTTACATATAAATCTTAGAAGGAAAATTTTTACGTAATTAAAGAAAAATGATATAATCCGCTATGGAATACGCTATATATGTTAAAGAGAAATACTTTGAACCCGAAATTGGGCGTTACGTGTCAGCTGAACTGAGTGTCGTAAACGTTTAATGACACAACGTTGCACTGTGCATAATCAATACGCTATTATTTTCACTTTCATTTGATAAACACGCTTGATCTGTACTAAATCCTCTACATAAAAATCAATTTTAATAGTCAGTACAAAACACCAGAATATTACAGCTTTAAAATAAAGCTTTGCACGTAATATAACATATACCATTTTAAATAAGAATGAAATCGTGTGTACAAGAAGCAAAACACTATTGTTTTCCTAACGGTGGCGGGCAATGGGAATGTCAGGCTGTTGAGTGCGATCGCACCACAGCCCAAATTTGTCGGAGGTTATACAGAGGTGTCTCGAAGTCTTCCTTTCCCAATACTATACAGATTGACTATTTTAAATCCTCGGTCAATTGCAGGTATACCTGTTATTCAGGTCCATGCACATTGAAGACTACATTTCGTTTATGCCTAAATTGTGTGTGTTGTGATGCTATCTGCACAACACACTGACAAAACGTTCACAATCCGTGCTAATTACTTAAAGAATGCATGTTAGACACAATGCAACATTATAGTCAATTTCTCTTGTCTATCTTGTCTGATTAAGTCCTTTTTCATGAAATGCAAATGCTCCGTCAGCACAATCTAGGGGTTTCTCTCTCGGACCTCCCGACTACAGGACAGCCACATTGGAGCATAGATTCGATTTAATATCGCAATTCACATAACATGTCTTAGTTAACTGCTTCCACTTTTGAAGTGTGTTTGATGTTTCCAGATTACATGGAGAGAGCTGTATGTGTTTCGGGCAATACATGTATTACTACATGTACTTGATATCAAAACGCAGATGTGATAATGACATTAACTGTAGGTTGTTTACATTCATACAATGGATATACCGTAACGCAGTGGTAATATATTTGCCTCAGGATCGGAGGGTTTATGGTTAGATTGCCACCAGTGCCATACAAGACATATTAATGCTCTCTCTCGTCAAGGTCGATTCCAATTGGAGAGAGTCTCGATAGTTTATAATCTAAGCAATCTTAAGTAAATAGATAAATATTAGTACAGTCGGAACTCATTATCTCGACATTGCTTATTTCGAGGTTTCGTTAGTCCCGAATTTATTCGTTCTTTTTACTATATAAAATTCGTTTTTTATCTCGACTTTTTCATCTCAATTTTTTCATTATCTCGATCTAATATTTTTGCCCCGATGCAAGATTTTGCATTGTTTTCACACGTTTATCTCGATGTTTGAAATGGTGCTTGTGACTTGAAAAGGTGTGAACAATTAACGGCATGTCGTAAAAGGTGTTGTAATTAAAATCAACCAAAGCTGAATTGTTTGCCAATCCAAGCTGTCGGACACCCGGATGTTTATTCTATTCAGCTTTTAATTGACAAATGTCACAATTGAGTGATTATGAAGACTTGTATAAAAGATAAGTTAGGTTAGATTTTTATCACTTTCATTTCGACATCTTATTGAAAAACGTTATTGTAATTTAATAAGATCTCTCAAAAATACGAAGACAAAGCATGGAGGAAGATTCCCGGTTGTCGGTCGAGCAATCCACAGAAGGGCCCGGTAACCAGCCCGGGAGGATATCTGGATCGGCCACCTCTGAGAAATCCAGAGAAGGACCCGGTAACCAACCCGGGGGATATCTGGATTCTCGGCGACCGCAAATAAAGGCACGAAGAGAAAACTTACGAATCGAAAATCGAATTTGAATGCATCAAAACAACTTTTTATGACAGAAAAGCGTATTGTGTGCAAACAAACACAACAGACACGTCTGGCGACGTAAACACAATAAAAATGTGCATGTATAAAGCATTGTTGGATATCTCGATTTTTCGTTATCTCGAATTTAGTTTCAAGGTCCTAAGGACTTCGAGATAACGAATTTCGACTGTATACATATTTAGATAAACAGAACCCTTTAGGTCATCATAAATCTTAAATCTTTGTCAATGCTATTCTATAGGATTTATAACACCTTTTTACTGCAGATTACTCTCTTGTGAACTGGTTAAGTTCTGAAGGCATTCAGCTCGATGATAGCGGTTTGAAAGAATACGTTATAGAGAAATTTCTGCACGAACTTGGCATTGAGGTTTATTTAATGGCGGAACAGTGTGTTCGGGGAGAAACTCCTTTTATTGATACTGGGATTGGTTGGAATAATAGTAAGTGGCTATATTGTTTGTGAAGCCATGTTTCTATGTTTGAAAGTATCTTTTTGATTTTGTAAGTAAACGCGCTATTTTTTATATATGTAGTACAATAGAATAGCCATGACGTCATTTTGTACTCAAAGACATTTTAAATACACTTCTTGTTATTTCACTTTGAAGGATGGAAGTTCGTAATGCCCACGGAAATAAATTATAAAAGTCAAGTAAAATTAAACATTTTGAGTGAGAAAGTGATGCATGTTTTGATATGTCCTGTACCTTAACTTATTCTGTGACGATCTGATATATAAATACAAATATATCTGACTTGTTATCCTCGCTCTTATTCTTTTACACATTTGATATTTATCTTTTTACATTCAGAATGTCCTGGAATGACTTTAGATGTCACCCTGCCAAGTGATATGACGTGCCATATTCCGGATTACTGCTCTGGAATTTCTTGTTGTCTCGACATTCCATTTTTACGGAGATCCTTTCTGTTCCATGTTTCTGTTGATACATGTTCCTTTAAGTTTACAATCAGAGTAGAAAACTATGGAACGGAAGTGTCACTACTGGAGTACAAATGGGGGACTCTTGAAACTGTATCATTGTTTGGTGTACTCTCTTTAAGGTTTGTGATGCTTTCTATTCTCCTTGATTTATATCTCAATGTTTCAAGCTGAAACGACGTTGTGCTCTATTGTTCTATTGTAAATTGACACCCTTATTACCGCTCGGATGTCTTTTCTAATATTTTCAGCAAAATGTTTTAGTTTTACAGCCAAGTTAACAACTCATTCTATAGCGAGTAGATTAGGAACTTCATCAAGGCACTTTCCTACGAAGTCAAACTCCTAAATTATTGCCATTTTCCGTTGTTCATGTTGTGACTTACTCATGTGTCAGAAACTTTCAGCCAAAGGGATGAGGGTCTTAACTCAAAGATAGAATTTTTAAGATGGAGACTCGTCAAAACTTTGTTATTTACAGAGACATTTTCTGCTGCAAATTATAGAATATGTTTTACAACGTGTCACCTGCATGATGTATAACGATTAACAAACACTTTTACAAAATGTACTCTTCTTCTTTGACAATACCTAAGTTGATATAGTTCATGTTCAATGATTTTTATTTCTGTGTGTTCGGTCACATTTAAATTTCTATATTTGCAAATCGAATGGAATCCCTATTTCAGCTACAGAGTGCAGAACTTAGAAGCTGAAAAACAACTTCTCGTTGATATGCAGCTGACAGTGTGTTTTGAATCAAGCTCATGTGAGCAAATAATTGACATTTTCAAAAACAAACGGATTCCAAAACTTGGATGCAACTGGAATATAACTTTGCAAGGTACTAAAATGTACACAATGTAATACATTTAACAAGCGGCGAAAAACCGCTTGTACACTTATAGACGTAGCACTTACTTTTAACGAACTACATGTATAGCTTTTGCATGTACACTTATGCCAGCTTAGTTTCTTTCTGATATCCTTTTCATAGCACTAAAACAGTTAAGTTTTTCTTTATTTGCTTTGATCAAGTAAAGAGATCATATTTTATAACAATAATACATAAATGTTTTATTTGTTAACGTCATGAGTGTGACGTCACCGATGTGTTATAATTGCTGCCGTTAACGCTTTATTTGACGGAAGATTTATAACGGGTAAAAGTGAGGGGCGCGTTTCATCAAAATTCCTCGGATATTTATGACAGGCGCGCTCCCAGAATGCTCGTTGGACTTGTCCTAGGGGCGTTTCAACGAACGTTCCTAGGATAAGGATTGACTAAGGAGCTTTTCAAGTGCAAGAACAGATAAAAAATACACAAATAATTTGTATCCTGTCATTATTATCAGGATTTTGTCTAGCTTTATATTTAAGTGTACTACTTGAAACATAAAAAAATCAAGTTTATAGAACCAGTGAAACATACTTACGTTTCACTTTACGGCAAAAAAGTGACCATCCGACACCCTAAATATAAAATCACTAGCTATCATGACTAAGGCCCGTATTATAAGTCACAACTCAAACTCCTGCTGCACTTCAACTCAATGGGAGAATGCTCAAGGAAAGCTCGAGGAACACTCAAGCTTGCGTGTTAATTGAGAAATCATTTCCTGTTACGGTAAATTTCAGCTGCTTGACCACCTGTATTAAAATGCAAAACAATAAATTGTAAAATTATATCCAAGGATTTTCTGAAATTGTACTTCTTTACTTTAACTGAAAATATGAATGTTGCCTTTTATCATTCGTATTTATCTCGGTCGGACGATAAATGTATACCGCCTGTTTATAAAAAATATACAATACATGCATAAATGATATTTTTTATTAAACTTTCGAAATTGGTTGTTACAAAATGTATCAGAAAGTAGAACGTCTGATTCCTAACAAGGAGGTCGCGGTCTCGACCACCTGAGGGACAAGTAAATTGTTATCTCTTAATACAACACATTTTGATCTTAAATGATTCAGTTTGACCCCTTAATGCAACAGGTTTCTTAATGCGTTTCAATCCGTCCGTATGACACCATCTTTACTAAAACGGATTTTTTCGTATAATCGTACGTCATCCATGCACTCCATAGGATTACTTCTGTCACGGACCACAGTCACTTGGATCATGGAAAGTGACCCCCTACTGTCAGGTCCCCGCCCCCTGGCTGGCATACTTTTGTCACCAGAGTACAAAAGTAAAGCATGGTTGTTATCCGTGCATGTTCTAAAAATTGCAAGGATTTCGCTAATCAACCTTATGATATACAAGATATAAATGTTTGTCTTAGACAATCTTGTACTGTCATGCACATCATCTTGAATATAATACCTTCTGCTTCGAAAGACATCGGTAACATGTGTAATTGATGCAAAACGGATAAATACGAGTTGATAACATAGGCATGTACGTGATTTCCAGATGGCAAACATTTATATCTTGTATATTATAAGGCTAATTAGCGAAAGTTTTGAACTTAAACAAATTATCCTATTCATAAACAATACTTGAGTGTAACTCAATAGACTGTGGATTGCCACTCAACAAAACCTAACTATTCCGAGAGAACTCCAGCGTAACTGACCTTTGTGAATACCAACTACATGTATAACTTAACTGAGCGATCCATGGTACCGTTAGGCAATTATACCTACTTATAACTACTTAACTCACTGAGGGTTAGTTCGAGTTATGACTTCGAATACGGGCCTAAATCACTAATTTTAAAAAAGTTTAATTTTTGATAATGTTCAATGATTCGTACGTAATAATGTTTAAGTAAGTACATTTAAAACGCACAAGTTGATATTGTTTTGAGTTAGTATTGGAGATCAATCGTTTTATCAGTCATTTGAGTTTAAAAGAGATATAATTGGTCGTTCATAATGTTTATAAATGACTAGGCCTGGTGCATCATTATTCTTCGCGCGATTTTGAACTAGAAATGTTTTATTCAATTTTTACTAAGAATTTATATTCTACTTTATCATTTTGATATCTTGTAGATTTTGGTCTAGTATCATACCTTGGATCTATCGGTGAAACTCTAACAGATCAGTTGGATTCATACGTCGCAGACAAACTACTTGAAAAACTTGGAGTATTGAAATTCCTAAATAGTGATGAATGTAACATCCAGACTTATTCCACCGACACAGGATGGACAAATGGTATCCCGTTTTTCTATAGATCGTGCTTTGTTCATGTGCTTGCATTTAATAGTTGTTACCTTATATCTATTCTTTAGCCAAAGTTTTGAATAATGTATTGTACATAGATAATATTTCTCGGCGGTATATCTAAATTGAAACATTTATTTATAATGAAACACATATGTATATCCGTATCTGTTTTAGACTGTGCGAAACTGAATACGGCGGAGCTATCGCTTCTCCCAGGATCACTGAAATGTCACATATCTGCTAGTTGTACAGCCGTAAATTGTTGTCTGAATGTGCCTCTAATCAAACGTTCAGTCAGTGCTAAAGTTGACATAGACAGTTGCAACTACCGCTTGACTGTCGGAATAGAAGATTTACAACTGACAGTACCACTCTTTGATTACAAATGGGACTCAAAAGAAACCATAAGTATTGGTGGCGTTTTCACTATTGAGTAAGTTTAATCTTCACTGTGCCATACGCTACCTGTAGTGCACGTTTTTGTAAATAAAAAAGGTATTAACTTATATACACTAGTTACTTTTCCTAATGACATATAATTTTTATCCTGTAAAACGTGTAAGGCAGAAATCTGTTTAAACTGTCCTTTTTGTTTTTGAAAAGTTTAGTTTCAGATTAAGTGTATGGTAATAAATTTGACTATTAATATGTTACCACATTATTTGTGAGTAATTCTTAAGAGAAAAGAAGAACGCAAATAACTTGACTAAAGCACACGCACTTTGCATAAAATTACAACCGGGTATATATATTTACTTCTCAGTATACATGAAACAGTCCGGCATTTGTTCATTCCCTTAAAGGTACTCAGTCGCTGACCTTCCATCTAGCAAGATGTTTCTGGTGTCCATGTCAATAACTGCCTGTTTGGACTCAACGGAATGCCTGTTTGACACTATTGTAATGAACGACGTTCTTCTCCCAAAGCCATTATGTAACTCAGATGGAAGCTTCCAACTTAAGGGTCTGTTTATACATTGTATTTAATGTATGACTTGTGCATTCTCAAAAGTATTTAAATGTTAAAACATACACTGACCTTCGACGTATCGGCAACAGAAACGTCGTGTTTATAACGTTTTGAGAAATACTTTACCGTAAGAATACATTTACATGTAACATTAACTGTAACGGAAGTTGTTGGGTAGAGGTGCTATTTTAAGATTCAAGAAAAAGGAATTTGACATGTCCAACAATTATCGTTGACATAAACGAATGTTTGTATTTGTATGAGTTATCATTTTATAAAATTCTTATAAGGAACTATATACGACAAACATTCGGATGTCACATTAATATCTGAGATTAAGCAATAGCAATATTTTGTATGTATATATCGTCACTAATTAGTATAAGCACTAAATAATATAAACAACAATTTCTTATAAGACGTTTATTTAAACGGAATAACGTGTCCGCCATGTTTTGTCGATTGAGATGAAGCCATCTGAACTCTGTAATAATGTCGGAATATCTGATTGATAGAAGATCCTTTGTCTAAATAGAAGCTGCATGATGCGAATGATAGCCTTTGTAGCCCATCTTTTTTCTTCTACTAAATTTAATTTTCCTTTAAAATTCAACTACTGTTTCTATCAAATTTTAATCGCCATCAGAAAATAACACCACACAAAAAATATTTTGTAGATTTCTCACTTAAGTCTTGGTTAGACAATGCAGCCGGGAAAGTTTCAAATCAACTTAATGATATACTCCTTTCACTGTTGTTCGAGCAGCTTGGTATGACACAGTACCTACTGCAACCAAGCTGCACAGTTGAAACGTCTAGCAATGGGTGGATATCAGGTATTGTATTTACAGATAATCGTTTTAGATGTTATAATTTTTTAAGTTGCTTTTTATGGTACATTGTTATATCATATTTACCTATAAAGGGCATAAGTTAACAGCTACGTATATCGGATACAGATTTTCGGATTAAAATTCATATTTTGCTACTATACACATATTTTTCAGATTGTCCTACATCGTTACAACTGCCAGATCTTCCTGCCAGTATAAGTTGCCATATTGAGAGTGACTGCATGAACTATAGGTGTTGCATGTACATCAGTTCAATACGAACTTTCCAATTTTCATTCAGTATTAACGCCTGTGACTTCTCTTTGAAAGCTGCTATTGAAAAGCTGACCTATCAGAAGTCGCTTGTCGGCTATACCTTTGGTATGTATTACTCTATTACATTCGGCATGAAATACTATGTTGCCTTTCCAGCCTACTAATTATTTGAGCGTATTATTGTTCCCGATGAATTTATAAATGCATTTAGTCTCCATTTTGAATGTTAAAAATGCATTGCAGTTAATTTGTTTATGCATGATGTTTTAAACGAATGTACTTTGTGATGATATCCAGAATAGAAACATACATTCTCGTTCTAGGAGAAGAAACAATTTTAGACATTTTTGGAGTTTTGAAAATCAAGTAAGTGTAACCTACCTTTTAACAGCTAATGCTTCTAATGTACGTAAGTATAGTTGTTCTATTTACCTGTTTTGCTTATATTCGAACACGTCTTATCTTTATGCGTTTTCAACTTCAGATTCTTATCAGTATTAAACCTAGTAAACATGAGAATATTTTTAAAGCAAGGTTATTTTGTTAGGACCACTTCTTATGAATAATTAACATCTCGATATGCTTTTAATTTCAGGTTTAAAATTTACGATATTAGAGATAAGAAAATGTTCAATGTCACTGCTGAGTTAGCGGTTTGCTTGGAGGCAGATGGAACCTGTGAACGTTCTGTGAAGATTCTTGATGAAGTCTTGATACCCAAACCTCTGTGCAACTGGGATGTTGGATTCACTGTGCCTGGTATGCAAAAGCATTTAAGAAATAAAAGCTTATGAATAACAATTTACAACTTACATCGGTTAATATAATGATATATAGTAAATAACGACTGCGTCTTAGTATCTCTGGTTTAGAAGAAATTATATCAATTCTACGTTTATTATCCCCCGGAGGGATATTGTTTTGCGTTGTCCGTCTTTCCGTCCGTCCGGAGCCAGGAACCAATTGATAGAATTTCATGAAACTTAATATATGTATACACTAGCATAAAGCTACGGCGCACGTGCAACTTTTGTCAGGACTGTCTTAGTATCTCCAGAGTTATTGCCCTTTAATTATTTGTTTCTTTATATTCAATGTAAAAATTTTAAATTATATTTCTCTGAAACCGGTTATCAAAATTTAATAGTAATTGGCTCAAATATCTAATGATCACTCTTTCTAATGTCCATCCACTGCCCACAACCCACCCCCAGCCCATGAATTACCCCTCGGAGATGAGAGGGAATGTATTGTTTTTCTTACATATTCTATGTAGAAGCTTAAGAATTATTGTAGCACTAATTTAATATGACATACAACTATTCAGTTCTATTTCTGTTATTTGCAGAAAATTAAAAAAAATGCTTATAATTTTAGAAACAATCAAACCAATACACTTTTTAGTTGTTCTTTGTCAGCGATTTGCTCCATTCAGCGGGGATATACATGTATATTCACTGAATTTGCTTGTTGCTTTTTTAGGTTTCTCTATAGCGTCTTGGTTGGACGAAAATGGTCTCACAGATATCGAAGATTTGCCGAGGGTGGCTCTAGCTCGCCTTATAAACGAACTAGGAATGTCAAAGTACTTTGAAGACGATGAATGCCATATGGACAACTATCCATACAGCGACAGTGGCTGGATAAATTGTATGATTCTTATATCAACTTGTAATTAAAGATAGCTGCAAAACAATTTACAATATTTCAAATTTTGATAGTCATTTTTCCACAAATAATTATTTTAAATTTTATTTTTAGAGAAAAGCCATTTTTTGGTAAAATCAAAATGTTTTCTATTGAAAATATAATCCATATTAGTTTACAAAAACTTATAAATTTGAGCATATCCTCGTATAATTGGCGCCGCCGATGACGGCTGCGGCCTATTATGGAAGACGGCGGCGGCCTATTATGGAATAGTTTTTCCGGAAGTACATGGTAGGAGCGGTTATTAGAATGCGAAGAAAAATGGTTTTAACTGTATGCTAAAATAATACGAAATAGACATTAAAATATTGATTATACACATTTCCTTCATTAAAACGTAATTGTTTAATTGTAATGTTCCTTTTCATATCTTTTAGAAAAAATACGAAAACGTAAAACAACTTCTCCCTTATCGGTTTTGCAAAATTATAATATCAGCTTATTTTTTACCACGTGCTATAAAGTTAGTCTCCGTGGTGTAGTGGGAAAGCTGATGACCGCCTAATTTTACGAGTGGAGTTCAAATCCCGGTCAAACCCAATTTTTTAAAATAATTTTTCTTCCGTTTTTTTTTTCAGCTTAAAAACCACCATGATTTTAACTGTTTTCTGCAAATATTCATAATTTTTTTCATTCAAATCAAACTAATAATGATTGCTTATCGAAAAGCTAATTCTAGCTATTTAACGCCACACATGTACATTGCTTGAGAACGTATAAAAATTGAGAAGCATTAATTTTGATTAATTTTACAGATTAAACATGAGAACAAAAGTAATGCTATCTTCACGCACACGGATTTGTCTTACGAATCCTTACGTATGGCACAGATTCGTAAAAGTACACGGATGATTACGATTTGGTCATTTTTATGAGTTATTACGATGTATTTACGGCAAAAACATACGATTGTACGTTTTTGTCAGGCTACATTGCAATATGCAAAAACCGTATAACTAATAAATGTTGAAATAGAAACTATTTTCGGCGCCCTTTGATGCTTTGCATCAATGGTATTCTTGTTTACTTTTGGCTTAATACTAAAGCTGTCTTCGAATAACTGTCTTATATAAATAAAAAGCTCATACTTTCAAATTGTAACTTCCAACAAATCATTCAAAACTGTAAAGCTTAAACGAATATATTCAGATTGTCCTCTGGATATGGAGCGTCAATACGATTCCAACGCCATCAGTTGTTTCATCCCTGAAATTTGCACAGGCATTGATTGCTGCCTACACGTTGATCTGCTCAAACGAAATTTCCACCTAGTATTGCTCTTTGATGCATGCGAACAAAGACTTGTTGTTGGAATAGATAATCTAAAATTAAACATCTCTTTACTGAATTATTCATGGGGTGAGTACACTATTTTTTCCACATACATTTTGAGAGTAAAACACTGCAGCCAGTAACTAATTGCAAGGAAATTGTGAATCAGCATCTTAAAGCAAATCCTTTCAAATGAAAAAGTTGTATGCTATTTTTCACAAACTTACTATGAATAAATTATAATAGCTAAATCGTAACCTGATACAGCAATGCCTAGAAAAACATTTTCGTGTATCTAAACATACAAATGTCACAGTCAATTTGTAAAAAGGGTTTCCCGGTGTCAAATATTTTGTTTGATCGTATAGCAATGAGATATCGACCTTACTGTACATAATTTTAGAACCATTTTATTATTTTTAATACAAATGTTTATTTCATAACAATATTTCTACAAACGTAATGATTATTTTTCTTGAAGTAGAAACTGTTGTTACTGTAATGAACATTATCTGCTCTCATAAAAGTTCCTTAAAACTAAACAAAGAACATCGTCAAATGTAAACGCAAAACAGAATGTAAATTTTCCATTTTACCTTGTTCGAATCTCTGGATTATTCCGTATTAATTTCATGTATTTTACTGTTTTAGGCTCATCAGAATCTCTGTACCTTAAAGGCGTAGTGCGTCTCGAGTAAGTACTTACCTTTTTGTATTTGTTTGCCGAAGAATGTTTTAGCTTCATTTTTCCATTTAGTTGCACTGACAGTGCCACTTTTATTATTTTAGCTACAGAATACAAAACATTGTCGAAGCCAGACAAATTGTGGTGGATCTTCGCCTTCGGGTATGTTTTGATGAAGAGACATGTCAGCTGGATGTACCATTGTTCACAAATACAAGCATTGCAAAGCCGTTTTGCAAATGGGACACATATTTCCTAATAGAAGGTGAGGTACCACCAATTCTTTAAGAATACTTTTCCTCGTCATTTTGTGTTTGAATTTGAGAGGTAAATATTTTTCCGCTTAACTGACCAGACCAGGAAACACACATTATGATTATATTAGCAGAAGGGTGTATAGAGTTACCCTGGCCTTGTGTTTGCGCGTGTGGTTGTGTATGGCGTGTGTGTATGTATGTTCGAAACTTATACGTGTGTTTGTGCATGCATTCGAAAAATCGTGTCCGTTGTATACATTGTAACTTTAGAACTGATAGTAGTAAATAATCGAAACCTACCCCCACCCCCTCCACCCAACCCAAAAAATGAGTGATCAAGAAACACAATCCGGCAAATACTTTATTGGTCGTCATAAGATACAAATAAAGTTGTAAATTTCAATCCACTATAAATGTAGCGAGGAGTTTCGATCAGTCTTTATTTATCTTTCTACAATGATTTAAATCATATTAGATATGTGGATACCAAAATATTGTATGACTAGTAAAAGTATATGTGGAGTGTACTCTTGGTCACATGACAATTAATTTGTGGACGAGTTATACCCGTATTTGATACATTGTTCGATAATAGTTACTTTAAAAAGTCGGAGTTGTGTAACTTTGTCTGTCTACATTCTGTATCTACAAAATTGAATTTATTTCATGCAAATGTGTGATAGGTGGACTTTAACCAAAACTGATCAAATTAAACTGAATTATCACTATAGTCACCCTAGTTGTCAATCGCTTCCTTTTATGTACACGGGGAAGATTTCTCCCTTTTAGTAAATAGTTGGACCGTTGAAAATCTTCCCGTGTGGAATGCTTGTCCAAGAAAAAAGTTAAAATTAAGCCATGCTTTTTAACGAAGGTTTGTAGCTTTGCTGACTTCATAACCTTTGGTGATCCCCAACCGAATTGTCAATACTAGTTGCTTTAGGTTAGCAATATAGGGTCATTGTTGTCTTTTTGCTATTTTTAAGAGCAGAACTTTGTAGAATATGGTTTTCGCAACGTTGTTAAATCACATCATCGACACTTATCCATGACATTAAATTAATGCAGTTAATCTTATTATTCTAAACTATATTTTGTTCATTAATAATTGATTTTTGGACAAAATATTTCTTCAGATAATGTACTGAGCTTTTGCGAAAAATAAAAAGCAAAGTCAGCTGCATCCATATCACAGCTTCTAGATTTATTGGCATTTCTAAATCTATTTACCTTCTGCCAAAACTTGTTTGGGGGATGTTTTACTTAAATTTGAAATATTTTTCGTTTTAGCTCAGTAAAATACTTATTTTTGGCTCTTCTTTTAATCAGGCAAAAATGCTTCCGGCCATTTAAACAATTAATTACGTTCTCATTACATTTATGTCTCATAAGCCTTCTTTTGTCTTGCTTTTGCAATTCTACATTCATCATCGAACCTTTCACTTTTATGTTTAAATCGTTTATGCTTTGAGGATACAGTTTTTCCGAATACCTTGGAAAGAACACGCATAAATACTGTCCATGAACAATCTAATGTTAGAGTCAATTTCACCCTCACCATCTATAATTTTATTTGTTACATCAGTGAGTACATCTTTATTGCCTTCTAGCTCTGCCAGTATTAAGTAAACATGGTTAAAAGATATAGGACTGACAAGAAAAAGCGAGATTGAGAGCGAAATACTGATAAAAAGGATGGGTTGTTTCAAAGTTATTGATTCGTTGACAGTATAGATCTAAGTAACAAACATACAATGTTTTACGTAAATATGAATGCAAAATTGAACATATAAGTCACAAATTTCAAAAGGTCGAAATTATTTATAACCTTAATTCTGTGTTTCCATCCTTCTGTGTATCTATCCTTCTGTGTAATTAAATTCCATATAAGGTTAAATAAGGCTGGTAATACCTGTCATAAGTTGATGTAATACCGAAAAAAAAACGATATTAAAAGACGTGTTTCTTTAGGACTTGAACACACAATGTAAAGCACAATGATATTATTGTTACATTTTTTCTCTGACGGCATTGTAAAGTAACGACACACGAGAGTACTATGTATTAATCATTCTAGATCCATTTATATTTTCAGACTTTTCTCTTGACACGTGGTTGAATGATAATGGAATTAGTAAAGGGCAACATATTTTACCAGAAATGATCAGCAATTTCCTGAAAGAGACAGGGTTGATGGATTACATGAATGGGAAACAATGTGACCGAGGAAATCAACCATTTTACCCTTCAGAGCTAGGATGGCATTCAGGTTAGTATTGGTGTTCTGAAGAAATTTAAGACAAAAAGCAATTATATTAATTTCATATATGTTTAAAGTCAGTTTTTATCAACTCAGATATGTAAAGAGTACACGAGATAAAGACTTATAACAATTTTGTTTATAGTAAAAGAGAGTAAACATTCATTCCTTTGCTAATAAACAGTTCATGTTTTAGACAAGTTTTCTATCGTGTTTCATTTCTCGTTTCAGATTGTCAGTCGAATATTACTCTACCAACCCTTCCCGACTCTGTTTCGTGTTTTATGCCTAGCTATTGTACAGGGATAGAATGTTGTATTGATTCATATCTTCTTTCACGTTCAATACATTTTAAACTTTCTTTAGATGTATGTGCATACATTTTGGAGCTGCAAATTGAACGCTACACGGTCTCGAAACCACTACTGGATTACACATTCGGTATATTTTTAGGCTTTCGGTCAGAATTCGGAAGATTTGTAACAATTTCAATACTTTTTACCCAAAGAGTCTCAATATTTGTTCTCTGAAAGGTCATTTGCTTGGCTTCTCCATATACTTTTTTGAAAACCTTAAACCCTTTAGGTATGTCTATGTGAATTTATCTTTTATTCACTAATGCCTTTTCTTTACACTGCTCCTTCATATAAGTATTTGATTGGATGTTTTCTGCAACTGTGGTCAAACTTTTAACTAAATGTAACTTCATGAAAAACGAATGCTGCAACAATATGTTTAAAACGTAAATGAAGTACTTTTATTTTGCCACGCGCTGCCAATATCTGAGCATAAAGGAAAAATGGATTCAAAGTTAGCAGTTTTTAAAATTTTAAGAGAATTCATCGATTTTCTGTCTATTTTAGGAGAAGAAACCAAATTGTACTTGCTGGGAGTCTTCAGAGTACTGTATGTAAATTTATCATAAATCTTATGTTTTAGAATACTTTAAATTTCCTTTAACAACGTTATTTTTATCATAATAGATCTACTTATTTTTTCTATAACATTTCAAATTTATCAATGTAAAAATACCAACAATAGAGACAAGTTTAAAAAAAATGTCATCAGATAATTGTATATAATATGGGTGTATAGATGTATAGATGTATATTAACAAATATAATATATAATCGTATACAGTATATGTAAACAGTTTCTTAAATAAAGTAATATAGCGTTGAAGCCATTCGCAATGGACGTTTATGGCTTCCGTTTCCAAAGTAACGACAAGGGAATAAATATTTTTTTCATGGTTTCTTAAATCATCAATGTTTTAGTGCCAACTTGAGTAGTTGTTAATATGTTGTATCACAAATTCATTTCAAGATTCAGAATCGAAGAAGATGATTTAGGGTTCTATGTCAACGCTCGGATTGACATTTGCTTCGAATCAGATGGTCCATGTGTTTTTAGCACAGTTGTTCTAGACGATTTTGTTCCACAAGTGTTCTGTGCTTTTGGCACGGGGTTCAAAATACCGGGTATGATATTCAAGTCATTATAATCCTTTAAAATTTGCTGTGTCTTATATGTCACTCGGTTCGGTAGACAAAATTGTTGCAAAATCTGGCTGAATACAGAGCCGCAGAATCCTACATATAAATTTTGAATAGCATTACATACATTGTGTACAACGGTTTTGACGAATCATATTTTTGTCGAGCTTCAGTTCGAAAATCTATCATATAGTTACATAATATATGTATATGTAGGAATAAGCTTAAATTTCAGTTGAGCCAGACAGCTCTTTTGCATAATCGTATATATGTAAACAATCTCTTAAATAAAGTAATATAGCGTTGGTTTCATTCGCAATGGACGTTTATGTCTTCCGTTTCCAAAGTAACGACACGGGAATAAATGATTTTATCATATGCTTATCAACTCCTTCATAACTACTAATATTACATGTACTATGGAAATGCTATGTGGCGAAGGACATATACTCAAACGCAAAAGAAAGTGTGCACGTTTCTTTTATGATAACAGTAGTTATATAAACCTTTCATATGTGTATCATATGAAGCACTGTCAGTATTGGGTTAAATGTTACGTAACGTCCCTATACAAGCTTTTTGCATGATTTGCCCCTGCAGTGTCTGGACAAATGTGAAATCGGTCAAATAATATCTCATTACTTTCTTACAACTTCTAGGAGTAAGAAAAAACACAGCGATTTGAATATTTTCAAAACTCGCAATGCCCAGACTCTCTCAGCGTCAACGTATTGAAGCTTTGATGATGCTTAGCAGAGGTGACTCCGTCGATAATGTTTCACGGGCTTAACTGCCACAGAAACACAGTAAGTAAGCTTCGTGCCAGGTTCCAGCAAACAGGAACAGTTGCCGATAGTCCTCGAAATGGCAGGCCTTGTTCAGATTAGACCATCATTTTGAACTGAGGCACACCAGGCCTCGTTTCCAAAGCGCTACCGCTACAGCAAGGCAGTACGGTATTAGCAGGGACACCGTTCTGAGGCGTCTGCGTCTTTGTGTTCGGCCTATCAGACCAAGACGAGCTTACGTTGGTAATGTGCTCGTACGACGTCATCGCGTTGCTCGTTTGAACTGGGCAAGGCTTCATCTCCGTTGGCAAAGACGTCAGTGGGATAGAATTGTCTTTTCCGATGAATCGAGGTGTAACCTGAGTCATCATACTGGGAGGGTGAGGGTATTTAAGAGGAGAGGGGAGCGATTGGCTGATGCCTGTGTTGTAGAGAGAAACAGGTTTGGCATGGACAGTGTTATGGTTTGGGGCTGGATCATTGGAAACAGGAAAACCGATCAGGGCAATGTTAATGGCAATCTTAATGCAGCCGAGTACAAATACCAGATGTTAAGACCAGTAGCTGTTCCATTCGTTAATCAGCATGCCCCCGCCACATTGATGAACGACAATGCATGTCCGCATACGACACGACTAACGCAGCAATACCTAAATGCAAATGGCGTTAACGTCTTGCCTTGGCCTGCCGTTTCTCCTGACCTCAACCCAGTCGAGCTAAGTTGGGATCTTCTTGGTCGTAGAGTTAGGTCAAGACATGTCAACAATTTGCAGAAGCTTAAGAATCTCTGCAGATCGAATGGAACAACATTTCCGCACACGTCGTACAGCGTTACGTCAATTCCATGAGACGCCGTATTGTACAGGTTATCCGACAAACTGGTGGCCATACCCGGTATCCGGTATTAATCAAATAATTACAACAAACCCATTAGGAGAGCTGCAAAACATGATTATACTCACAATAACATCAATATCACAGTTTGGGTAATTTTCATTTTGACCCTTGACACATGTAACCAAATTCTGTGCATCTATTGAAACCGCTATTTTAAAAAAGATTACTTGAGTTTGTAGGCAATTGAATAAGCTAAACAGTGGTACCAAACATCATATAATTTCTACTATGGATATCAGGCTAATTAAGAAAAACTTCTATGCACACTTTCTTTTGCGTTTGAGTATATATTCGCTGAGGTCTGTAAATCATTTAAGGATTCTCACTGACAAGATGGCTTACTGAAGTTCACAGCGATATAAACTCGATGACAAGTGACGTTATTGACCAACTTATAGAGAAATATGACTTGAATAAATATTTGTCAGCAAACCAGTGCTCGACAGATGATCATATAGTAGAAACCGTTGATGACACAAATGGTATGTGGCCTTAGAAATCTGACATCTGGGATGTCTTACAATTAATGAAAGAAGTTGAATGATTTATTGTAAGTCTTTGTATTTCCAGATGGTTTAGATTTAAAAGTCCTGCAAACCTTGATGTTTGTGATAAAACAAAATGTATTAAAACTTCACTTGAGAATAAGACAGGGACCTGTATTTACAAACAGAAAAACGAATGTAATATGTGTGTAAACATTCTATAACTGTGACTCTGATACAGTTTTTTTCTTTTTAACTTTAGAGTTTTGTGGCGAACTTAACACTGTTATCAATAGCCTGCCTGACTTTGTGAAGTGTACATCAGACAACAACTGCACTGGAATCCATTGTTGTGTCGATGTCAGTGTCCTAAACAAAAGCTTTGAATTTTCCATTACTTTGGATTTCTGCCTTAATCTGCTGAACTTAAAAGTCGAGGAGTACATTTCCACCATACTTCTAGACTCCAGTGAACTTGCTGTATGGAAGACATTTCAGTTACAAGGCGTCCTGCAAGTAAGGTAAGTTTTTTCTCATTGCCTTCTTTGAAACGAGTATTATTCAAGAAGTAGTGACAACGATCATAATATATTATAATTTGAAAACTACTAAAGCTACGCAAGTGAAACTTGGACAGCGTAAATATTAACTGTTTTGCAATTTAACGGTGACGTTATGATGTTTGAATGTTACGTGATATCATCAAATGATGACGTCATTCTAATGCACGTAAAGCGTCATGGTCGGCGTTAGCGTCGATGAGCAACGCGCCTACGTTAAAATTTAATATTTAAGAGGTAAATCGGGGAAGGACATTGGTAATGCTTTACAAGAAGCTTGCGAAAGTGATGTTTACCCTTTAAAACAGTTTATAGATGAATTTCGTATTATAAATTTGGACGATTCGATATTTCTTATGAGCTCAGCACTGGTCGTACACCTGTAGCTACGGACACACATCAGTGGAAAATGTTCGGGAGCTGCTTGACACAGACAGGCGTTATACTAGTGAGAAAATAGCCAAAAGTATTGACATAAGCGTTGGCTCGGAATATACAATTACATTCGTATAAAACGTCAATTCAAAATGAGAAATATTGTAGCGCTATGGGTACCTTCCCACCTGATCAGCGATGAAATGCAGGAAAGATTAGAGTTAGCCAAAGAACACTTGAAGCGATATCAAAAAGTAGGTGAATCGTTCTTTAATCGAATAATTGACGAGACATGACTCCGGTCATATGGAACTGACTTGACGTCACAATCGGGAGAATGGCACACTCCTGTCGCACCTAGACCGGCCAAATTCTGCCGAAAACAGGGCAGTACTCAGATGTTAGCAATGTTGACCTATGACAATCACGGGATTGTGTCGACGCCTTATACTCCTGCTGGGCAGACAGTTAACGGAAAGTATATGAAGTCACTAATTGACCTGTATGGATGGGAAATATTACGACACCTTACCTATTATCGGAATCTGAGCCCTTGTGACTTAGACTCATTCCCTTAGGTAAAATAACCAATGAGAGGGACCTGATTTATCAACTTAGATGAGATTAAAGATAATGTGGCCGCTCAGGTGAGACGTATCAACTATGGTTGTCTAGCAACGGGATTAACGAAGTTACCCGCGAGATGGAAAGCAATGATTGCACGCAATGGGAGTTATATAGTCTTGGCAGTATAGCCTGAGGAGAGATCCTGCTGTCGGCCGGGACTATAAACAATCTAAATCAGCGAGTTATATTAAAAGAATCTAGTTACGATTTTTTACCATTGAAAGTAATTAATCACATATTTGGTTATTGTCACTATTACTTGAATGCCCTCATATGTTAGATGTTTTGATGAACTAGTGTATATTGTTTCCATGGTAAACACAATAAAATGATGAATGCGTCACCTATGACTAAATTGTTTATAAATCCATTTCTTTACCGGTCAGTTAAAAAAAGGGTAATATAAATAGTAATGGTGAATAATTCCTTTATTGTAATTGTTACAGAGTTAAAAGATTTTTGACATCTAAGACAGTGATGCCCTTTTGACACAACGCTCCGTTGTTTAATTTTATGAAATTTTAGGTTATTACCGTCTTTAAAAGACATTAGTTTCAACTGAAAGCAGCATTAACATCTAGATCATTAAATTTGATTATGTTCTGTCTGACACAGTGGTTGTTATAATTCCAGGTGATTTATAGCCAAATATTAATAAAATGTTAGTTTTATTTCTCGAAGATCGAGAAATCGGCCAAAATGTTGCTTTCTGTGAAACACTGGACAAATACGTATTATAATTATTTTCTCAATTTTCTCATTTTATTACTGTCTATATTTATTACAGGAGACCTAAGTGGGTTCCGTAGTGAAAACATCGGTTGGTTCTTTTATATTTCAACGTATGTTCATTTCAGGTACAGACTGTTCGATTTACAAGCCGAAAATATGTTGTTAGCAGATATCAAAATATTGGTTTGCTTATCAGACGATAGAAATTGCTTGATTGATATCCCAATTATCAGCAACCACAGAATTTCGAAGCCATTATGTTCGCTTGATACAGGATTTGTAATAAAAGGTATACAGAGCATTTGAAAATGTATATGATAAATATAAAGAATTGCTTTGCTGGAAAAAATCAGTTTGGACTGTATGAAAGTACGGAAACAGTATGTTTTCCACTTTATATACTTTTACTCAAAGCTTAAAAACCAAAGACTTGACTGCTTCTTTCTTTAGTACTTATATTGTAAATATATATGTGTGTGTCATGGTCTTATCCATATTCATGTAACCATTTAAAATGTATTTAAAGTAAATGTTTAATTAATTTCTCTTCAGACTGATATACTTTTGCTTAATATCTTATTGTCTTTTCACAGAAAAAAATGAATTTAACACTTTTATAGTGGTTATGTATCCATTAGATGTGTTTGTATATGTTTTCTTTTTGGTGTTAAAACTTCAAATTCTGCTTCAATGTTTAGTCTCTATAATATATTATGCGGTATTAATATATGAGAAGTATTGATACCGTATTGCAGGAACAACATTTTACATGTTTTCAATCTATGATAGGATTAAGATGTACCCATATGTAAAGACTCATTAACCTTCCGACATCTGGCCCCGATTTCACGAAAATACTTAAGTAATTACTCAGTAACATGCTCAACTTATTTCAGCCCCTTGCGTGTTTATTCGTTTAAAGAATTCAAGTTTGTTATAATCGTATTTACCCAATTATTACATTTATATACACTTGTTAGTATTTGAGCAGTAATGTTGTTTTATAGTAATTTATGTAAGCAAATTCTTAAAATTCTTGAGTTGAACTCAAATGAATGTTTCGCTATATCTGACTTGCATTTAGTATTATACAGCATTTTTTAATTTCAACATGTTAATTTTATTAGAAAATAGACTATCGTTAAAAATGACAATAAAAAATATCCTTATTTTAAGTGCCAAATAGATTTCCAAAATAGCTTACTCAGCTGAGCAATTACTTAAGTATCTTCGTGAAATCGAGGCCTGGTACTTAACCGATCTAATTCTCCAGGATCTCTTGTTTTAGAACGTTTAATGTATTTTTAACGGATCGAAATATAAATCTTTTTTTTTTTTTGGTTAAAAGATTTTTCATTGTCTGGATGGCTGATAGAAAAGAACATAACGGAGACCCAAAGTTTGACATCAGATATATCCAGCAATTTACTTGAAGAACTTGGAATAAATAAATACATGGATACGGATCGATATAAAGAGAAACTCACTGGCTGGGAAAATGGTAATATGTTTGTGTGTGTATGTGTGTGTGTGTGCGTTTTATTAAATAAATGACACATACCAATCTGTAAAAACTTTGCAAATTGATTTTGTGTTGCTCTTTTCCACTTTCAAAATAAGTAAAACATTTTAGGGTTTTAGTGTTAATATGAAGTTTGATAAATAGTTTTTCACGTAGGCCTACATAGAGTATTTCTGTACTATAACTATTAACAGTATGTCGTTCTGTAACAACACCTTTTGTATTTGTTACAGAGTGCTTGCCTGACGCAACATCCATTGCATTACCAAATGGAATTCAATGCCGGTTTCAAAGTGACTGTGCAACAATCATTTGCAGTGTGGACGTTGATAAATTATCAATGACTTTTTCAACATTTATAAAAATTGACAAGTGTGAAATGATGTTCACTGCTGGATTTGAAAAATTCACCAAGACTTGGAGTCTCTTTGATTATACATTTGGTATAGATCAAACGATTGACTTTCTTGGCCTTCTAAAACTAAGGTCTGAATGCGTTTTGCAGTTGTTTTTTCTTTATAAAGTGCATTGGCATCAAGTATTTCTCACAGATTGAAACTAACAACAATGGCTGTACATTTTATGTTCATATCAAAATACTTTATTGTATCTATGTCGCAGGTATCATAAAATATGAGAAACAGTTGGTATACGTTGCAAGTTTAAACTTATAGTTAGCTCTGTATTGTTTATTTATGCCAAGGATGCTCATGCAGCCTAGCAATTTTGATCAGCCCGATGTCAACACGGGTATCAACTTTCATTCAATGAAGGTATTTTGCAAATAGTTTGGGTTGAGCATTACTTTCTGAAAGAAAAAACATTATTTCATCGTCGTTGCTACATTGTAGGTTTATTTTGCCTGTGAAATTGTTATACTGATAATTTGTTTTTCTCTTTTCAGATATAATGTTGCCGACTTGAAAGGTGCAAACATGTACTCTGTTAGTTTGCAGCTTATAGTATGCTTTTCAGCTCATTCTTGCGAAAACAGCCTGCCTATTCTTGACGACTTCCGAATATCAAAACCAAGTTGCGATTTTTCCGGATACAAATCTCCTGGTATTTATTTTTCAGTTAAAACTCATTTTTAAAGAAAGGTCTCTATTTATTTCTTTTTTTCTTATGGTCAAAAACCAGGCGATTTTGACGATAATAAGACAAACGTTTTACAGATAATTTTGTGTGATTGTAAGAAGAATATCTGCCAAGTTTTCAGAATATTTTTAGTGAAATAAATAGATTGTTTAGTACCTATGGCAGTTATTTTAGGTTGTACAAAGACGTCTTCATAATACTATTCACCAAATCATACAGATTATTAAGAATATTATTTGGCATTTTGATACTTATCGCAAAAGACATGATGAACAGTAGATTGAAGTCAAACACAACGTCATATTTGAAATATATATTATACATGTAATAAGAATTAGCATGCGTGCAAATAACTACTACTTCTTTCTTAAAATTAATCTGGAACTTCCTAATATCAGTGTTGAAAAATTGGTAAAGTATACAGTCGGATGTATAAGATATTTTAAGCACATTTTTTAAATTTGTATTTGTGTCAGTAAAATTTCAAAATAAGGTAATAAACATTGTTTGCATGCAAATGATATAAACCTTTTCCACATTATACATAATATACTCGAATTTATACAAACGAAAGGCCAAGATGACCCTACATCGCTCACCTGGCTACCATTGGCTATAATACAGAGTCAACAACCGCGTCAGATAACAAAGTAAAAGTACAATAAATACTCTTAAAACTAAAAAGTACATTAAAAGGGTTGGACCAACGTTGGCAAAGAGGCAAAGTTAGAACACGTTAGGAAGAGGACCTCTGGACAATGCTACATACCAAAAATCTAAGCCCTAGACACTGCAATTATGGAAAAGAATAATTTCAAAAAGTGTACTATGTAAGTCTATGTAAAATAATCACCTCGGAGTGTGGTCAATTTGGCCTATGGGGCATAATATGAAAAGTCGTGCCAAAAGATTACTATGCAAGCTTGCACAACAACTATATAGGCTCTGGGCCTCAGGGTTTTGATCAAGAAGATATTTCCGTATATAAGTCTATATATACGAAACAAGTATGTCTCTTGGCGGGGCCAATTTAGATTTCAGTGTCATAATTTTACGATCTTGGTTGAGGACCACTAGGTTATGCTATATACCTAATATCTAAGCTCTAGGCATTTTGTAGTCTGGTCACAAGGCCCTGAGATATGTCTTTTACTTATAAATATCTCTCAGATTTATTCTATAGCCAGTCTTTTATCCAGCGCTGATGTCAGGTTATAAAACTGCCCCAGTGTACAGAACAAAAATCATATAAAATAGACTGGAAATAATGCATGAAATATTGTAGAAAAAAACATAAATTTTATCAGACTAGTACATGTAACTAGGTTTTTGGTACAAAACAAGATTTTTTTTACAAAAAGTACTTACATAAACATGTCTATACAAAACAAATGATCGCTACGACGGGCCAATTATGACCCACGAGCATCCTTTGAACACACTTGATAGAGGACCACCACACAATGGTACACATCAAATATCTAAGCTATAGACCTTATAGTCTCTGACAAGAAGATTTTACTATGTATTTCTATGTAAAAGTTAGATAATCCCCGGGTGGGTGAATTGACCCTAAGGTATAATCTGAACAATCTTGATAGAGGTCAGCTAGACAGTGCCACAGACCAAATATCTAAGACCTATGCCTTGCAGTTTTAGAGAAGAATGACTTACTTTTTCCTATTTGTTGCCATATCAACCTGAGATCTATATGTAATGGATTTGTTTGAAAGTTTGGGTAAAGCTTTATGCAAGGAACATCCCTGCCAAGTTTCCTCAACAGTGGTCCTGTGGTTTCAGAGGAGATGTCGTTTGAAAGAAATGGTGAACGGACGTACGACGTATGCCGTACCGTCAGTGGTCACAAGAGATCACCGTTGCACGTTGTGCAAGGTGAGTTAATATATACTTCCGTTCCTAAATTCAATTCCTTTGCTCTATATTTTATAGTTCAAGACTTTTCCCTGATGGATTTCACTGGTTCACTAGAAGACAGTTTAACCGAGATGACGGGGTCCGATATAGCTTCACTATATGAGCATTATATCGGGATTGCAAACTTCATGACTATCGGAGAGGACCAGTGTCATGTTGGACAGGGCTCTTTTACCAATAAAGGGTTTCATTCTGGTATAGTTATTATTCCAATCATTATATATGTATTTTGTTCTAGATTAATGGAAAATATCAACTGTTAGCTGAATTCTAATCCAACGAGGTATTGTATTCCATATTATATTCTTTGTACTTTTAAAATGCACTATTTTTGAAATGCGAGTTTAAGAAAAGGAAATATAGATATTGGCAAATTTATAAATTATCATCTTACTGTGTTATATGTCCTTTCATTTAGTTTTTTTTTCAGAGTGTGCGGGTGTAAATCCAATTAGTGTCAATTTTGATGTCTTCTCCTGTACAGTAAATAGCAACTGTGACAGGTTTTCCTGCTGCTTTTATGTGGATTTTCTTCAAAGAAGCTTGTATACTTCAATATATATAGATGTGTGTAGACCGAGCGTGGAAGTAGAAATCGAGCGATACCAGAAGTCCATTTTATTAGAGGAAGAACAATTGGGAACTATTGTGTTTGTTGAACTAAATGGCCTTGTGAAATTGAAGTATGTATTGTTACCGTCAAGTTGTCGTGTATCATTTTTAGTTTGGTATTAACTTTTGTTGTTTTATTAAGTTATTTTTGTGCTAGACATTTATATACAGTCTGTTTGACTGGATTAAAAATGTCATATTCATGACAATATGATCGATATTGATAATGAAATATTAGTGACTTGAAATTTTTATTTTTGCTTTTTCTAGCGTCACAATCGATTACCTAACAATTACTCATACTTTTCGGCTTACTGTTGGCATGAACCTGTGCTTAGATGACAAGACGTGTATTTTTAAAGGAAATTTGTTACAAGAATTAGAACTGCTTCCACCTGTTTGCGATTTTAACCGCGGTTTTCAAACAAAAGGTAATCTATGAACAATAGTGAAATGGCTTAATTTTAGACTAACCGCCAATCTGTATACAATTAAGCAAAGTATCCACAAAGAGTTGTGTGGAAAATTTTGAATATGAAGGTTTCAATATAGTACCTTGTCAACACAAAGTTTGGAACCGACATGTTACATGAGTACGTAATGTCTTAGAGTGGTTTGCACCTAGTTAAAGGATTAAGTTGGTTTATATATCAATTGAAAGAATTAGGACTGCGGTAGAGAGTGAAAGAAGACGCGCCCTGTGATCGTCATATTGAGGCCAAAGCTTTAAAATCGTTATGATAAAGCAGGTTCGTCATAGCCTCATGCTGAGATTTAAAATATATGTCTATCGTTTTGTTTTGTTAACGAATAAGTGATAAAACTTGAAATATCATTGTTTATTTAAATTTAAAATATTAACTTTGGTCCATTTTGTAGAGCAATTATTCACCTTAAATCATATATTCAGCAATTAATGCAACATGCTTTCCTGTGCTGTCCTGTCGAGTAGAACGTATTTTTCGTATAGTACTATCTCGCAAGCTCATCAGTTTAGAAATTTGAGGATTTTGTTGGACGTAAACAGAATACTCAAGTATAAAATGTAAATACCTTAGTGGTAAAACCAATAAAAAATATTTTTTAATTCATCATGCACTATGTTTCATGTTTTCCTCGGAATTACTTCCAGTCTACCAGACTATAATAAATCAACCCTCATATATTTTTCTATTCCAAGATCCAAAATTTCTAACGTATTGAAAAGAATGCCATTACTACCTGAAAACCAGTTTTATTCAATCTATATATAGATTTCAACTTAACATCCTGGAAAGAAAGTCGAGGTTTCGATCCAAATCATCTGATGTCCCGATTACAGTCTGACGAATTACTTGAATCGCTTGGTATATCTAAGTTTCTTCGAACTGACTGCGTACTACAGGACACGTTGTCACCATCAGGTAATTTATGACACTCTTAATTCGTGGCAGGGTAACACATTCTTTTAAATTTCTATATTAATTCTATACACATTAGACAATATCTTAAAAAAATCCCTTTGAAAGCTGCTCACTGACAAAATCTCAAACTCGTGAATCAGTTGTCTATATTTCATGATATGAGTTGAAATTTACTAGATATTTTAATTTGAATACCAATTTTTGCTTCAATGAAAATATGATTCTCAAATGCGAAGCACATGTATTCAATCCAGAAGGCATTTGCAGGTTACTTATCCTAAAAATCCTATAAATGTGCTGAAAAATCGGCGTTTCTGTAGTAGTATGTTGACATATTCTGCTGATCCCTACAATTTGCCCCCTTGTTATGGTTTGATCGAAAGTACAAAAGTCGCATATTATTGTTCGAAATTTAGATTGCATCACATAATTTATAATCATTTTGTTCCTTTATTTTCCAGAATGCAGTTCCACATCTCTTGATTCACACTCTGATCTACTGCAATGTACGTTTGTGAACAGCTGCTCAAATATTTCATGCTGTCTCGGAATCGAAGATGTTGGAAAATCATTGTCCATCAATCTAGAAATACAACCATGTGAATTCACTTTGACTGCTTCCATCGAAAAGTTTGTACATAAGGAAAATTTGGAAAAGTATGCCTGGGGAACCAACAACAAAATATCTCTGCTTGGTATTGCGGAACTGAAGTATGTATTTACCTTGTCGATGTTTGTACGGATTTATTTTAGTTCAATTACGAAAAAAGCTCCCGTAGCTTATTGAACCGCTCTCGAACACTTATCCAGATGTCATCACGCTCGCGCGAGAGAGGCAGCAAGTTTCTAATCACTGCTACCCATTTACAGCGGAGTGGACTGAGGCACGTGTGGCATCAGTGTCTTTGCCAAAGGACATACTTCGTGCTTAGGCTGGGATTCGAACCCGAGACCTCCCATTTCGGAGGCGAACGCCCTTACCGCTGAGAGTCATATGTTGTGACGTATGTTATGTTTTTGGTACCATAGCTTTTAATATTTATGTCAATTTTAGTGTTTTGCTTCAGCAAAAAAGCACTATGTACTCAGAATATTGGGGGAGTTTTTAGTACATAACTGATAGATCTGTTATTTTTATAGCATGGATATTAAAATGATGTACAGACGTTAAGTCCCTAACCTCATAATGTACACTTCCACAATGAAAGTCAGTTACAGTTCAATTATCATATACTCAAACGCAAAAGAAAGTGTACACGTTTCTTTAATGATAACAGTAGTTATATTGGTTATAAACCTTTCATATGTGTATCATGTGAAGCACTGTCAGTATTGGGTTAAATGTTACATAACGTCCCTATACAAGCTTTTTGCATGATTTGCCCCTGCAGTGTCTGGACAAATGTGAAATCGGTCAAATAATATCTCATTACTTTCTTACAACTTCTAGGAGTAAGAAAAACACACAGCGATTTGAATATTTTCAAAACTCGCAATGCCCATACTCTCTCAGCGTCAACGTATTGAAGCTTTGATGATGCTTAGCAGAGGTGACTCCGTCGATAATGTTTCACGGGCTTAACTGCCACAGAAACACAGTAAGTAAGCTTCGTGCCAGGTTCCAGCAAACATGAACAGTTGCCGACAGATTAGACCATCATTTTGAACTGACGCACACCAGGCCTCGTTTCCAATGCGCTACCGCTACACCAAGGCAGTACGGTATTAGCAGGGACACCGTTCTGAGGCGTCTGCGTCTTTGTGTTCGGCCTATCAGACCAAGACGAGCTTACGTTGGTAATGTGCTCGTACGACGTCATCGCGTTGCTCGTTTTAACTGGGCAAGGCTTCATCTCCGTTGGCAAATACGTCAGTGGGATAGAATTGTCTATTCCGATGAATCAAGGTGTAACCTGAGTCATCATGATGGGAGGGTGAGGGTATTTAGGAGGAGAGGGGAGCGATTGGCTGATGCCTGTGTTTTAGAGAGAAACAGGTTTGGCATGGACAGTGTTATGGTTTGGGGCTGGATCATTGGAAACAGGAAAACCGACCAGGGCAATGTTAATGGCAATCTTAATGCAGCCGAGTACAAATACCAGATGTTAAGACCAGTAGCTGTTCCATTCGTTAATCAGCATGCTCCCGCCACATTGATGAACGACAATGCACGTCCGCATACGGCACGGCTAACGCAGCAATACCTAAATGCAAATGGCGTTAACGTCTTGCCTTGGCCTGCCGTTTCTCCTGACCTCAACCCAGTTGAGCTAAGTTGGGATCTTCTTGGTCGTAGAGTTAGGTCAAGACATGTCGTCAACAATTTGCAGAAGCTACAGAATGCTCTGCAGATCGAATGGAACAACATTCCTGCACACGTCGTACAGCGTTACGTCAATTAAATGAGACGCCGTAATGTACAGGTTATCCGACAAACTGGTGGCCATACCCGGTATTAATCAAATAAATCACAACAAACCCATTAGGAGAGCTGCAAAACATGATTATACTCACCATAACATCAATATCACAGTTTGCGTAATTTTTAATTTGACCCTTGACACATGTAACCAAATTCTGTGCATCTATTGAAACCGCTATTTTAAAAAAGATTACTTGAGTTTGTAGGCAATTGAATAAGCTAAACAGTGGTACCAAACATCATATAATTTCTACTATGGATATCAGGCAAATTAAGAAAAACTTCTATGCACACTTTCTTTTGCGTTTGAGTATACAAGTACAATTAAAGTACAAACAATCTTGAGATTGAAAGCTTTCTCTTAAACTGTAATTGCTAAACATGACTGAGACAATGACCTGATAAAATGTCACACATAATAATTTAGGCCAATAAATGTATTACATACATGCATACAGTTAACGTGTCTGGTAGAATGGTCGTAATAAGATTAAAGTTTCAATATAAATGCGCTTCTTATTATACGACAAACAAATTTTCAGGTATTCTATATACGACATTGACTCTGAAGATATCTACATCGTTAATGTTGAAATTAAATACTGTAAAGATGCCGTCTCCAACTGTATAGTATTTCATATTCTCGATCACGAACGCCTGCCTAAGATGCATTGTGACTGGCTGTCAACAGATGTACGCAAAGGTATAAAAGGAAGAGCATTGAAACCGAAAACATTACAAAAGCACTTCCATGTAATACAAACTGTACCCAATATTAACGACTCCTTCAAATAAACATCACTATTTAGTGAAAACTATATTTTTTAACGACTCGTTTTGTCCTATGATAGTTTATGAAAGTATATTTCCAACATTAATGTTCTGAAGTAAACATATTCATATAACTAAAATAGAATATTTTCGGCACGGTTTAGGTGCACTCGAGTGGCTAGATAAAAGGAACAAAGAACTTGACACACT
Source organism: Saxidomus purpurata (assembly GCA_022818135.1). NCBI lineage: Eukaryota > Metazoa > Mollusca > Bivalvia > Venerida > Veneridae > Saxidomus > Saxidomus purpurata. The sequence continues at coordinate 34,609,645 of JAFMSR010000004.1, forward strand.
GAATTCATTTGATAAACAACTGTTGTTTCAACACATGGGAATATCAAACTTTCTGAAACGTAAACCGTGTGAATCGTCGTGGGAAACATCTGATGGAGAAGTTGGTAATATTCAAACAGGTAAACTTTTACATGTACCTCTTTTACGTTAGAATAGATATTTTTGCAGTAATTACAGGGGCAATGACATTATGCTTAATCTTATAATTATTATGCAAAAATTACAAAAAAGTAGTATACCAAGATGTTGATTATTAAGTTGATGTTTATTATTAACGTACACAATTCTGTTTAACCATGTTTGAATTATCTTTATCCCCAGACTGTCCTTTACTGGCTGGCTCTACCACATTGGATTCAGCTTCATGTTCACTTTCCTCTCCATGCACAAATCTACAATGCTGCATAATGTCGGATATTTTGCAACAATCTTTCCACGTTGGCTTTCGATATGATTCATGCAACAGCCATCTTTCAGTTGAGTTTGAAGATTTCGACAGAAGCATTTATCTGTTTGACACCGACATTGAAAACATGCAGTTAATATCTCTCTACGGCATAATCAATTTAAGGTACATTGTAATAAGAGACTGGCAACTTATATATTATTAAAACATAAAAATTGGTGAATTATAAAAAAACTATTTAGTAAAGCATTTTACACAGTATAAAATGGAAGTTTTTTGGTTACGTCTGTTAAATATTGTTGTTCTTTGTAAGCACTTCAAAACGTCTTTAACAGGTATTCAGTAGAAGACTTGGAAGTTGACAGACAGTACCGCCTGAATTTTCGCACCGAATTTTGTACAGACAGCGACGTTTGCACAACATTTATCCTATTTGACAATACGATTGTTCCAAAAGTACAGTGCTTAGAACAACTGAAATTTCTTCAAAAGTCAGGTGAGTTGTACACTGTGTTATTTAAAACACATAAAACAGTAAGTATATGGTCACGTTTTCTATTCAAGGTAACTACACACTTTTTATTGTTATGCCAAAACAATAAAAATGTTACACTTTAGCTATAAGATTAAGTAAACATATCAAAGATGTAATTCAAAATATTTAAGATTTTATTAGGTTACATATTTAGTGTCTTGATTGTGCTCATTTTGGTGAGGTTTTATTGTACAACTTCTACTAATCTGCAATGATTTCAAGTCCTGTTCAGAGGTTCAGTGGAATGTCCATAATAGTTTATTCAAATCTAGAAGGCATATTCCAAATTAGTCCTGACTTCAAACTATCAGGTCTGATCAAAGGTTTTTTATGTACATGTATCCTAAGTCGCTAATACAATATTAAGACTTATACAAAGAAATACATAATTAACTACATTTGCTTTAAAGGTCCACTACTAAGCGAAAATTAAGTGACAGTTATTTCAATGTCAAGTACATTACCTTATGCAAGACACGAAATAATGATAATTGGCAGGTTAAAATTTACAGAAAATGTTTGGAACACAAAGAAAAGTATGTGTATTATGTTGAAATCTCAGTGAATCGACAAAATGACTACCCAGGTCTTTTTAACTTTCTTCATAATGCATAGAAAAATAATTGTACATGTACTGTGATTTATTTAGAATTTCTACTTACCAACTTTCATTTTTTATTAAAGATAACTTATTTATGTGCTTTTTAAAGTATATTTGAATTTTCTCTTTCCTTAGTATAGGACCTTTAATATACTTTCAGAGACAGTCTACAATTTGTGCTTGTTCTACCTGATTACATTTAAAAATCAAACATTTAGTACATTTCAGACATAATGGAATAATTCTCTATTTTCCAGACTTTTCCCTTCACAGCTGGCTGGAAAATTTTGCCGAGTCTGCGTCCACAAGTCTACCACTATATATGGAAAAAATATTGTTTAATGATCTTGGGATATCACCTTATTTATTGCAACAGCAGTGCAATATGGGATCGGAACCTTTTCAGAGAAGTCGATGGAATATTGGTAATTTTCGACATATATTACTATTTTATTTGAAATTCTCAATTTACATTAATTAAAATGGATAATGCTTGTGACACTTTTGAGTTGTTTAAATCAAAGCGAGAATGTGTTTACGTATCTTGGATGTCAAATATCGTCAAAACATAATCTGAAGAGAAAACAGTACATAAGTTACATTACCCTTCAAGAAAATATATTGAATTGTGCTGAAAAATGAAGCTTATAACATAATAGATGTTTCGATAACATGTAAGAAATGTGTTGTTCTGAATCATTTCACTTAAGTGTAGTGACAGACATGAATAAAAATATTCCTAACAGAAAGGGTGGACTTTCAATTATTTGACTAGAATAGGTTATAATTATGACAATGTTCATTACAGTATAAATCATCTATTAATGTCTTTCTTAAACTTGTGGATGCCCATTTTGAATGGTAATATCAATTAATTTTTTGCTTATTCTCAATATTTTTTTGTATATTTTTTTGTATGACAATACATGTACATTGTATTTATGAATTCTAGACTTGTGTCCGCTACGCCCAATAGAAACAACAGTATTATCACAAAACATGTCTTGCTCCTTGTCGTCGAAGTGCACCGAGGTTGAATGCTGTTTGGAAATCCCCTTGGTTGGAAGGACAATTCACATAAATGCTGATATTGATCCATGTCTATACAAAATGACTATAGGTGTTGAAAAACTTCAATACTCAGTAGATTTATTCGATTACAAATTTGGCAGAACTGAGGAGATCTGGTTCGGAGTTTTCAAATTCGAGTACGTCTAATATCAAACTTTATTATATTGTTAGCACTTTTTTCTCAATCAGCAAGAAGGCGATATGACATTTTTTCATTTATATCGAATTTAGTATGGAATGTTTACCAATGATAATAACAAGTATGAAATGATATGCAACGTGCATGGTACAAATAGGACCAATGATGAATCCTTAATCGCACTGAAGTCGTCATAGTTATACCCGGTAATTCAAATGTAGCACATGCATTTGGCAAAAAGAAAAATATGGCATGAAAATAAGCTTAAATGCATTTATATAACGTTGACTAAAGTCTTTTTGAAAAAGAATGGTTAAAGTGGTTTGTATATCACTTACCCTTAAAAATTAGTTATATTTACTTATTAAGGATTTACTGTTTGTTCTTACGTTTGCTGGTTTCTACCCTTGTCTTCCGAAAGCATCAAAGCTTGTGAAATACATTCATATTATAAATAAGGTAGTATTATTGAACATTTATGTAAGTAGATGTTGTGTTGTAGAAAGACTATTTGTCGTGAGATATTTTATGAGACGATCAACTAAGTTTGAATCGTTAACTTTCACACTTTTACATTTTACACAGATTTCAGTTATTTGACATATCCAGCAAAAACCAGTATATGGTTACAATGAGTTTTAACGAATGTTGGGAAGTTGGGAAGGATTGCGAAAACCATGCTATACTACAACAAACTGCCTTACCCAAATTAAGTTGTAACTTCACCCCTGGATTCTTCATTAATGGTGAATGCATTTACTATATTATGTTTAATATAAAGCTTTTTATTAAAAATAATCTATATCAAGTGTATATAGAAATAGAAGCAAATAGGATACTGTCGCGTTGATTCCTCGATGTTCACTAGTAGAGTCGCAAATTTTTCAAGTTTTAGATATATTACAGAATATATAACATGTACATGTAAATGTCTTATCAATTCTTTCTTGTGCATTTTACAGAATTCTCACTTTCATCATGGAAAGAGGACAATGTCATTAACTCCGAGGATACATCTTGGCATAAACATCTGCTTGCGTATCTTGGATTGAGCAGCTATTTACAAGACGATGAATGTGTGTTGCATCAGGGAATAAGTGACACAGGATGGACAAGCGGTGAAACTGTTACTCATTTTTGATAGTTTCATAGTTTGGATTATAAGTGATAAATTATCCAAGGGTTTATTACAATCATTGACAGTCGCCTGCTAGCCGCCTGAAATATGCTTTCTCCTTGTTTCTGTTTTAGTTGTCCTTAAAAATCATTAAAAAGGATCACGTCAGACTGACAGAAATGTCCATACGGAAGTCTAGCTTTACATACTATTGATACAGCAATCCGCTTTTTGTTGAAGATTAGCCCTTTCATTATGAAAACGGTCAGCAATTGTTATGCAAAATTGTGTGTGATATAGAAAAAAAAATAGGGCTCATGTAATTTCGAGTTGGAGGAGCCATATATATAAGACAGACCTAAGCATAATTGGTAGGAATTTCAGCCTACAGCTTTCAAACTTGTTACTTGTGTAATACTATAGGTTCTACAAAATGGTTTAAGTATTTCAATGAAACCTGGCATACATGTTTACTGCTGCTGGTAATGGCGGTCCTGCAAGTTTAGGTAATATTACCTGTGGAATACTAGAGTATGGTCCTTTATTGTATATTGTACGTAAAAACCTAGAAAGTTGCTTTCTCTGACATTGTTTGCGTTCATGAATAAAAGTCACTAGAAATGTAAACTACTACAAGGAAATGTGAATCTTCGATTTTCTGTCAGATTGTTAGTGCATTACTAGAATTATGGTAAACGTACTAAGTATTCTTTATTATTTATCCTATACAAAAACTTAAATTTCGTGCTGAAAGTGGTCGTCAGAATTTTATTTAATTTTGTACAAACAATCCCGTTTTGAATCTCTAACCAATTTCTAAACAGAAGATGGTCGCTTTAAACAGACCATCAACGGATAGGACTACGTTTCTTACACTATTATATAGAGTATTAAATAATTCGTTTCAAACATTTGGTCAGAATTTAACGCAATTGCACAATTTAATCCGTTAAGGAAAGAAAATTGACCCTTTCTGAAATCAGCTGTCAGCTGTTGAACTGATTTATTACATATTCAATTGAATTCAATCGGAGGAGGATAAGATATGGCATTCAATGAATATATTTGGTTTTAATGATCTTGCCAAGCAAACTGTCAATAGCTAGACGTTTGTACGTCTCTGTTTGTTTACAGCTTGCCCAAAGAATGTGCAACTTCCCCAGCTCGAAGAAAACATTCACTGCGAGCTATCTGCATCTTGTACAGATATAAAGTGTTGCGTTACCTGGGCGAGCATCAGCTACTCATTTGAAATTGAGGTTGATATTGATTCATGCTCGCAGACAATGACACTAAGAATTGAACGCTTCCAACACACGGTGTATCTTGTAGATTACGAATATGGTACTATTGAAGAAATATGGCTACTAGGAGTGATTAGAATAAGGTTGGTATTACTAGTTTTATTTCTCATTTTTGTTTGTTTGGTAAAAATGTCTGGGGTGGCAGTTTAATTACAAGCACTTGCCTTATACATATGCAAATCGATGGGCGATTATTTTTGTTACAGTTCTCTTGTATACAACTTGCCTCTTGAGCGCAAATACCGAGTGGACATTACTGTGAACATATGTGAGGAGTATGATGGTTCATGTTCCCAACAATACCAAGTTCTCACTAACGTGTTTCTGCCTAAAGTGGAATGTAGATGGGGAGAATCGGTTACAAGTTATCAGGGTATGCATGAAGTAAACTGTTATCGTACAAATATTTACCGCTTTGCTGATGTTTAATAATACAAATGATACATGAAAGAAAACCTCTACAGAAATTGAAAGAATATATAGTATCAAAACCAACTAAAACTGAACTTTACATACATGTACGACAAATCAGTTGAATAGATTGTTTTGTTACAAATGTCCCACCATCTTTAAAAGGATGGGATGCCGGCATCACTATGGCCATATTAAGTATCGTTTGAATGCGTCAGTAGGAAATGCACCCGCATTTTGTTCATGATTACAATGTTCATTTGTAAATAACGAAACATAGGTAGAGAAACGAATGATACATGTAAATAATCGTTTATAAATACACCATACCCAAATATTGACTGTCTTTACCTTATTTCCAGGATTTTCCATTACTAATTGGAAGGAAAGGATGTTGTTTCCAGACATTAAAAACATACCACATTATGCTCTTGACATCCTGTACAATGACTTTGGTATTGCTGAATTTTTGTTAGAGAGTCCATGTGTTGTTGGGCAGCATCCGTTTACTGAGGACGGTGGACTCTTCAATGGTATGTTCGTCGTTATACTCAATTAATTTGGTTTTCTTAAATACACATTAACCACTACAATTCTCATTTTTAACTCTGATCACCAAGCGTGCTTAACGCTTTTAAATTTGTTTCAGTGTACACTAATGTATCGTATAACGCCAAGGTTCATGACAAGTCCTCATTTCATATGGGGACAGATAGATCTAAATATCTAATGCTCAATTAATCTTATGTACAAACAAAGGATTCAGATTTCGATACTTTAAATAATTCTATATTGTTCTATTATAAACGTGATGTACAGTACACAGAAACATATTTATAAAATCATGACTGCATGAGTTGGCAGTGAAACAATCACAATAACAACATGAAGGCCTCATTACTTGTAAATCATGATATGGATGTATATGATGTTGGGAGAATAATACCCGGGGCAAACATCCTTGCTTTCGCTCTTCTCGACAGCTCTAACATGACTATTAACGTTTCAGCGGCACCATTCAAAGGATATATATTTTAGATTGATTTATTGGAGAAAAAGGTTCTTTGTACATTTCTAATTGATGATCAGAATAAGTCTACAACTGGCTCTTCTTGTATTCAACACTTCATTGTATTTCATTAGCTTACATGTACCTACTAAGTAAGTAATCTCAATGGACTCACCATGATTGCCTTGTTCAAACTATAGTTTCCATTGTTAATTGCTTTAGTTATATCAGGTTTTATAAAAGGTGCTGTTTTAATAATTAAATCACATTATTTTTGGTTATTGCTTGTGTATTATTGGTCTCAACGTAAATTTACAGAGTGCAACACCTTCAATTTTGTCCCGTCTGACTTGAGACAGCTCTCTTGTTTTGCATCCTCTACTTGTAAATCTGTTGAATGCTGCATGGATGTGGAATCCATACAACGAGCAATACATACGTTCATCACAATTGATGCCTGTGAATACATGTTGACGCTTGGAATTGAAAGATTCGTCCACAATATAAGTTTAATCAACTACGAGTTTGGCGAAGAAGAACATTACTGGCTACATGACATAATACGAATCGAGTACGTAGAAGACTGACTACATAAAAAAATAAATCAGTGTGTGTGTTTATACCCTCGCACAACGAAGTTATAAGGGGGGAGATACTGGATTCAGCTTGTCCGTCGCTCCATGCGTCCGTGCGTCCGTCCGTGCGTCTGTCTTTCTGTAGACACAATCTTGTGCGCGTCATCTCCAAAACCCCTGGCCAGAATTGTATGAAACATCACAGGAGAGATTGGTACCGATCCTATTTGTGCACACTCTCGGCAGGTGTCGTTGGGATTATTTTTCACTGAGTTATGGGCCTTTTTTGTTTTTTTAATACAGTGTGCATAGAGATTGTTCTGCGCGCTTCATCTTCAAAACCCTTTGTTAGAATTGAGTGTAACTTCACAGGAGTAATTGGAATCTAGGCATGTCGTGTTATAATATAATCATAATGCTTTCCCATTCAAATGCCTTATAATATTACATTAAGGTTTATGTCCTGTGTGCAAGCGGGGGTATTCATCACCTTCTGTAACAGTTCTTGTTTGTTTTGCCTTTATCCTTATGTGTTACAATAAGCAACTGTAATTTTAATAGTGGGGTATTTGCTATAAATCAATTTCATAAAGTTTTAAAGGTAGCACATAACAACTTTAAAGATGATAAAGTAAAGACTAAACTTGTCGATGATGAAAACAGTAATTGATAGTCTTGTAAACCATATTCAAAACTTTAATTATGTTTGTAACCCAACATTTTAACAACTTTCGTTTTGTATATTGCATTTTTCAATTATATATATATAATCAAAGACGTCGATAAGTACGTACCTGTACAATGGATAAGACTGTTTGTACACCTGCAGTTTTAAACTATTTTAAAGAATAACTTTTACAACGTTGACGTGTGTTGATACTTGCGCTACTTTTCCTGTTACTTATGCTAAGATATTATTATTTTGAAAGTTGAAATCTGTCCATTATCAAGTTCATGTATAAACAACAAAGTATCAGATTTAAAATTCAGTGGTTTTTGTTTTTAAAAACAATTGCGAGAATTAAACAGTTCATCAAAGAAAGTGTTTCTAAACGGCTATGTGCTCCTACCACAATTTAAAGAGCACAATTTGCCAAATGCACGAAACAGCAAACAGCTATAGCATTTAAATTAGTAATTGTATAAAACAAAATCTAGTAAAGGTTGCTTATCTTCGCTGGATGGCATACTTAGTGAAAAGTTCTGTAAAAGGTAGATCATAAATTTTAACTAGGACAATTTAGTGTAACGAAGAATATCTCTTTCTAATGAGATGAATTCACTATTAAATTATATGATTTAAAAGGAGTAAACTACATTTGTACTCCTGAAAATGCATCATGGAATAATTTTGACGTGATTATTTTTTTCACAGCTTCCAATTGTTTGATCTCCAAGCAGATGGAGCATATGTATTGAGCATGGACATTGCCGTATGTCTAGAAGATGAAATCACGGAATGTGTCATTCAACAAACTGTTCTGTCTAACGCCGTTCTTCCAAAATCTACATGCTTCGCGGAAAACATGTATGCAACGTCAAGTATGTTCTTAAAATATCTTGTTATTCTGTTTATACGAGGGATGTTCGAACAGTTCCCGGAAAGCAGACATAACTTTTTTATCAATCGATTTATTAAGACAAAAGTGTGACTGTGAATAGATTAAAGTATATTGAGTTGATGAATGTGTTCGTCTAATTACTTTCAAAATGTACGTTCTAAAAGCTCTCGTCATGTCGTCGTGAGCAGGGCAAATTCACGACGTTATCAGAAACTGTTCAAAATGCATAGGACTTTTGTCAAAAGTTCTTTTTTTTCCGTAAAGTCGTATGCAATGAAACGGCAATCTTTCAGACGATGTTTTGTAGGACGCTTTTGACTAAATTTCACATGTTAATCAATCCAAACACATTTAGGAAGGCTGCAAATGGATATGGAGCAAAAATATTGCTTGAACATTTACATTTTACTCAATAAAAGTAAATCAAAGACATTAATATATTCAAAATACATATGATATTTAGTCATGTCAAGCCCAAATATATTTGAAGAGCACAAAGCGTTCACAAAGGCCATACACATGCAGCGAAGACAACCTTGGATCGGGCTTTCCGGCAACGACATCACGGAAAGTGGAAGACGTTTATAACTTTCTGTATGATAGTATGGAAACGCTTACAAAATGCATTAAAATGTTTTTCCACTGATAAATCAATGGGACAGGCTTTTTTTGGTTCGCACAACAGTATTTAAAAAAATATATAATATAAACATCAGACAATTTTCCCACATCAAGTTTTTTAAACTGTGTGCGTAAGAAGTATAGTGAAGCTGCCCCACTCAAATCAACATGACGTTGCTGTTACAACCATAGAATGTTCGGTACTTATAGTAAAATAAAAAGACCTCTGAGGTAGATTGGATATATCTAAATGTATCAACAGCCAACATTTTGTCAAAATATATTGATTTATAAAAAAGTTAAGAGAGGTGTCCTTTTGCACGCCCCTCGTACTAAGGAAATACTACGACGTTTTGTTGATAGAATGATGCATTCAAGTAATATGTCACTAAGGTAGATTGAATATATTTAAATGTACATTGTGTATCTACAGCTAAAGGAGTTTAGAGGTTTCCGGTAACTTTTCGAAAGCCCCTCATACTAAGGAAATACTACGTTTGGTTGATGGAATGATGCATTCAAGTAATATATCACACTTTTCTTTCAGACTTTTCCTTAAATGGATGGCTATCAACCCATGGCTTTGAGGAAACAGATATATTGGACAGTCTGTCTGTATCTAATTTGATGGAAACTCTTGGTCTGTCCCATTATACACGTGATGCTGAATGCGTCCTAAATGAACAAAATGCATCGGATGGAAGAGGTTAATAATATGATAAGCTTATTTATTACATGTTCTTACTGTTTTTTATATACAGAAGCTAAATACATTGATTTAGTATCTTAATTAGAATATCAGTTTATATTCTAAAGGAACGTTCAACTGTACATGAAATATCCAAGGTTAAGGTCCGGAAAAAATACGCTTGTTTTTTGTTTAAACGAGTTTAGTTCTATTACGTTTAGTTCATTTCATATGTCATCACGTTCGTAAGAGAGAGGAAGTTTCAAACATTAATGCCCAAAAAAATCGTGCAGTGCACTTGCGATTCCTTTTTTAACGGAACCTATCCAGACATGATTTCACAGAATTGTATTTTATCTGTCATAGACATGATGTTTATTTGTTTCAGAATATCCATTTTTGCGTTACTTTACTAAATACTGCAACATAAGAAATAAGATGCTTTGAATGTGACCTTCATTGAAATTGTTTTTGTTTGTACATTTTAGGTTGCTTATACAACAGGACTTTCAGTCATTTACAAGAACATGTAAACTGCATAATGACCTCCTGTACATCTCTAGACTGTTGTCTTCCAATCACTGCACTACAACACAGTTTTTACATACAGATGAATATAGATCCATGTAAACAGTTGCTAACGATAGTAGTTGACAACTACGTCAATACATTTTCTCTCGTGGATTTTGATTGGTCAACATTGCATGTTATATCTCTGAAAGGCGTTGTCAAAATTATGTAAGTTAATTACTGAATGATTCAAATCAACACTGTGTGTTAAGCATTACTTTTCGATATATATATCCTCCGGTGTCTTTAGTGTCCAAACCTGCTAAATAGTTTTTTAAACTAACTTCTTTGAAGACTAGATGTGCTTGACACATGATGGGACCTAAGTTCAGATTTTACCTTAAAGTTTACACTTTGACATTCTATTCACTACCACAGGTAATTTCTTACTTTCAGTTTTAGCTAAAATAGTAGGAAACTATTTACAAGACTGGATGAGTTTCAAAATATCTAACAAGAACGTTCGATATGCTATTAAGTTATTCAATAGGATATAAAGCTAGCTTGACATAGACTTATAATAGCAGAAGTATTGTTCTAAAGGACTACTTGTTTCACATGTATTACATTTATTTCTAAGGACTTCGTTGTCGGAGTTCTACGTTAAGCGTCTTTTCATACATTTGGAATTAATCTTTACTCGTACAGTTGTCTAAATTATCAAAACTGGTAAATAGCTACTTCTGAATATATAGTATTTCATAAAATTAAAAGAAATGCTTCTCACCTTTTACATAAACATAATTATTAAATTATCTTGTAAATACTGAAGATGATCTGTAATTATAGCTTCCTTATTAACATGCGGCTACTTAAAGTTATAAGCTTACTCTATGAATATTGAGCCTATTAGATAATTCAGTAATTACGAATATGGCATTATAAATATTTATTATCTATGTATCTCCTTAGATACGCAATAGAGGACTTTGAAGGGGAGAATATGTTTGTTGTATCACTTCGCTTACAAGTTTGCTTGGAACAACAGGAGAACTGTTATCTCGATGTGACAGTATTTGACAGAGCAATGCTTCATAAGCGCGTCTGCGAGTACCCTGTGAGCGCCAGTTTTGCCAAGACAGGTTCGTGATTTATATAACCCAGTAGGTAATTTTATCGTATATTATACATTGTTTCCTACATGTTCTCTTAATTGTTGTCGTTTTGTTGAATGTTCATATTTGAACGCTTGTTTTTCAGATTTTTCTCTTCTTGAGTGGAAGTACATGCATGACCTACCTCTTGACAGGTCATTAAGTTCACCGTACACCGACATATTTCTCGATGAACTAGGTCTCTCGTGGTATTTGCTGGATCGGAAATGCGTGGTCGAAAATAACGGTGAATGGGTTAACCGTAAGTTTTTACATATTTTATTGGAACAAATGTAAGAAACAATAATTTCTATAAAATGTTTACATGCTTAATTGTGTTAAAATGGAATAAAGAACAAATTTTGCTACTCCAATTTGCAGTTAATGAGCAAGTGTTAATAAATCGGGATTATAAATAAATTACAAAAAAGTTAGCATTTCATTAATTGTTCTTAGGCAAATTAAAACTGTGGAAAACGGGTATATAGCTCTTATGTATGTATTGTGTTTCCTTTTACTGTTACTGGTAAATCAGTTCTGTACACTATCAGCGCACCGTTACCATTGACAAGTGCAAGTACAGGTGCTTTATGTGATAGTTATTTTACGACTTAGCTTTTATGTTATAGTCTAATTTATATATTAAAGTTGCTCGCTCTCAGATTATGGTGAAAAAACAAGGTTCTTCGAACTGTCTGAAATTAAAACATTTTTGAACGAATCCTCAAATATAAAAGGTTCCAGTATAAATTTATGTAAGGTATTTCTGTATTTTTGAATAACAAATTATAAAGCGTTGTAAAAGCTTTCGAAATGCCAATATAAATATATAGTGTGGCGGTGCCATCAAACCAAGCTCATCAACATTTTCAACAGATTTTCTCAAATTGCTATGCAGATTTTTACTTGACAATGTGTTGTTGATTCGAGCCATTACTTTAACATTTTATGTTTTAGTATAATCATTTTGGAAGAGTTCATTGTATTCTCCGGAAGCTGTGAACAAGCAGATTTAAAGGCATGTTTTCTTAATTATATTTCATATTGTAGATTGTGAAAACTTTACAGAACTTCAGCCTCTGCCAGCAAACATATTCTGCTCAATATCTGATGACTGCACTCTGTTTAACTGTTGTGTAAATGAAGAAGCCATTGGAATTAATCTCAACACAAATATAACGCTCGACAGCTGTCAATATAGATTAGGCGCATGCATTGAGAATTACTGCATGGATTTCTCTATATTTAACTTCAATTGGGGTAGGTCATGTTTTAATTAAGAGATTAATTGAATTGAAATTAAGCGATATTTATACCACCGCAAACAAAGTTTTTAGGAGTATATAGGATTCAGTCGGTCGCTCCGTCGTTCTGTTGGTTTCGTGTCCGCTCATATATCCTACACACCTTGATGATACTTTATTTCCTGAATCCATTGAAAAATTTTCGTGAAAGTTGTGTCAAGAAGTTATCTCATTGAGATGATCAAGGTCCATGTCACATTTAGTGGTAAACTGTCATGAGACAATATATCCTTAACCCTTTGAAAGATTTACAAGGAATTTTGGTCAAATGCTCAGATTGTTACTATGACGTGCAAAACTTACGTTCTAAATGTGCCAGCTTAAGGTCAATGTCACAAATTAGAGTCATGAGGCTATATCTTCCAATCCCTTTGAATGATTTTCATGATACATAAAACTTGGTTAAAATCTTCTCCATATCAAGATGATGTGAAGAGTGTGTATCTTAACTGTCTTGATTTAATGTCAAGATCACACATAGGGATCAAAGGGCATGTGACTTAAGTTTGTATCCACTTTGTAATTCCTGAACCACACACTTGATTTCAAACTAGCATGTGTCATATAGTTGTTGTGGTTATGGTAATGAGAGAAGCCATTTCTTGTGACAAGGCGTGTTGTTGGGGGTATTTTAATCACATTTAGGGATACATGTAGCTCTAGTCAAATACAATACAGCATAGCTTGATGTTCTGTTTCATATAGGAAAGAACCATGCTATACAATGTACTTAAAACCAGATAACTGTCGCTGTATTTCCATGAACGTATTACTTTTTCAGGTGAAATGAAACGACTGAACTTTGGAGGAATTATGCGGCTCGAGTATGTTTGATTTACTGTCATTGATTCGTTTACTTTAAATGATAAATAAAAACACTGCTAAATGATAACTGAAGTAGCTGAAACGAATGTCATAATACGTTTATGAAACCTCTTGTACAACACATGAAAAGTTAATCTTAATGTAATAATAAAAAGTATCTGGTATTTTAATTTGTCTACTTTTAAGCATCACGATTGAGGATATAATGTACGAAAATAAGTACTTGTTAGACGCAGAGATACACGTTTGCTATGAATCGTCATCAGTATGCGAGTATAGTGTGCCAATACTGCAACAAACACTCGTACCAAAGCTAGTGTGCGAATTGAGAAAGAGCTTTTATATAACGGGTAAGCATTTGTACGAATAGCTGCAGATGCACTTATGATCTTTGAAAGATTTCTGTTCTTTAAATGCCTGACAGTACCAAACTATTTCATAAAAAAAAAAAAAAAAATAGAATATGCTTTAATAGTTAGCTTCATACTCTTGGGTACTTGTTCAGTTGAAGTCGTTTAATTTCTTCATTCCAATATTCCTTTACGCAAAATGGAATGGAATATAGTTTTTAAGCTATTCAAATTCCCTTTTGAATTATGCTGTGCTGTTGTTAACGAAATTTCAAGAAACTAGTATTTCACGAAATCAAATTTGAATTAATATTAAAAATGTAAATCAAAAATGTTAAGAAATGCCATATTTCATTTTTCACGAGCCATTCTTTCATCGTCTGAAACTTATATGACAAATGTAAAGTTTACCCTTACTTAATTCGTAGGACATCATATTGGTTAAATGGTTTAATGCCACCAGTAAACATGAAAGGGCATAACACATATTAAATGTTACAATATAATGCCATTTTGTTTTGAAGACTTCTCTTTGCAAAACTGGTTGGTTCAGGAGGACCTGATTCCTGGAAATGAAATATCTGAATATCACTCAAATAAATTAGCAGAAGATCTCAACTTGGCATCATTTTTTCAAGACACACAGTGTGAACTACCCGTTCAATCCCAGTCTTCCTGGACGTCAGGTATTTACATTGTATAAAATTGTTTTGCATTTAATTGATGTAAACACTACATATATTGATATCAATGATAACTCATCCTGTTAAGATATTTCAATTAATACAAATGACAAGCATTTACATGTATTCGAGTAGAAAGTTACAATTTTCCCTTAAAGCATATTAAAATCTTTTTAAAAAATGCCGATCTAGTTTGAGTTTATACACTCCGTATACCTACGATGTTTCTGATTTTAAAACATGATGTGCTGTATTCACAGTCTTGATGTTTTGCCAATATATACATTTAAAAATTAACATACATGATACTTTAAGAGATAAGAAACAAATTGAAAAATGTTGAAGGACGATACAACGATGCCACAACTGTCGTTTTTATATAATATATTTTTTAGAGATAAAATTAACAATAATTGTCTTAAGATAAAGCGTTAACTTTTACTGCTTTATTGTTACTGTCTCTATTTGATCCTTGTATAGTCTGCTTATAACAATTATGTATTTATTTATTATTTGTTTTTTTAAGTCTTGAAAATCGTGCATGCCTTGATTTAAAAAATAATATTTCAAATAGTTAATTTTACAGTTATTAACATGATTAATATTGAATTTTACAGTCTTATTGAATACTCAAATTTCAACAGCAGAAAAAAGAATTATCCTCAAAGAAGAGGGGTATATTGATTTGCAGATGTCGGTCGGTCGGTATGTCGGTATGTCTGTCCGTCCGTCCTTCCGTCTACCAACTGGTTTCCGGATGATAACTCAAGAACGCTTGAGCCTAGGATCCTGAAACTTGATGTGGAAGTTGGTCATGACAAGCAGAGAACCCCTATAGTTTTTAGGTCAGTATGTCAAAGGTCAAGGTCACAGTGGCCCGGAATAGTAAAACGGTTTCCGGATGATAACTTGAAAATGCTTGGACCTAGCATCTTCAAAGTTGATGTGGAGGTTTGTCATGACCAGCAGATGACTCCTATTGATTTTAAGGTTAGTAGGCCAAATTTCAAGGTCACGGTGACCCGTATTTGTAAAACAGTTTCCGAACGATAACTCAAGAACGCTTGGGCCTAACATCTTGAAACTTGATGTGGAAGTTGGTCATAACCGGTAGAGGACCCCTAACGGTTTTGAGATTAGAAGGTCAAAGGTCAAGGTCACAGTGACCTGGAATTGTAGAATGGTTTCCGCTCAATAACTTAAGTTAGGAGTGACCAATTGCAATAAAATTTGGTTTGTAGGTAGTTTGCGGGGAGAAGAAGCTTGAATTGCATTTGGGGTGTCTAGGATCAAGGTCAAGGTCACTATTACTAAAAATAGAAAAATGGTTTCCGCTTAATAACATGAGTTAGGAGTGACCAAGTGCAATGAAACTTGGTGTGTAGGTAGATTGCATGGAGAGGAAGATATTTAAATACTTTTTCTTTTAAGTTTTATATTGTTTTAAGCAATAAAAATATATTTTTCGAGGGGTGGGGGGGTGTCACTGTTACTAAAAATAGATATTTTTTCGTGGTTTTTTTTATTATGAAATTGTCTTAAGCAAAATAAAATTATTAGGTCAAGGTGACCTCTAAAAATAGATGTTTTTCAATTTTTTTTTTTTAGTTTTAAATTGTTTTCAGCAAAAATAGTTTTTTAAGGGTCAAGGTCAATGTCACTGTTACTAAAATTAGATTTTTTAATGTTTTTAGTTTTTGATAATAAAATTGTTTAAAGCAAAAAGGTTTTTTTAGGTCAAGGTTACTAAAAATACATTTTTTTTCAATTTCTTTTTTTCAGTTTTGAACTGTTTTTTAGCAAAGGTCACTTTTAAAAAATATTAAACACACCTGAAACAGTCAAATTACTTTTTTCACTAGGGTCAAAGTCAATGTTAAATTCTAATATATGGTTTATGGAGATGACTGTTTTATTTTCTTTTTCAATTTTTTTTTTATTCTACAATTTCTACAGATGCTATTTTCACGAATTTTACTTTAAAAACTGTTCCTTTCATAGTACAACTTTTACATCAAGGGGGGCATACGTGTTTTACAAACAGCTCTTGTTTAACATTTGTTTCACATAAGGTGATAGAGCTTGCTCAAAATTAAAATGGAAAAAGATTCACAAATCTTTAAAATAAAACAATATCAGCAAAATATCCCAGTTTGTTTTTAATTAAAATGCTACTAGAACTGTTTGAAACAGGATCAGAACATAAAGATATGTAGTGCATTAAATTGACCTGTATGTTTTCTACATTTAAATAAAGCTAAAATCAGAAATGTTAAATATAGTTTAAGCATAAATGTCAAGAGAACAGAACATGGAACTTGATTTCCCAAGTGATATGATGTAATATTTGTGTTCGTTTATAGGTTGTCCATACAATATAAACGTGACTGAACTGCCGTCGAATATGCACTGCACTATAGGTGAACAGTGTACAAGCATCACTTGTTGTTTGTTTATATCGACATTGTCTAGAAACATAGAGATTGCAGTCGACATCAACCCATGTACATATCATATGATTATCAGCATTGAAAAATATAGATATGTACTACAGTTGTTTGACTACCAGTGGGGTAAAACGGAAGAAATATGGCTGTTTGGAGTGGCAAGAGTGAGGTAACTTTGTTCATATTTTTTCATATCCTATGGAAAAAAATATTAGCCAAAAATGAAAGAAACGAAGTCACAAAGGTCTTTACCTAGTTGAAAATAGGCGCACAAATAACTCCTATGTCTACTAGTATTTGTTGTACGTTAGAGATTGTCAGACCGTTGGTTAGTTTTATTCGCGACTTAACAGTAACGATACATTACTGTAAAATATATATAAATGTAGAATGCAAATTGGAAGGAAAGTTAAATATTTTTGCATTTGGAGGTAGTAATAATAACTTTTACCAACATGGAGCCTTTTTTCTCGCTTTAAATCTAAATGTTTAGAACGTAAAACGCAACCAGAGCATGACCAATCATCGCATGATAAGAATAAAAGTATAATATACTAGATGCCGATATACTTGAGATGGAAAATAAAGATACAAAGTGTGAGCGTGTAAATCAGACAAAAGCTTTAACGAGTTGTTCAACGTTTCGAAACAAACGTTCAGCTAAATAGTCCAGGATAGTAGCATTTCAAGAGATAGTCATTTCCAGATATCAGAACAAAGACATGTAACTTTTAGTAAAATCAAAGTTTAGAGTGCTGTTAACAACACCACTTGGGGGCTAAAACTGATCATATACCAACAAGACCTAACTCATGAATCATCAAAACACTGTTTTGATAAACACAATTATATCATCTCATACATTTTAAATGGCATGCATAAACACTAAATGGATTTGTAAGACTATACATTCAGGTGAAAAATATACAGTATTTGAAAAGTAAATGACGAATATGAAAGTTTGATCTGCATTAGCTTGAGAGATTGTGTGTCATTATGGGGCATGGATTAATATTTATCTTCAAGTGTATTCATTTCATACAATGTATGATTAGAATATTTCTTTACTCTTGCTTGTTGCTAGACTAAAATAGCGATGTTCGCAAAAGTTCAAAGCTAATGTTAGTGATTTGGCACGGTAGAAAAAATGACACATTAAGGTTATGTCTTTTTTCACTTTTTTCTTGTGTATTAAATGTGAAAGCGTACAACAGACAAAAACTTTCAAACATACACATGTGTTTCGTCCTCCTTACAAAAATATATAATGAGTGAATGATAAAAAGGCATCTGTTATACAATTATAATAATATTTTGCTGAATATTTGAAGTTATAAAGCGCATTTAAAATAGAAAATTCATCTTTAAATTCTAGTGTGTCTGTATATAATCTTGGTGGAAAAAGACAATTCCTGGTAAATATGAATGCGAAAATATGTTTCGAATCAAACAGCGATTGCCTTCAAGACACAGCTGTGTTGACGAATGTACTTCTTCCTAAGGATCAGTGTAATTGGAGTTTCGATTTTCTTGACCCTGGTATGTAAACTTTTTCAGTTAGTATTAAGATTTTCTTTTTAAAGTTATTCTTGTAGATATATCAGGGTTAAGTACTGATTAGCATATTGATTGTTACTAGCATACATGTTATCCCTTACAAACTACAGTAGAATCCTTTCTTCAAGTTGCATTTTGCACTACATAAATTCCAATCATTTAGAAACGTTTTCTTCAAACCGAATAGTGCGTACCAAAAGTTTGTAGTAAGAGCATTTTACGTGGTTATGTATAATGGAACTGGATTATGTTCTGGTCTATTGTCTCATACAGGATTCGACCTTACAAACTGGTACAACTTTTATCATATATCGGCGGAAGAGCCCTTAAGCAATAAGTACATTGACATTCTTATGGATGACCTTGGACTGACCCCGTATTTAGGTGATCAGTGTTTGCCTTCCGATAATTTGTATGCTGGAGATAACAACAACTGGATAAAAGGTAATTTCTTCCATTTTTCTATGTTGTTAAAGTTGAATATAAAGTAAGAAGCATTCCTCTTATAAAACACTGCTTCATTAGAGTCAATGTGTAGTTAACAGGTTATTTAAGTGTATAAAATATTCAATGCTTAACCGAGCGCGGATACGAACATACGTCAGTATAAGTCGTAAAAACCGCCTGTTTGAAATAAACTGGTCTGTGCAGTATATGCAACTGCACATGTATCAATTTTAGCTTAGTAATTGGCTACACGTAAAGAACTTCTTGTCTGAAATGACCGAAAACGGCACAATTTGAATGAATAATGGTGATGAAAACACTATTGATTACTTACTTTACAATAAACACCATTGAATACTTCATTGAAAGATATATTATTTGAAGAGAATCATTGTGTAATTAGACGAGATCTTAAAGACTCCAAATACAAGGTACCTTACATCGCCTCAAAGAGGACGAAGCTGTATCCAAGTTTTTTTCTATTTTCGTTCGATTATAACCAAACTTAAATATTCGGCTATTTATAGCACACTTCCAATCGGAATTATTTTTAAGTTAATTTCAGTCACAACTCATATACTTTCAAATCTTATTTAACACATAATTTCATAATACAGGAAGTTATAACGGGTTTATAGTAGATTTTGAATCAAAATCAGTTGTATAATAAATTCAGTTCCTGTTAAGCATTCAGTGTTAAATACTTATCCTCTTTGCCATCTGTTCAAATAAAATCAAACCAAATTAAATTTGTATGTGATACATGTATATTTTGATATTACTAGTGTGTTCTATGCATATAGTTGCAAACTTCGTTATCTAACATCACTTTTTCAGAGTGTCCCCTCGAAACTGCAACACCTCAGCTTCCTGACTCGACTGTTTGCAACTTATCTGACTCGTGTACACATATTCGCTGCTGCACTGACGTAAATCAAATACGACGAAATATAGAATTTTACTTACATATTGATACTTGTTCATACAAACTTAAAGTCGGGATTGAAAAACTAGAATATGAAGTCGATCTGTTCAGCTTTTCGTGGGGAGAGGAGCACGTATTCAGCATGAATGGGGTGTTTCGAATACGGTACTGTTTTTAAGCCATTGTTAAGATTCAAATTTAATAAACCGGTAAAATATGCAACTGTATTACTGGTTTTCAAGACGAAATATATAGTTATGAATTTGTATACATGTAGTCGAACAAAGAATCTGTTTTTGCGGACATTCGAAATACTTAGATTGTGTCATAGATTGTGATAGCATTATAAATGATGAAACTGCTATTGCTTAATAAATTTACAAACTTATCTATGAAGAAGTTAAGTCATTTAATAATTCTGATATTTTAACATGCAGATATGCGTGTTATATCATTTATATTATTATAAAATTACACTTGATGATAATTAAATATAATGCATTGTAAGTATAATTCAATCAAAACAGGCATAGACATTGACCTGACTTTTACAGATACTCCGTTTTCAATTTGAACAATGAAGGGAACCTCCTTGTATCTTTGCAAATAAGTGTCTGCCTCAGCGCAGTCCATGATTGCACCGAAGGCTTTGATGTTTTGAAGAATACAAGATTGAAAAAGCCACTGTGTGAATACAATTCTGATTACAATGTTCCAGGTACATTTATATTTGCATTATTGTGTGCTGTGCTGTATTTTATAACTACATTTGTATATGAGAAAAGGTTACATATTTGTATTTTACGAAACAGTGCTTAGACACACTACTGAATTTAAAGCAAACACATTATTTTCCATGCTACACTATGAAAGGTAAGGTACACCTGTATTTCAAGGGCCAGTCACTTTTGACTTCTGAGACACCTTCATTCTGAGCACGTTTACATCCCGAATCCTATCCTTTAATCATTCTTCTTCATTCTTCTGAGCACAAAGTGCTCGAGGTGAGTTATTGCGAACGCCTGATTCCGTTGTCCGTAAACATTTGGTTCGTTTACACTCTACCGCTCACATTTCTAAAGTAATTCTGATCAAACTTAAATATAATGTGTATGGCTATAAGATCTCAAGTTGTTTATATTGTTGGCCTGATTGGATCAACACATCTGGAGTTATGGCCCCTTATTTAACAAATATTTGAATATTTAACTATGTTTAAACTCTAGCACCTTCAATTCGTCACCAAACCTTATCATATTTACAAATCATGTGTATGAATATAAGCTCTCCTATTATTCGATCTTGATCAAATAAATCCTTAGAGAGTTATGGTCACTGAGTTAACATAAATTTGAATATATGAGTACATGTATGTTTACACTGTAGAACCAACATTGCTTCACTAATTCTAATCATTTACACATAATGTGTAAGACTATGAGATCTTCAATGGCTTCGATTATGGGCTTGGTCCAATTAATATATTTCGGATTATGGTCCCTGAATTATAAAAAAGTGCAATATTTAACAACGTTAACATAAACGCACTTTCATTTCTTCGCTAATCCTAATCATATTTTCACATACTGTTTATAACCAAAAGATCACAGAGGAGTTTGATTACGGGCGAGATCCGAATAATACTTTGAAAGTTATAACGACATGTATGCTTAAATTCTTAGACTTTTTCATTTTCTTCATAATTATCATTTTTGCACAGTCTGTGTATGACAATTAGATATGGGATGAGTTCTATAATGGGCTTGATTGAAGGGTCTTTTTGGGTAAAAAAGTCACAAGGTCACATTTTCGAACAATTTTTTACGCAATATTGGCGGTATTTCCAATTGATCTTCATTAGAATAAATGACCTGACGAAAGTATTCACAAATAGATCGTCTCGTGTAAAAAAATGTTTCACTTGGTCAAATCTTAGAAAAACTTTGTTTATGCTATACTGGCTGCATCTGAAACTTGGTTTCAAATGATTGACCTGATGAAATTATGGATGAGTTTGAATATGTCATCTAGGTAAAAAATAGGTCACTAGGTACAATCTTAAAATAAATGTTTATGCAATACTGGCTGCATTTTCGATTTGATCTTCATGCGCCTTGTCACAATAATTGTCTATGTTATGACTTGGATTATTTTTAATATGGATCCTGAGATCACTTAGTCAGTTCATAGAAAAAAACGGTGTCGATGCAATAGAGTCTGTAATTTTTAAGCAAATTTGGTGATAACGATTGTCTTGATGAAGTTCAAACATTGCTCATTTGAGGTCAAAAACTATGTACCTAAGTGGTGATTAATTTAAACAATTTTTTTTATTGAACGTTCCTGGGCTATCATGAACCTCTTGTTTTGAACTTTTTACTATGGTTTCCATATTCAGGATTTTCATTCCAAAATTGGCTAGAAGACAAAGAACTAGAAGATGGAAGTTTAGACACACTGTCATTAGCGGTCTTGTACGAAGATCTCGGAATTTCCTCCTATTTAGAAATAGAAGAATGCCTTCAAAACGAACACACATCAGACGGTTGGCAAAAAGGTACTTTATATGTGCATCTATTAAAACAAAGATGAGCGATTTAAAACTTACAGATCACTATAGGCAATTAATTCGGCAAAAGAGAAAACTGTATTCTAAGTATTATGTGTTATGAAATGAGGGATTTGATATTTGTCCTGTTAAATTGTCGAAGAACAGCCTGAGCTGTGATAGGGTCACTATCAAAAATTCATTTAATGGCAATTTTATTATAAAACAATAGAA
This sequence comes from Saxidomus purpurata, assembly GCA_022818135.1. NCBI lineage: Eukaryota > Metazoa > Mollusca > Bivalvia > Venerida > Veneridae > Saxidomus > Saxidomus purpurata. Next base: position 34,632,668 of record JAFMSR010000004.1, read on the forward strand.
GTGTAAAACACAATATTTGGTTCTTTTCTGAAAGGTAATTAAAAACGCCATCTTAAATTACCCCTAAACACTAGTAGATCTATTCCATTCATTGTTTATTGCCCCATATCAGTCTGATGAGGTCTAATCATGTGACTTTAGACTGGAAAAAGTGTAATAATTAGATTATAGGTTTTATTGCCATGTAGAGATAGTTGGTTTCATTATTTAGTTCCTGTTGTTTTAAGAAAGTAGCTGATTCAATTATTAAAAGTTGTTTTCTTAATGATTGAATTCACTAATTTACGTGTGAGTTTGCAGTCATATTCAATATTTTAATATTTCTAACAAAACTACATTTGCAGCAAAATAAATTATTTCTTTAGACCGTTTGGAGACAGTTGAGTACGCTTGTTAAAAACAATTCAATGTTTTCTTTACCAAAATATTGAATAAAATACAGATTTTCTCTTTTAAGAGTAGCGTATGAAAACAAATCGGTTTACAAATAAATCACCGTAGTTTAATTTATGAAGAAAGGTACATTTTGTATGCATTCATTGTTACACATATAACTAAAATTAACAATTTGTTTGTAGGAGGGAAATATCATACACTTTTCTGAGGTTATATCAAGGGTAATTTATATAGGTTGCTTATTGACATAACTCCATTGGAAAGAGAAAAGTATAAACGTTAACAATGTGCTGACACCTTCAACATTTTTACTTAAAATTGAATGGTGTGGGTAGTATATGTTCATATTGGTAAAAATGTGTTTTAAAAAGCTCAAGTTATAAAGTATAAATGTTCTTTAGTTTTATCGACTGTAATAGTAGGCCAATAGCTATTCAGTAGCTGATAATGAAAGACGGAAGCTAGTTTATCACAGGCCGAGACCACTACTGCAAATACACAGCAGCTTGCAGCTCCAGAGGCCACATATCAAACTTTTCATTTTCAGTGTCTTTAATTTTTCCTTATTTCAATTTATGCCACATACGTACCGACAAGCCATCCAATGATTTGATCAGGCGAGTTAGCAAGTCGCTTAGTTTTAAGACTACAGGATGGGGTGCGTTGCAAAAGAGGCATATCAACATCGTCAGAATTCATTTAAATGCATAAAGAATGATCTAACTAACACAATTAGTACCCACATAAATATGTTTATTACAAAATCAAATATTCGAAAGCAAAATTTGTTAGTAATTTAATATTTTTGTATGTGTTTGAGTTCCGTAAATTATATTTACACACCGTTCGCGTAAACAGCACAGCGTTGTGAGAATTGCTTTAAATGGCTTGCAGAACCCTTGAGTTAATGCTAACGACCTTAGCCGTGCTTTGACCATTTTATTACATACCTAGTTCCTTCAAAGTCTTTGATTTATTCGATGTTTCTTTAGCTTTAGTTTATCTTTACCTTTAAATCGGATATTGTTTTTAAATTGTTCTACTCTTTTAAGCTCACCTGGGCACGAAGTATTGTGATCACGCTGTGTCAGTTGTCCATTGTGCGTCGTATCGCGTGTGTCGTCAACAATCGTATTTAAACAACTTCTCCTCCAAAACCACTTGGCCAAATTCAACTAAACTTCACAGGAATGTTTCTTGCATAGTCCATAGTTCAAAGAATTATATTCTATACAGAACTGTGGTTGCCATGGCAACCAAAGGGAACATCTTCTAAAAAACAGCTGTGCCTAGAACTTATATACATTTGTATTTTGGTAAGTAGCTTTGTCTAGTGGACCCCTAGCGAGAGTGTTCAAATCATGTCTTGACTCCGCCCCAGAGGTCACTTGTTTTTACATAGACTTGTTTAGGAAAAACTTTTCAAAAATATTCTTGTCTTAAACACCAAGGCCTACAGTTTAGATATTTGGCTTGTAACATTGTCTAGAAGACCTTTACAAAGATTGTTCAAATTATGCGCCTTGGGTTAATATTGACCCTACTGTGGGATAACTTAATTAACATTGACTTGCATAATAAAAACACAAAAAAGTCTTCTTGTCTGAATCAACAAGTTACTTACTTTTTTCATATCAATCCCCGGGGTTATATTACTTAGACTTACATGGAATGGTATACATTGTATAGTGGTACCCTGTCACTTTTATTTAGATTATCTCCCTGTGGCTGAAGTTGGCCATATAAAGCCGTGGCCTGTGGCCTTGACCATGACCTTTTGATATACTTTGTTGTTTTTATACCTACAGCAAAGGAATTTAGATCACATGTACAGTTTTGCAAATAAATTGCAATACTCGCCTTGGATGACCTTGACCTTGACTTTTTGACCTATTTTTTTGTTTTGAAACCACAGAGATGTGTACAGTGTTGAAAATTAATTACATTATTTCATTGTATGACCTTTGTCTGACCTTTTGACCTACTTGGGAGCAATTGTTCTCAGGTAGGCGATATAGGACCATCAAGGCCATCTTGATGGATTTTTATTTATGCTTCAAAGCATGTATATATTCAAAGATCATTTTCGTTATTAATTTGAATCGTAACGCTATAATTTAGTAACGATTAGCCAGTCACTCAAACGTAGGTCAGGTGCCACCTGTTTGAGTGACGATGACGAAGTTTGTAACCAGATAATGCACATGCGCATAGTCCAGACTAAATTTTGAAGATGGCTAATCCTGTCTGAGGCGGAAGACTTTGGTGGTGTTAAACTTAATTCTATTTAATTTGTTATGAAATATAGTGAAGTATGTCAAAAATCTGTTGATTTAAAACACTGGAACTGAAAACCAGAGAAATTTTCCTGTTCTGAATAATTATGATAATCACTCAGATTAGAATATATAAAAGGACTGGATTTTATCTCTTGTGTATGTGCAATATACATCAATCAAATTATTGTAACAATAGATTCTTTTACTTATAATGAACAAGGGACAAATCGTATACATGTACTATCTAACGCCGTTTCATTAATATTGTCGTGTTGCTAATTTATAAGTAAATACTTCTATGTATTTGTTCACTAAGCGAATATAATTTATAACGTTGTGAATATAGTTTTAAAAGTAAAAAAAATATATAAATCAGTTAAATGCATAGATCATATTGTTTATATCATATAATTTACATCTTCTCAAGCAAAATACTTATGAAGGTAATTTTTCTGCTCTTTAAACGAGTGTAAAATGTTCCGTTCATTGCTCTCAGGGAAGACGATTGACTACCTGTTATGTTAAAAGGCGGAGGTCGGGGTTGTTTCATACTATTCTATTTTCAGACTGTGCATTACCAGTGGAACTTCAGCCTTTGCAGGATGAAATGTTTTGCAAGTTGTTACCCTCTTGTACCAGTATTCAATGCTGCCTCCGTTCTGCTGATCTTCAAAGGAAATTTGAGACAAGTGTTGACATAAACATATGTGATATGATCATAATTATCAGAGTAGAAAAACTCGTGTTCAACCTAAAGTTCTATGAGTTTGACTGGGGTAAGTTTAAAAGATTACAATATGAAGATATATACTTTTATGCAGTTTACAAACATGTCTACTCTTAAGATACATATTTTGTTTGATTACCATGATTAAGATATAACCGTTTTTATGCATCGACATCGTTAGTGAATAAAAGTAAAGTCATCTGAATAACCATTATCGTTTTCGTGCTACGTAGTCCAGATATCTTAAGTAAAATGTCCTTTCTCCCGAAAAGCTTATCTAACTCAAAAACGCTGAAGAAATCCCAACAGCTGTAGAGTTAGTCAGATATTTTCATTTAATTTGCTCGACATTGTGCGTATTTTCACAACAGATTATTCTTTTACAGGATTGACAAAAGAGTTTAGTGTATTTAGTGTCATAAGAATAAGGTACGTCCTTTGTTTACATTACTTTTTTTGATTGACAAGTGTCTCTTGTGTTCATACATTCCCTGTATCAGCAAACACTCTGACTATAAGGTTCAGTTTGTTTCTCAAGGGATGTAGTCATAGTAGAAATTTGGTCTGTGGATTCGTTATCAGTTGAAATATTATCACTGTTATTCAATATTAGAGACCTCCAGCAGGAGATCAGATTTAAAAAGGGTATGATCATTAAAATATTAAAATCGTACCGCCCGTAAGTCCGTCCGTCCGTCCGTGTGTCCGGCATTCCATTTTTTTCGTGTCCGGGCTGTAACTTTGTCATGCATGAAGGGATTTTTTCAAATCATATGGCACAAATGTTTACCACATCAATTTACCAATGTCCCTACCTCAAGGGTCAAGGTCACACTTAGAGTTTAAAAGTAACAAACTCCTAAATATATGCACATTTTCGTGTCCGGGCTGTAACTTTGTCATGCGTGAAGGGATCTTCATATTATGTGGTACAAATGTTCAGAACATAAAGACAACGTGTCGGGTGCAAGACCCACATCCCTACCTCAAAGGTCAAGGTCACTCTTAAAGTTTATAGGTAATGGAATCCTGTATATATGCATACATTCGTGTCCGGACTGAAACTTTGTCATGCATTATAGGATTTTAAAACAATTTGGCACAGATGTTCAGCACATCAAGACGACGTGTCGCGTGCAAGTACCTCAAAGATCAAGGTCACACTTAGAGTTTATAGGCTATGGAATCCTGTATATATGCATACATTATTGTCCGGACTGTAACTTTGTCATGCCTTGGAGGAATTTAAGATAATTTGGCACAAATGTTCAGCACATCCAGACAATGTGTTGCATGCAAGACCCTACCTCAAAGGTCAAGATCATACTGAGTTTAAGAGTAATGGAATCCTGTATGCATGGTTACTCTGTCATGCATGGGAGGAATTTAAAATTACATGGCACAATTGTTGAGCAGATGGAGAGGACACAGACTGTGAGTTATCTCTTTTAGGGGCATTCGTCACTTTTGAGGGACAGCTCTTGTTATATTCTTTAACTGAAATATAACATTTAGTTACAGGAGAAGTATAAATAGGTTAAAAGAAAATATCATTTTGATCGTAAAAAACATCGGATTTGTCTTCTTTGTTTTCTTTCTACTGTTTTTTTATTTTAGTTTTACGTGTGTCATACACACTAAATTAAAAAATACTTAAACACTAAAAAGGCCATAATACAGCGGATTTCGTCCTTTCTGTTTCATTGTCTTCTTTCCATTATTCTTTATTTATTATTACAATGTATTGTTTTATAATTTCTAAAAAACATACAATAGTTTTGATATTTATTTGAACTAATACGATCGTTAAACATAAAAAATATTTGAATTTTCAGATTGTAAAAGTAAATTTCCGTTACATTTTAGTTGACTGCTTATATACACTACCAGTAAAAATCTACTCAGTCTTTAACTTAGCATTTAAAGTGTGTACAGTAACTGTGTGTTCTGTTGCAGCTATACGATTCACAAATTGTCAAATGCAGCAAAATTTCTCGCCAGTGTACATATGGCTGTTTGTCTCGAGTCCAGCGGGCCGTGTGAAATGAACATCACTGTTTTCAACAATACAGTCTTACCTATACAGCCATGCGATCTTAACTCAGGTTTCGCCATATCTAGTAAGTAAACTTACCTTCATGATTTTTGTCAGATTGTGTAACTTTTAAACATTTGACTGTTTATTAATACTTGAAATATATTCAATGGAAATATGCATGTATGTATGTACAGTGGCGCCTGCGTGTAGGTTCCCCGTGTTTGCGTGAAAAAGCGTTTTGCACGCGTGTCGGACACGATCGTGTTGCACGGTATGTTACTGCGCATGCCCAGCGTGCAGCGTGCAGCGTGTAGAACCGTGCAATTGCTAGTGCGCATGCCCAGCGTGCAGCGCATAGGAAACCGTGCAATTGCTAGTGCGCATGCCCAACGTGTAGTCGCTGAGCGTGAAACGTGCAAGCGCATTTATCATTGGGCTAATTGTATGTTTTGCTCTGGATAACACCTGGTCAATTCTAACATATTTCAATCAATCACTTGCATTTTTCGCCAATATTCGTACTTTTCCTATCATCCAATTAACCTCGCTGATGCTAAAGGAAGTCGGTAATCGGCATGTTTAGATTTTATCCAAAGAAGTATGGAAAATACCCAATTTTATTAAAATGAAAACATAAGCCCAGATACTAGTTATTATACGCAAGACAAAGTCTCTGTGCCGGTGCCGACCCACTTCGGACCATGGACACTTCGGACCACATTTTACGAACACTTCGGACCAGACTTATAGACACTTCGGACCATGAATATATATTGTCGCAAACTCTGATATGACACTTCGGACCATGAAAATATTAAAGCAAAATATTATGTGACACTTCAGACCACGAAATCGTAATGATTTTAATTATTATTAATCATAATTTTCTCATTTTGGCACCGCCACTGACGATAAATATCCCAATGTTGATTAAAAACAATTTATTAAAAAACACAACAACATCAAATCAAATACTAAATTAGAATTTAAGCCCGACGAATATTTCAAGAATATGTCATGTTTAAAAGTCCCAGGATCACATTTACAAGTAGCTTTCATTTTATCAAGAAAGATGTCTTGCTGACAGAAAAGACCTTTATTTGTGCCAAAACCATTCCAAACTTTGCTTTTTAAATTGATAAGTACATATCAGAAACATAGTGCAGAATTTTTTTTCAATGCTTTTGCAAATGGCAACTCTTTTTCTGAAAGAAAAAAACTTGAATACAAAAGAAAGGCATAATTATGTCAACGTCATTGTTTTAGAGTGAATAGAACATGATTCTATCATTATACTATCAATAAATTTATGTGACTGTATCAGTACATTTTAAGTGATCCTGGGGCTTTAATATTTATACAGAAATTACATATCCTTTGAACGCCTATAACGTAATAAACCGTATACGCGGGTTAAGACAGGTTTGGCCTTCCATAGAAGTGACAGTTACCGTATGGAACACGTTTTGTCTGTATGAATGTAAAGGCTATGCCGACAGCCCCTGAATGTTGAAATCTCAGACGTCCGAGGCAAATGCTGACACTTTAAGACAACCTTGAAAATGACCTTGGACACAATTTTACCAGCTTTGAAAATTTTCATTTTACCAATGTTCCCTGTGGGATAGTGTTTTGAGCGCGTGCAAATATTTTTTCATAGACATAAAGCAGACATGTCGTACTCAAACCTAGGTATATTGACATCTTATGAGAACGCTTAAAATTTACCTCTCGTTAGCAAAAAAAAAAAAAGAAGTCCATGCGCAGGTTAGCAGACAGGGTGACCCCTGCGCGTGACCTCTGTAGGTGGGCCAATGGAAATTTTACTTTCATGTTACAGCTCAATCTATTTGCTGACGTATACAACACGTGCAGTAAACCGAAAGTAGCATAACGTGATGTACAGTGTTTACAAAAACACATGCATGTCTGTCGAGTTTGTAACAAAATATGCCGGTGTGCAAAGGTTATGGGTACAGTCCATTGTATTAATTTATCAGAGCATTCATTGCAAATGGTAGTCTTCTTTCAAATTTACAAAATGTCCATTACATAAAGTTAGTAAGAGACAATATCATGGCTATTTTCCTTTTCTTTTACCCATTAGGGCATAGAATACACATTAATTGGCATGGACCGCCACCCCTAAGCACTATATTCTAACGCAGTACCGACGTAACGTCGTTTCTGATTGGTGACGTCGTTTAAATTTGCGGCTATTAAATAACGTATATATAGTCGCAAACTTCAAACGGCGTTTTAATGATCGCATTTAGACACATTGTGCGTTAGAAAAGGGATAACTATTTTGTGATTTTGATATTTGCGACCGTATATACGGTTTTAATGGTCGCAAACAGTTTTAACAGCTCCGGCTAACGCCGTCGCCGTTAAAAATATTTGCGACCATTAAAAACCGTATATACAGTCGCAAATATCAAAATTACAAAACAGTTATTCCTATAGTGTACAGAGGAATGAATTGGATAATACAGTGGGATATTTTCTAAGTGCCTAGCCTCAAAAGATGTGCAGGGGGGGATTTGCCCTATCTCTGGCTTAAAGTTTTTTGCAGTGGAAAAAATAACACTTCAAATCAATTAGTGTGATGTTAATAAAAATATTTAGAAAACAAGTTGTTAAAGCTGTCATTGGAAAGTAACAAATGCCCCAAAAGTAGTGTCTCCCAGTCTGTGACCTGGACCATCAAGATGTGGACCAAACTTTCAAAGTTCCTTCGGGAGCACTGAAATACATGTCGCAAAATCCCTTTTATTCATCACTGCGACAAGTACATGTGTGTGGGATGCAAAATATTTTTGAGCCCTGGACCAAAGTCTATGAATAGCTTCGTGAAAACAAGTCAAAATTGTAAACTAGAGCTTTCACTAAATGTGATTAATACCCCCGAAAGACTGCTTTATAAACTGAGGAATTTCATAGTAACAGAATACCTTGCAAACAAACTAAAAAGAGATATTGTTCTTGGCAATAACTCTGTAATTTGTCAAAAAAGAGTTATGATTCTTGTACATTGCACTTCCTTCCTATGTGCTTGACCATTGTATGGAATCGTATTGAATTCCAACCAATAGTTTTCGAATAATGCTCCGGACAATAAATTCAACAAAGGGCAACAACTCTGAAATGAGTTAAAATACAGTTATTGTTCTTTTGCACTGCACTTCCTCTCATTGTGCTTGACCTTTGTATGAAGTTGTATTGAATTCCAACCAGTAGCTTTCAAGTTATGCTCCAGACAAGCAAAAGTATCAAGGGTAATAACTCTGTAATTAGTCAAGATGGGAGTTTTGGTTCCTGTGCACTGCACTCCCTCTCATTGAGCTTGACCATTGAATGAAGTTGTATTGAATTCCAACTAGTAGTTTTCGAATTATGCTCTAGACAAGGAAAAGTAACAAAGGGCAGTAACTCTGTAATGAGTCAAAGTAGAGTTATGGTTCCTGTGCACTGCACTTCCTCTCAATGTACTTGACCATTGTATGAGGTTGTATTGAATTCCAACCTGTAGTTTTCAAGTTATGCTTCGGACAAGAAAGTAACAAAGGGCAATAACTCTGTAAATACTCAAGATAGAGTTATGGTTCTTGTACACTGCACTTCCTCTGACTGTGCTTGATCATTGTATGAAATTGTATTGAATTCCAACCAGTAGTTTTCAAGTTACGCTCCGGACAAGGAAAAGTAACAAAGGGCAATAACTCTGATATTAGTCAAGATGGAGTTATGGTTCTTGTGCACTGCACTTCCTCTCAATGTGCTTGACCATTGTACATGTTGTATGAAGTTGTATTGAATTCCAACCAGTAGTTTTCAAGTTATGCTCCGGAAAGGAAAAGTAACAAAGGGCAATAACTCTGTAATTATTGAAGATGGAGTTATAATTCTTGTGCACTGCACTTTCTCTCAATGTGCTTGACCATTGTATGAAGTTGTATTGAATTCCAACTAGTAGTTTTAAAGTTATGCTCCGGACAAGGAAAATGCAACAGACTGCCCGACCGACCGACCGACCAACCACCGGGTGACTCCTGTATATCCCCCTAAACTTTGTTTCAGGGGTATAATTAGTGCTTACAACTGAATATAGTCAATGAAAATAACAGTTGTTATATTTATGTAATATAATTTAATGTATTTAATTCATATAAGTAATATTGATACTGAACACAATTTACTGTTCTAAACTTGTAATTTACAAAAAAGTGAATTGTCAATTTCCTTTTATATAAAAATAGGTTGGGAAGCACCTGTCTGAAAATCACCATAACCAGTCAGGGTTGTAACTTGTTTGTTATTTTGAAAATAACTTCTACCAGTTATATTTATCTTTTACTCATCACTCACTAAAATAACTTCTGCCACGACAAAACATTCTTCAGGTCATCTCTAAGACAAGTTTGCCAATAAATCCATTGTGTCAAACTGAAGTCATTACTGTCAGCTATAAAGAAAGAACTTGCATTTCTCTCTCTTATCTAACGGCATTTGCATTATTATAAGACTGAGGTAATCTGCTTGTAATGAAGAAATTCAGGAAAAACTGAAATGTTGAATTGTTACCTGTACAAGTTGTTATCAGAAAGTCCCAATGACCCATTATTTTGGTCACCTCAACTTTCAAGGGAGTTATTTCTTTCAGCAAAGGGAAGCAATTTTATTGACAAAATGTTTCAATTATCACTTACTGTAGTTATTTTCAAAATAACTTAAACAAGTTACAACTTACACCACTGGTTGATAACAAAAAAATTATTTGAGCTTTTCAGAGGGTTTACTTCCTTTTACACTGAAAACCAACAGTAAAATTAATACTGTGCCGTACTGTACAGACAAAATTTTGGTAACGGCTTGCCGTGAACTGCAAAAGTAAAAGAAACCGCAGTGTATCATGAACCGCGATGAATCATAACACCTCTAACACCGACATAAAAAAAACACTGTTCAGGATACATCCTTAACAATGCACACTGATAGAAGTTTCATATGGATTTCACCACCACAGTTTGCAGTATGGCACATATTAATATCAGCCTCTTTGCTTTCATGTGTTTCCATTCATTCACCCCAATTTCTTTGATCACTTTGATCAAGGTAATTTCTCATGTTTTTCCCATCTTTGTGCTCTAAGATAATCATAATGTGCAGCTGAATTCATCTGTTGTTATTTAGGTGGCCTTTCACAATCATTCTCTAGTGTGACTATCCGTTCATGACCTCCAACAATATATCTTTTACACCATTTTACTGTTTATTTTCTTTCAACACAAAAAGTCATAATATATTGACTACTTATTTTCATACACTCGAGCACATCATGTGACTAAAAATATTTTAGTTGCTCAAACACGACTGACTTTACAGTATTACAATGGCATGTAATTTTCACATACATGTCATTTCTCTTTTAACCAATTTGCCTTCTGTTTATCTGTACCTATCAAAGGATGCAATCTTTGCTGGAAGTTAATCACGAAAGGCTCCATTACGTTTTCTCAAAAATATATCCAGTCAATACATCAGCAATGGTGTGATCTGTAGAAAAAAGAATTACTTGATGAAAGTAATTGTTCATACATGTATTTGTTAACATACCGTATAATATATAACTACATGTATTTTCAAAATTTTGAGCAATCTGAAGGCCCTAATACATCTTTAAGTGTGATTTAATTAGTTGGCACAAAAATCTTATGGAAAATTGTTAATTCTTTTCACTAAAATTACTTAGAAGTATGCAGTTGTTTCACAATTGAAATGGCAATCAAATTACAAAACAGTAAGAATTCTTCAATTTGTTTGAAATTTGATAAATCAAAAGTGACCTTATTTAGAGGGGGTGTTTTCTTTATCATGGAAGGCAGCAGCTTATTCCTTTTTGTTGTACATTGCCGTCTGTGACACAGGAATGCCAAGCTTGTGACACATATCTATGGTCTGAAAACAAAAATGAAAAAAATATTAATTATTTCATACATATTTATAATCACTTTCATGGAACACATTCAACAAAGCTTTGAGTAGGCTAAAGAGTAATTAACAAATAAACTTGTATCCCAGTCTACCTAAATCAATGAAGGTTTGACATTTTCTCTCTACACTGTCTATATTATAGGCTTTATCCTATTTCAGTCATGATAATTAACTCAATTAGATAATGATTTTGATAACTACTAATATAAACAGTTACACCCCTAACGACAAGTGAACTTTTCAAGAATAATGTAATCCCTAATTGTCTTAATGGTTAAGTTTTTAACTCATTTCTTACAGAGAAAATCAAATGGAAAAGATTGAATCAGTCATACAGTAAGGATTTTAAAAGTACTTTTTTCTTATTTTTGTTCTAAAGCCAAATTGAACATCAACATTTTAATGATTTTGCATGTGTCAGTATCTAAGTCATTGATATAACTTTTGATGACAGTAATACAATCTTGGATATAAAAGATCAGTATATCAGAAACCATTCAATAATAGTATCTCATAATTATGATGTGCACATATACAAACTTAGTGACCCAAGCCAATCAGTGTAGTGTTTTATGACCCTAGTATATTGCCAAGGGCAATACTGTCCTGTTAAAAAATGTAGCTTATGAAAACATTGCATAATATTGCATAATATTATGTAATGTGACCACATGGGTCCTAAGACATCAGTGATGGACTAACTTTTGTCTCAGCTACTGTTACAACATGTACAATAAATTTATAAAAGTTGGTAACTGAACTTCAAATAAATTTGCCAAAAAATTAAGATAAGTATTAATAATTAAACTAATACTTTAAAAATTTTAACATGAAGCCCAATAGTCTTTATAGATCCATGCCATGCATAGCTTTTAAAACTGAATTTTTAAAGGTCATGTAGGTAAATACTAGTACTTGATAGACAATAACTTAATCATGTAAATGGTATTCATTTATTGCAGTATATGCATTCAAATGAAACATTAACCTACAGTTTTGAGTGATGTAAGCTAACAAATTTGCTACAGCCTGATAAAAAGGTATACCTGTTCACTTCTTATAATTAACTTTTTTTTTCATTTTAGACTTTTGTAGAGATACATACTCTTAACTAATCATTAACCAAGAACTGTAACATTTATGTTATAGAAAGTAATTTTCAAAGAACTGAAATCTTTTTTAGAGTTCAACTGATTGGTAATGATAAAAATCTGCATTTTGTGTTATATTTTGGTAACAAATACATAATTCCCAACAACCTTCCTCAACTGTCACACAATTATCTAAATAAGAATTAGTTTTGCAAATAGTCTGTTTGATATAATATAAATACATTAATTTGAACTGATATATGAAAACTTGCTGTATAATCTGTGAATTGTGAAATATTTAAGTAAATCCTAAATAAAGCGCTTTATTGTTGTCGCATGAAAAAAAATGTATTTAGACACATACCAGTAATTATGCAGGGTCTTATCAGACCTAGTGTTGTTAAATTGTATTCATGACATCTAAATGTTACAAAAAAAGAAATTTACAATTATTTATACTTGCTGAGAAAGTATTTTTCTAAACCTGATTATGTCTTTGACAGTAGACTGGTTGACTGATTTTAGAAAATGGGATGTGAAAAACTTTAGATAATAATTATATATGGATTGATTAGTGTTTCAGTTTGTGACCTGTAGAATATTGAGGTAAAGTTTACAGACAGACAGACAACGGACAAACCACCATCATAACATGACCTCTGCTGGACAAAGGACTTTGTCCAGTGGAGCTACAAATGTTAGTGATATTTTCATTCTTTGGCAAAATTGTAAATAAACCCTTGCACTGCTGAGCAACAACTGATCCAGCATTTGCGACTGATCACCTTGCTTAATTGATCATGATCTGCACTCTCGGCTATTCAGTTCTTGTTATCCCTTTGAACAAATAATATTGTTGTCAACTAATCTCATAGATTTGCATGAAATCATTGTGCATGTTTTTGTTTTCAATAGCAAAGATATGGCCCTATACTGTTTGACTTAGGGATGTCATTGATTAAAAATTTTGTATCGATATATCAATTTAGAAATATCAACGATACAGCGATATATCGATACATGGGAGTAAAAGTCTCTGACTACATATTCTACCAAATCTCTTGACTTTATTTGTACTATACATATGGTTCTGGTGTATAATATAGATCAACCCTTGCAGTGCTGAACTTTTCTGCCTATGAGATTATCGAGACCACATTTCATTAAATTATCATTTGTTAGAAAAACACTGAACTCTGGGTAGGGTGACTGTTTATATTCTGGTTCAGTTTTGATGGAATTTTCGAACGTGAAACTGTAGATCATTGCACGGTGTAACATTATTTGATATACGATTTTTCAAAACGCCAATCGATATCGAATCGAAAATGTTTTATCGTTCTCATAAACAGGCTCCTGGGTAGAACCTAGATAGTTTCCAGACATACAAAGAACTTGGCCTAAGTAGGGCACGAACTTACAGTGGTGAGAGACAAGTGATCATCAGTCAGAGAACTTAACCACTCGGCCACAGATGCCACAATGTATGACCTATAATGTGATTTTTTAGTTATTCGTACCCAGGTACGAACCGACTTCGGCAAAATGTGGACATTTTCGTACCATTTTCTAACCACGCATAAAATCTAATAAAATACAACAATTACAACATGTTTAAAGCATAAAAATAAGTTTCAGTTATATACTTAAACGCGTAAAGGTGCATTTTAGACTAGTGTTTCAGGCGCTACAGTGCGGCATATCTTCAAAGACACTAAATGAACTAGTCAGGCCGCACACTTTTGATGATCTATATAGGGGCGTTGGCAAGTTACAAAAAAATCTTTATTTTTTACGTTGAATTCCCAGTTTTGTTATTAAAAATTCAAGAGTACCAGTAGTCGATATTCGGCCACTTCCAATCCAAAAATATAGTTTTCTTTCCCAACTATGGCAGAGCAACTTCCCAAAATGCATAGTAAGTTTTCCCGTAGTTTGTTTACATGATTGCAGCATTCCTGGAGGAAGCATTTGTGTGGCATCAATTTTTCGTTGCACTATAACATAACAGCGCACAGTACTACGTGTTATGCATTACCAGTCTAATCCGATTCTGGGCCTGAATTTTAGTCAATGTCTCAGGGGAGGTAAATTTATTTCGACTTCCGGTTGTCAATGTCACATAAAGAAAAATATTACATGTATTGTAAATCTTTTCCGAAAATGGACTTTTATCTCGCATAAATTTCCCAATTGAAAGGCTAAGGCCTCTTCCCAATTTCCTGATGAAAAGTCCTGCTGTTTCAAGTATTGGATAGAGTACTGTTGGAGAATAATTATGTTATTTCGAGAAGGTTACACCTCTGAGAAATGACGTAATTATTAGAGCCAACAGTTACTCTATCTGATTTGTATCATGGCACGTTGATTGACAGTTCTCATGCCATACAATATTGTGTGACGTAATATCATGTGACATAACAAAATTGTGTGGTAGCGACCCCAATCTTATTTACTGAAAGAAAATCAATACATGTACTTGTTTGCTGTTAAAAGTGTTCTGTAGCCTACAAAATCATATACCGGAGCAATTAAGTGTATTTGTTTTTCATTTTATTTCTAACCGGCCGATTATAACTTTTCAAAATTGTAAATTCTAAAACAAAAATCTAGGCAATAAAAAAAAATCTGAAAAGTGTTCTCTTTTTCAGAAAGATCATGTCCTCTATTACAGTAATACAGTTCAGTGTTTTTCCTATACAAATATGCAGTAGCCATGATACAAATAAGAAAGACAGACATGCTAACGGTCTCCAATGAATAAAAGCACAGTTGCGATGAAATAGAAGATTAATTGCTTGTATTTTTGGAATCGCACATCCGGATACGGATAATTAATTTACATTCGGGAAAGGTGATTCCTCGGCTTTCTTCGCTGGTCTCTATGTATCTATAACTTTGAATAATACAATAACCAAGATTAGAAATGAAAGAAGACGATCTCCCAATACCTTGAAACTATAAGATTGCTTTGATAATTCTGTTGTTAAAAGCTTTTTGTTTCGTTTAAAATAAATTTAAACTTGCATTTGAGCAGGGTCCGTATATTACATTATATTGTAATATACGGACCCTGATATGAGTCAACGGTAAAGACAGAGTTTTCACCTTTTACTGAATGGAGAAATGAAAGCGACCTAATAATCAGATTGGTTAGCTGGTCAGTGTGACGTCACGGTTAATCTGAGAATAAACATCAAGTAAGCATTTTTTGCTGCTTCACAGGCTTTCACTGTATTTATCAATGAGGTACAAGAATGCTAGTCTCACTATTTCCACTTCGATTTTACAGGTTGACATTTTACAGTTGTCCGCCTTCTACGTCAAGTTTGAAGTGCCAATAGTTGGGAACACATCGCCAACGAAATTCTGTTGGGCACTTATAATTAAACCCAATAAAATCCAATATATAAATGTATTGATTATGGATTTAATATGATAGGATTAAGTTTTAAAATGATGCTAACACAATTCTAAGTTACATTTATCTAATTACACACCTGCATCAATCAGTGTAATATGAAAATAAACGGCATATCGTACCTTATGTGTAAACTTGCATGTTTAGGTTTAAACAATCAGATTTTTATAAAGTGGTGAGGTTTTTCATAATATTTAGGTTTTCATTTAAAGTGATATTTAATTCATCATTTTAGACCGGAAAATTGTTTTTGAAAGTAGGTAAATTGTGTATTATGCACCTGTTTAGCCTCAATATTTCGACTGCAAGACTGACCGATTTTACAAACTGATATTGCATGCGAAGGGCGGCCATCGTATATAACAAAAAGCCCTGTTTGTTTGGCTAGCGCCGGTTGTACCACAGGAAGTTGATATTTTGTCCAAAAAATAAAAATGATCAATGTATCTTGCGAAAAAAATCACCCCTCTATATATATAAACACAAGGAATGCAATGCCTTCCGTACCCCACCCACTTCTCCCATACAAGAACATTTTTTGTAACAAACTGACAACTGGGTTTTCTGGTCTAGACAGTTAAAGTGTTTAAAATTATCACAGAATATGTCCTTACTTTTAATTTATCGTTGTTTTAACTACTGAAAAAGCATCTCTTTCGCGAAATTTTCCAACACGTCGACTCCATGTGTTGACGTCAGAGCTTTTCTCGTGCGGAGCGAAGGTAATTAGTGTACATTCCGTGTACCGTTTCCAGTTCGTACAAGCACGCTTAACGAGAATGACATAGGAAGAAACAATTTCTGCCTTCAGAATGACAAAGTTTTGTTTTGACCAGGTCGTGTGATACAAGTAAAATTTTAACACTGAAGTAAATACTCTGAAATGTGTCCAAACCCAAATAAAGACTTCAATTCTATTCGGTTCAATTCGCACCGTTTGTAAGAGTTACCCCGCTTGATTTGGTTTTCCTATTTTGTTGTAGTAAGTATAAATTAACTAAACCTATAAAATAACAAAGTATTTCCATTTTTTATCATTAAACAATAATAAGAGAACACTGTAAACATACAACAAATTTTCAAAAGAATAATATTTAATAAAAATATGTTACTTTCGCTCCAGAGGAGAAAAGCTCTGACGTCAGCACATGGAGTCGACATGTTGGAAAATTTCGCGAAAGAGTTACTTTTTCAGTAGTTAAAACAACGATAAATTAAAAGTAAGGACATATTCTGTGATAATTTTAAACACTTTAACTGTCTAGACCAGAAAACCCAGTTGTCAGTTTGTTACAAAAAATGTTCTTGTATGGGAGAAGTGGGTGGGGTACGGAAGGCATTGCATTCCTTGTGTTTATATATATAGAGGGGTGATTTTTTTCGCAAGATACATTGATCATTTTTATTTTATGGACAAAATATCAACTTCCTGTGGTTGTACCTAATATTGAAACTACACTTTCTGCTTATTATGGACAGGGTCCGTATATACAGACCCTGTTATGGAGCACATTAAAATTAGGCGTAGAGGTGCGACAGTTATAAAATATCAGATCTGTGAAAGGGGTCACATAGAAACGCCAAATTAAGTTGGCTACAAGAATGCTAATGAGTGCAAAAAGTCGTATTGCTTGGATAAATTTTATAACAAACGAAATAACGGCATTAAAAAAATATCTAGTATAAGAATTATCATTTGAAAATCTAAATATTTTAAAAATATTCCTTATACACAGACTTAATTTTCTATGCAACTGTCCTAAGGTACGTGTTGACTAAATAGAGTACGAATTGACTACGGTACGAGGTGACCAGGTGTCTAGATACCATGTAGCCTTTTATAAAAATATAGCAATGTCATCACTTGGTTTTATTCTGTTTTGCAAGACAGATGGTAACAGATTAGGAATATATTTGCCGAAGCACTTACCAATTCACAAAAAGCATTTAGTTCGGCATACTTTGTCAAATATAAAACGTTGGCAGACATGTCTGCCATATCATCTCGATGTTGATTGGCTGCACGGTTAGTGTGCTTATTTGATTGGCTGCACGGTTACATCCGGTTCTGCACGATACACGTTTTATTCATAGTTCTGATTGGCTACACGGTTAATCGAGCGTGAACCGTGAAGCGTGTGCCGTTCGTGTTGCACGCGAAAGAAACCGTGTGCGCGGGGAACCCACACGCAGGCGCCACTGTATGTATGTATGCATGTAAGTACGTACGTACGGACGGACGGACGGATGCATGCATGGATGGATGCATGCACGTATGTGTACGTTTTCAATACAGTACTGTTCTTTACACAAATGGATAGATGAAAAACAGTATCAGTATGTGATGTATTCATGTTGTATGTTTCCAGACTTTTCTTTACAAAAGTGGATGGATGAAAAGCAATATCAATATGGGAATTATCTCGGTGATGACGTCACTTCTGAACTTTTGGAAGTCCTTGGAATATCTGGTTACCTCCTTGAAACCAAATGTAACAGAAAAACCTCAATGTACTTGGAGTCTGTAAACGGTTGGAAAAAAGGTTTAGTAATTCATTTTTGTTTTGTTTTTAAAACGCAGAAAACTTTCATTTTCTTGGCATCTGTCAACGGTTTGAAAAAACATCGATATTTAATTTATATTTATTTTCTTATCATAACGCATTTTACGTACGTTATGATATGCATGCTGATTTAAAATAACTTTGTTTTTCCTTCAGATTGTCAATTAAACGTCAGGACACCACAGCTCCCAAATGATATATCATGCGTATTACAAAAATCTTGCACAAGTGTGGACTGTTGTGTTGACATTTATTTTCTTGAGAAATCTTTCAATGTGAAAATGGATATCAGTCCCTGCACAAGCATGATGACAATTCATATAGAAAAGTTGTCTTTCAGTATCTCTCTGGTCGACTACATATGGGGTAAGAATTTTGTCAGCGCTTTATTTGTAAGATATCTTATATACATGTTTGTACAGAGTCAACATCTTAACAGGTCTGTTAACGGTGCTATTCATGCGACCAGTCTTGCGTAGTCGTAGTTGCGCGAGATCTTGTTTAAAGACCTGGATGTGATTAAAAGTGTCGCATGTGCGACTGTCGTAGAGACTCGTGCGACTGGCATTCGCCTGTGGTCGCACAACTAGTGTTGCAATAGTCGGTCCACCTTTTTGCAGACAGCTTTTAAACGTATTAGAATCCATAATGAATTTAGTTTAGAAAAACCAGAATGATCATTTTCATCGACAACATCATTTCACTAACTAGGGCCGTTCACTGAGTTAGCATAACTCGTAGTCCAATCCATTTGTAAATGATACATCTGCATGTATAAATTGATATATGTTTATGTATATGTAAAACAATTTACAACAAAATATGATTAAACTAATTTCACTAATTAGAAAGAAAATTACCGTCAAATGAAAAAGTAATTGACTGTTTTTTAAAGCTGTTTCGATTGCGATAGTTTAGATTAACAGGAAGGTACAACAGAAGGAGCATTTTGTCAACATTTTGTAACCATATTTATAATTCACTAAGTATTGAGTTCACACTCTACGATTACAGTATCAACACATAAAGTCTTTCATTACCTAACATGAATAACCTTTTTGAAATTACCATAATAAAGTGATAATAAGGTTTAAAATATTTTGATCTTGAACGGTAATGGGAATGCAAAATCAAAGTTTAGTACCTATAGTATGAATAGAAAGTCAACGACACTCTCATAAATTGTGTCTTCATATTATGTAAAGAAACATGAATGTTCATTTTTCAAGTAATCATATTTGAAATGAGGCATTACTATTCTTTTTATCTCTGGTCTTAATTTTCTTATCAGTCTGTTATAGAATAGAAATATGAATTAATTTGTGTTGTAAAACATATTTTTTACAAGCTGAAAAAATACGGGGAATAAACGGAAAGAGTGAAAATAAAAAGGTGGTTCTGTTTGGATTTTAACATACACTGGAAAGTGCATAATAACATATCCACCCTGCCATAGAAACTGATTGGTTATTGAGAGCATAATTAGATATTATTGTAAACTGTATAAATGAATAGCGGCTGAAGATAATTGAAGTGAAGCGGATGTTTCTCGTTAGAGATAGAATGCATGTACCTCATTACTGACCACAACCACGACAACCTCTGATGCACGACTCCCTATGTCGTTGGTAGTCCCAACCCCAATGCGACCCCAGCTTAACGAAATAAAACAATGCAAATGGCGACTACCCTAATGTTTAGATTTAAATGTGTATTGTCTTGTTTTGCTTTTCATTTAGGCCTAGGTATTATTTAATGCGTACATGTACTTAAATATCTTGTATGTACTCTATTTTCCAGGTACACCGGAAACATTTTGTCTTTACGGTCTTATATGCATGGAGTAAGTTCTTAGTACAAGCATTTACTAACCTTATGTATTGAATATTTTCACGTTTTAAACTATCTCTAGTTTCGTGGTAATACATAATGGGCCAAGAAAAACGAATAAGCAGAATTAAAATTTCATTTACACGTGGTTAAACTTGAATGTAACCACACAGTGAGGTTAAAGTTACATATTGTAGTTGTATGAAATCAAGCTTGCTGAACTTTTAAATTTTAATGTTTTATCTTAACAACTTGAAATGCAAAATGAAATTAATCTCTTAATTTTCCCTGAAAGCTACAAGATTGACGACCTACCTTGGGCTAATCTGTATGTTGTGGATCTCAAAATAAGGGTGTGTTTTGAAAGTACTGGCGATTGTCATTTTTATGCGAATGTGTTCAAAAGGACGGAACTTCAGAAATCAAATTGTAATTGGAGGCTACAAAGTTTGATCGAAAGTAAGTAAAACACATTAAATCGTTTTAGAAAGTGTGTTATTTCGAAAATTCATTAGTGCATTTTTTGTCAGCTCGATATAATTGTCCAAATGGCGGTTTGTATGTGCGTGCGTGCGTGCGTCCGTCCGTCCGAGTTTAGTTTGTCCGGGCTGTAACTTATCCATGGATCAAGGGATTCTTAAATAACTTGGCACAAAGTTCACCATCATGAGACGGAGTGTCATGCGCAAGAACCAGGTCCCTAGGTCTAAGGTCAAGGTCACATTTACAGGTTAAAAGTCAAATTGAAGAATGACTTTATCCGGAGCATATCTACTTCATGCATAGAGGGATTTTGATGTAACTTGGTACAAATGTTCACCACCATGAGACAGAGTGTAATGCGCAAGAACCAGGTCCCTATGTCTAAGGTCAAGGTCACAGTTAGAGGTTACAGGTCAAATTCAAGAATATCTTTGTACGGAGCATTTCTTCTTCATGCATTCAAGGATTTTGATGTAACTTGGCGCAAATGTTCACCACCATGAGCTACCCTTGTTTTTAGAATTACTTCCCTTTGTTGTTACTATAAATAGCTTATATTGTAACTTTTTTATTATTGGCCGTAGAGAAAAATCGAGACCACTTTTCTGTGGTACAACATGCATGTTACATCCAATATTTAGGTACATTTTGACCTATCTCTACTTGGTAAGGAGTTTGGCCCTTTGACAGCTTGCGGGCTCGACATGTTGCACGTGGGCATCTAGTTTCCTTTTAACGTTTGGCTCGTAATTACTATTGGATCCAGACTTAGGTCTGCAGTTGAATTGTTGGAAGCACAATGATTTCGACGACACGATAAGATTATAATTTGGAGCCGTAATTATGTTAACGACATCTAAATTCTTCAGATTTTACCTTAAAAGACTGGTTTGCAAAGACGGGAATACCAAGCATGTCCAGGCTGCCTTCATATATGGTTCAATTGCTTTTTAATGATATCGGAGCATCTTTTTACATCACTGATGACATGTGTGACCGTACCTCATTTCCTTATAACGGAAGTCGGAGTATTTGCTCTTCAGGTATACCTTCATACATTTTAGCAGCTACAAGTTAGATATCGTTTATAATTTTAATGAAATAATGCTGCATTATACATGCACATCTTTAATACAGCGAATCGTATCACATTTTATTATTTCGACTTAACCTAAATCCTTTGGTTGTTCATATAAATATGTTATTTTAAAAGAATTTAACAGTATTATACTCGAAATGATGCGCGGCTGTGTTTACGAAACACAGTTTTAGGTTTATGAACAAGTATAATGCAGTCAACTGTGTGAAAATAGTACAATACATACAAACTTGCATATTCTACGGCTCAACAATATGAGGATTATAGATTAATAACTTGATAACTTATCCTTCAGACTGCCCATTCAAGACACAGTTACTACCAATTGACACTGATGTGTCATGTTACATATCTGATACCTGTGCTGACATTAAAAATTGTGTTTACGTTCCACTGCTCGACAGAACAATTGAGTCTTATATCATGATCCGCACATGTGATAGAGTTATTGATATAGGCATCGAGCTATTCCAGTTCTCTGTATTTTTCGATGACTTTGAATGGGGTAGGTGCACCAGACCATTTGGAATTTAATATACAAGTAGCTTACATTTTATTATCTGCTCTAAACACATAAATAAATAAAGAAAAAAATAATGTTCTTGTGATTCCAACATCCTTTAAAAACTACAATGTAAGATTTTATTCTTTTCAATGCTTGTGAAATGAATGCTCCTAAATAACATAATGTTGGCATGGATAAACACTTGTGAAAGTGTTTTCGTTTTAAGTTACAACATTTAAAAGAAAACAATACTTATATTTCAGGAGTACTACAAAAACTTATCCTCAGTGATATTTTCCAGTTAGAGTATGTATAACCTAACATTGTTTTGTAGTTACAACAGTATCAATTAAATATTTCCTGATTTCGATAAGTGCCATCATCACTTGACCTCTTCAATAAAATAGATGCCATTATTTCATTTAACTATCCTCGAATATCTTGTCACTGACCCCCGTTCAAACATTTAGTAAACACAATGCGACGACTCACGAAATACAATCTTACTTCGAATTGTTTTTCTGTTACGTTTTTTTTATTTCTCTTTGTAACATCATTAAGCTGCTTAATTATTTGAGATATGGAGTGTTTACTCATTTGATAATTGACCAAATACACAATCCTCAAATACAAATTGTATAACAATATTATTCACATGACGATTGTACATATAAACTCGACCACTTCTCAACAGCTTCTGAAAAATTGTCGTATATTCATGACATCACATGTTTTTAATTACGGCAGACTGACAGGAGCGTCATATTTGTTTTCTGCTTGTATCACTCATTGAAATATTTGAAACTTTATAAGTTAAAATGAACTTTTATACATATACTTTTTTCTTTGTGTATGTTCAATTCGGTGAAATGAAAAAAACAATCTTTTTTTGGATCCGATAAACATGAAAATTATATTTGTTTTAAAAATTAAAAGTAAATGCTTTAAAATAACTTGAAAAGAAGGCTTCTGTATAATACATGTAACATGATTTATATTTCTTATTCAGATTTAGGATAAATGATTTGTCAACGAAAGGCACCTACTTTATTGATGCGGCATTCAAAGTGTGCTTTAACAATCAGTCATGTGACAATATTTACACTCTTTACGAGCAAGCAGAGATCAAAAAGATACCATGTGCGTGGGATACTGGATTCATAAATGAAAGTATGTATCCTTTGGCCTCTTCATACTTACGTAGTTGTCCGATAGCGTTTCCAATAAGTATTTGAATGTACTTTCTTATCAATTGCAGATTCAGTAAATGTCCTTGCAAAATGTACGAACTTGTAACAGAATCATTATTGTTGAGGTAAAATTGTATAAGAGAATACTGGGTCACATGCGGATAATGGGGTCGGTCACCAGACATTTTTCTGTTCGTAGAAAGAGAATATTTGCCTTCTATTAAAACTACAGGTAATCTTAAATCCTCCAAGAGTATTACTTATAGACGAATACGGTACGCAAGAGAGTAATTGTCAAAGGTAAAAGTAAAATATCCAGTAAATTGTGTATGAATAAATGTTATGCTTTCATTAAACTGTATGTATTTAATGTTTTAGCATTCTCATTCGCTTCTTGGCTATCTCACAATGATTTAGAAGCTACGGAGTTATCAAGAACAAATCTGAATGAGCTATTCGAGGATCTTGGGCTAGGAGCATACATCAATGACCGAAAATGCTATCGTTATTCGTACCCATTCGCAAATACACATGAAGGGTGGAATTCAGGTTTGTTTATGTGTTGTTATTATGCTGTTTAATATTAATTTGCGCTGTGTCTCAGAAGATCATTTGATAGACAGATATAAAGTCTTTTCGGCAAATAATGCAACCTTGTGGATTCCCGAAGAAGGTGGCATTTGCTAAGAATGTTAGATTGAAAATGGGTATACCCTTCGGCAGTACCAAATATCTCGATACAGACTGGCAACATCTGTTGCATTCTCTTTGGTGTCATTGTTCTTAGACAAATGAAAAAACATTCTGGCCAGCGTTAAATAATGTTAAACGCGCTTAATAAATAGAGGATAATTGTTGGTTTCGGTGTAATATCACGTTATAATTTCACCGAGTGGACACTAAAATAATATGTTCACGAGTGGCGCAGCCACGAGTGAAAATAACTACTTTTGGTGTTCACGATTGAAATTAACGAGATATTACAACGATAACAACAATTATTCTGAAAACAATTCTGATTATTTTATGGTTAAAACTCTACTTTTGTTGAGTTTGTTTCTATAAAATATCGAAAATCGCGGGAAACATCATCAGAAAACATAGCACAAATGACGTCATTTTAACGACGTCATCATCGCATGGTTTCCAGCATTAATTAGGCTCGGTATACTTTTTGACGTCATTCCGGGTTAAAGATTGCAAAAACAGTGAAAATAAAAATGGTAGTCCACTGTTTCAAAACTGTGGATTATCAATTTTATTTCACTGAGAAAACTATAATTCACTGGAAAACATAAAATAAATTTTGATATTTGACATAAACTTACTTCTACATAAAGGTATTGCAGGCCTAACAGTAACTGTTTCAAAGACCCAAAGAATTACCATTTTCAATAAATATACTGTCACTAATTCAAGTACTAATTTCAAAAGAAGTTTACTGTTCAAACAATTTTTATTATATCCTACCCCCGTTTTGACCGGTCAGACTAACATGGAAAGGGCATTTTGCAAATATTCAGTAATAATACAAAACGATTATCATAACTTTGGTACGTAAGTATTCAGTATACAATGTAGAGTTAAGATAACATCTCAGTGGGCCTTTTAATTCTACCAAGTATACGACCCTGTTTAAATGATCATGAAACGTAAGATTGTACGGTTAAAAAAGAGGGTAAACTTTTAAAGGAATATATTAATGGGACATCAACTTAGCTCTGTGATTTTTTTCTAAATACTATTCTTAACTTAATGGAAAAAAGTCATGACGGTTTACCGTGTAGATTTTCAAATAATCAGACTTGAAATCAGCCATTACCTACTTTCTTAATCCTTGGTCTAAATGTAGCATGTTGATCATCCTTATACGTATTAAAATATTTCAGCAAAAGACATTGTATATATTTTATAAAGCTGAAAAGAAAAACAGATGAACACACTCAATGGTTTTGAAAAGATTTGAATCTACACTGAAAACGAGCTTAAATTTACAAACCCAGTGTCTATGCTACCGCGTCAACGAGGCTGATAGAATACAAGATAATTAAATAAGTACTTATAGTATTCTTTATGAATTAATCGCATTTCAAGAGTATTCAAGTGGAGGTGCTTAATTGGTATGTCATACCTTACAATTGTAGACATTATTTGTCTTTTCCTTTCAAGAGAAATTTTATTCATACTTAGAATGTGGTGTGAGTTTGGAATTGGAACCATTGCCTGATTACCTCCGATGCTTTGTATCATCTATGTGTACTTCACTGGAATGCTGTCTTAACGTTGATATTCTTCAAACGTCGGTGAGCGTATACTTGGAGATCGACGCCTGTCAATCGGAAATTACAGTTGGAATTGAAAGACTAAGGCGCAAACAACATTTTCGAGAATTTCCTTTCGGTAAATCTTGAACGTTTTCTTTTTCGCATACTCAGAATACATTTTGTAATTGAACGAATTGTTAATGAGTACGTTGTAATTTCCGTTTACGCTCCATTAAACGGGTAAATAAAACTTTCGATATAATAAATACGATATATATCTAATGAAAGTAATAAAAAGCATACTTATTATCAAAAGTTGAAAATTTACAGTATTATTTTTCCATTTTAGGCACAGTTCAACATTTTTACTTACAAGGGGTGTTTAAGATAGAGTAAGTAAAGGGCATCTGTTTCAATTATGTTTATTACATGTACATAATTCACAAACTGTGCAGTGTACCGGGTCAATAAACATAATGTCCATAATTCAAAATTGATTAATTGTAAAACACATTTTGTACATCTACGAACAAAACGGTACAAACCGTTACTTTTGGCATAGCATATTTTTGCTGTTGAAACATAACCACACACTGTAAACGCGCTCCACTGCACCGCTGGTGAATTATCTAGTTGCAAGACTGTTCCTTGATAACGTGGTTTACTATTATCTCTTGTTTGAACGCTCATGTGAAATATTTTTTCATTTCATATAATCTTCTGAAATTTTATTTTGAGATACTACGAGACTTATGTGTATATAGACGGGTGCGATTTGGTAGCTCTGCATTTGGGAATTGATTCCTAGAAGCACTTCTGAAGCGTTCGATTCAGCCTTTTGCGTCTCGGAATTAATTCCTTCTATTTCGGAAGACGGTGCGATTTTGTAGTTCTTAATTGAGAATAGATGCATAGAAGCACTTCTGAAGCGTTCGATTAAGCTTTTTTGCTTCTCGGAATTAATTCCTTCTATTCCGGAAGACGGTGCAAATTGGTAGCTGTGAATTGAGAATTGATTCCTAGAAGCACGTCTGAAGAGTTCGATTAAGCCTTTTCACATCTCGGAATTAATTCCTTGAATTCCGGATTTCAATCAAAATTTCTGTAGCCACGTGATTAGAAACTTGGCGTCCATCAGCGCGATCCTCGCATGTGGAAACGAAATTGGGTGCATATCTTTTTATATTATTTCATTGATACATTTTATCACTAGTGCTGTAATCTTTTAAAACAGTTTTGGTCTTTTTTATTATCTCCTAAGTGAAGAGCTTAGGTTATTCCGAAAAAAGAATCGTTCGATTAAGAATCAGTTCTGTCACATGACATTCTGATTCTAGAAGCACCAAATCGCACCCGTCGTCTTATGTATCCAACATTTTCCACGATTAACATGGCTCTATACCGTCTGGTTTACAGTACTTTTGCCTATAAACTTTTAGGAAAATACAAGACATGTGTCAATTAACAACTTTGATGTAACTTGCTAAATATACAGAAGTAGTCAAAAAAAATTTTTCTTGTTTTGAAATGTTTTGAAGCAGCTTATTTAAGGTAGTGGGGGTCTAATGGACACTATTCCAAAACACATTAAACTTAACATTTATATGATCTACATCTGTTAACCGACTAGTGTGCAAAATTTAAAGACATTTTACCGTTTAATTAAAAATTAATTCCGTTTTTTGTTGCCCTACCCCCACTTTAGAAATACTGACCATATTAAAAAGTACCATAAAAGTTAAAATAGGTATGTTTGCAAGTATCTATTTACATTTAAATTTTTTTCCAGGTTCAAAATGTACTGCAAGCAATGTAGAATTACAAAACATGAATTATAATTCTACAAGCTTAACATGTGTAACAAAAAATATGCAATAATGCCAAAAACTAGGGTATACAATTTGCCTAATTTTGCCACGAGACATATCACACATGTACATATACACGACTTTAGCAAAATATTCGGAGTAGGGCCATCACTATTGATTATAAAACTTTTATAAGTAGTATATGAATTGAAATATAAGAAAAAATAAAAATGTTTTACCGTCTACTTTTTGAGATATTCAACTTTTAAAAATGAGCACGGTCAATTTTTGTATTTTCAAGTAACTGTACAGCTTGATAAAATCAAGGAAAATTAAGATACAGTTTTCAAATCTTTTAAAATAGCTTAATGTTTCATGTTATTCAGTTTGATAACTAAAAAAGAAAAAATAACGAAAAAAAGTTTTGGCTCCTTCGGGGATTGAACTCAGGACCTCTTGATCTCAAAGCAGACGCTCTAACCGCTGTGCCACAGTACAAAATAGGTACTGTTATAAAATCCAAAATATTCCAAATGATCCTTAAACAGGAAGTACTCATTACACATCCACTACCTTAACTATTGAATGAAATATGTCTCTGAATATTACTGCATTTATTTATTATGCTTAAACAGTTATACGATAGAATACTTACATGGAGGCCGAAAGTTCATCGTTGACTTAAATGTTAGCGTTTGTCTCGAAAGCAACGAACCGTGCGTGCATACATCACAGGTTTTGCAGCAGTCTGTCTTACCGAAGGTCTTGTGTGACTGGGAAAACGGTTTCAGCATTGAAGGTAAGAACACAAAGCCATCTTTCAAAGGTTTGTCGTCATTGCTATTTAAATACATCAAGTTTCATGCAGACTGAACGCGTTTATAGAAGTTTTGTCTGTGTGAGCTGCAAGTGGAATTATCAATAATTGACATATAGAATAGCAAAGACGTAAACGTAAAGACGCCATGTCATTGCTTTATCGCGCATGCAGTGCCATTGAGAATATATTTCAACCGCTGAATTTAATTCAAAGCACAAAGTATTTATAAGCCAAAATATTTGCAGTTTTAATTTCGTTGTGCAACGATAATAAATGCTGTCACAAGTCCTGTTCCGTTTTGTCTAGGATTTTCTTTGAAGACTTGGAAAGACGAAATAGCAGCTAATACTACATTGAGTACTTACCAGACCGATCTGCTGATGGAAGATCTTGGAATCGTTCAATATTTGAAAGAACAGCAGTGCATCTTATTGAATGGTTCAGTAACTGTCGATGGATGGGTGAATAGTACGTTGTTCAGGAAATAAATATTTTACGTTTTAGCTCTTGATTTGATTTGAAGCAAATTTTATAAAGGTCCGTCCATAAGAGCAAATATGTTAGCTTGAATTTGTGGATGAGACCTCGGCATGTCTCCCATCATGCCTATACCTATCAAAGTTGTTTTTCTGTTTCCGAAATAGGAGAGATTTACCTGACTGCAATTTCCAGCAAGTATAGCCAAAGATTGAATTTGAACGTTTTAGCTCACCTACGCAAACAATATATATAGTGGACTATTGTGATCGTCGAACGCCTATCGTCCGTCGTCATTGACAAATGTTTGACTTGATTCGCCGAAACAATACAGTGTTTCTTCTTTACCATTAATGTCTATAAAGAGTTCTACAAATATTTTACATTGGTCTAATATACAATGAAGTAATAACTTTTTGGTAACTCTGACAGGTCTGAATGTTTTGGAAAAGTTATGTTTTCTGTTAAATACTCTAGGCTGTACAGGGCCATCTTGACCTTTCTGTTTAATCAAAGATATAGCACAATAGGGACGTAACAGGTTATTTGAACTGTATTGGATAATAAATACCTAGTAAAAAAGGAGATTATTAACAGATATCTTACATTTTTAGATATTCAGCTTTCTCTGTTGCTGTTAGCATAATAAAAATATATATATGTACAAAAATAAATACAAAAGGAAATAATTTATTAACATGGTCATTTTATTTGAAGCTCTGTTTTCAGGTTGTCCTTTGGCACTCGACTTACCAGAATTGCCTGATAACATTTCTTGTACAATAGGAGCGACCTGCTTGACCATAGACTGCTGCGTATATATAGAGGAGATCAGCAGAGCTCTCAATATATACTTGCATGTTAGTGACTGTGAACATACGCTTACTGCGGGCATAGAAAATTTAGAAATTAGCAGGAAGATGACCATGTTTGAATTTGGTATGAGATCTAATATACTAAGTTGATTTTGACTCCTA
The DNA here is from genome assembly GCA_022818135.1 of Saxidomus purpurata. Lineage (NCBI taxonomy): Eukaryota > Metazoa > Mollusca > Bivalvia > Venerida > Veneridae > Saxidomus > Saxidomus purpurata. The sequence goes on from JAFMSR010000004.1 coordinate 34,662,631, forward strand.
ATAATAATACAATATAATAATAATAATAATAATAATAATAATAATAATAATAATAAATTCTTTATTTTAAGAAGGTAACATAACAGATATGCAAACATATCACATAGAAAAAGAAACTTCATGGCATACTCCATTTTATTATTTTATATATTGAAACGACAATCACCCTAGAAAAGAAAATAAATAAAACCGTATTCATACTTAACAGACATTTATGTGTTTTGTAAATAATCGAATATACACGAAAAATTGTGTATAATAAGAGAAAAGATAGTAAATAACTTTTAATTATTGTGCTTAATAGATGATTTTGCAGTGACTGTTTTAATAGGCTCAAAGATGTAACTGAGCGAATATTTGTAGAAGTAATTGTGCAGACATACAGGAAAATGAGGTTTTCATGTAATTTGTTCGTTGTTTAGGTGTTATCATGTCATTGTCAGTAATTGATCTAAAGCAATAAGCATTATAACTGGAAAAAGTGAGCAAATCTTTTATATAAACAGGCGCCAGGTTATTCTGAGCTATATACACCAAGACTGTCGTATGATAATGACACCTGTCATGAATCAATACAAAAGTAATAAAATTAAGTAGGTTTTCTTTAAGAACTCTTTCCCTACTTTTGAGCAAAAAAAATGAATCTTGAGAAAAAACATACATTCCATGTCCGGTGTAATTTATCATTTTGAGACTTATACAGTAAATACACAATATTATATGTCCTCTGATTATAGTCAAGATTTTTGTTTCAGAAAAGCCAATAAAGTTCGATCTTGACGGTCTGATACGTATGAGGTAATATTTCGTTGAAATTGATATAACATAGAAAAGTGCATTATATGATAGCATTATAAAATATTCATTTAGCTAATTACAACCATCTATTTAGAAATTATTTCAAATACGGGTAACGTCAAAAAAGTAAAAAAAACATAATATTTATAATTATATAGGCGTACAGAGGAATTGTTTAAACATATTTTCTTGTACTTCTTACAGTGTTTTATATTGCTGCCAACGTTGATTCTTTCATTGTTTTGAAAATATTAGTAGACTAACTGTCATCAATATTAACCTTTAATTTCAGGTTTATGTTAACCAACCTGCAAATAAAGAGAAAATACATAATCGGACTGGACATAGATATATTCTTAGATGATTTGGAAGTGCCCACATGGTCATCTGAGATTTTAAACAACATTAAGGTCTCAAAGCTACCCTGCGAGACAAATCTTGGCTTCGATAATCCTGGTAATAAATTTCTTAAAGAAATAGATATTTTACTTGCGAAATGTCTGTCTCTATTATTGATGACATCTATGATGTCTGCGGTAAACTGAAGAATTAAAAAGTTAAAAACATTTTGTAGATCCATTAAATCTCAGTTATTTCTGTAATATGTTTTGGTACAGCACGGACGCTACAGACGAAATCATCATATCATAAAAGCAAAAAGAAACGGCACTGCTTCGATACATGTAATTAGTTTAAACCTTGAAAACTTTGGCGGATTATATATTTCGCGGTTATCAAACATTTGATTCGAGACTACAAACTTTCGTGGGGTCATACCGCAATAAATAACCAACGACTAAAAACTCAAAAAACATCATACTGAGGATAAATGCTAGTTTCACTGCATGTATAAGTGCAGTGCCAATTTCTCTCATTTGGGCTAGAAAGTTTGTCATTTGTGGAAGGATTATTCGCGGGTTTTTAATTTAGCGTAACTACACTTTATCATTTCTAGGTTAAACTTTACGGTTCTCAACTAAAATGTCCAAGGTCTTTGAATTATTTCAGATTTTTCATTGAAAGAATGGAAAGACTTCAACAACATCGCACAGAACATAACCCTTGACTTTTACAAAACTGCGGCTCTTCTTGAGGATTTACATATTGCAGAATACATGAAACAACAGTCGTGTACAACACGACCTGGAGTATTTGGTATTGTTTAGGCATTACCCCCACTTATGTGTAGTAACGATCCTATTCAGTTTGGCTTCTAATACACGTACATAATTAAATCTCACGAATACTACCATACATACTGTCCCATAATTTAAATTTATACAAATCCTGATGCGTAATGTATGCGAAACAAAGGTCTATCCCGGATGACTTGTGTTAGTGTTTCAAAGTGAAAAACAACAAAAATATCACAGTAGAGTATAACACTAGAGATAATATTTTTGACCCAGTCATCGTTATTGTGTTTGTCTTCATCATATATACGTCAAGTTTTAGACCTTATAACTTTGAGCGTTTTGTTGCTTATGTCGTCAAACATGAAATTGACCGCGGCGGTTAAAAGTAGTCATATAGGTGCCACATTTTGTGTTAAGTATTATGACATACTGTCTAAATGTTTGTTTTGGTCAGTTTTAAGTTTAGGAAGAAATGTGGTTACTTAGGATCATATAGTTATCAGTTGAAATCTAGTTAAGACCTTACGAAACTCTAGTTGTCATATTTTGTATCATGGTAACATAAATAGAATCTACTGGAAAAATGTATGTCTTGTTGATCTTAAGATCAAGCTCGAAACTTGGTTATATGAGGTAAAACACTAGGTCACATAATTAAATCCTAGAAAATGGCTTTGAACACTCTCGATATATTATTTTGGAACAATTATGAAAATTAGTAAGAATGCTATTGTCGCCTATTTTGATCATGTTTGCTTTGTCTTTTGTTCTTTTCTCTTCTGTTCGTATGTCTTGTCAGAATAATTGGACGTACATATTGTTTTCAATTGTATCCAGCAATCTAGCCGTTACAAGACCAAAACAATGGAGGAGTTACCAGTGTATACCTCATGATTGTATTTTACTATGTTTTAAATACAGCGTATGTTTTCTACTACGTGATTTGGTTTAAGTCGCTAGTACATTAGTTATTTTGATTATTTTATGATAATGTTTACATGCAATTATTGGAAATTAAATTCTCTCTCCATACATTTAAGTTTTATTTGATTGTACTATTTGTTTGTGACATTATTATCGTATAATGCAGCAAAATTTCACCAGAAGTGTCCTCTGGTATTGAAGTCTTTCGAGTGTTTGACGGGAGTGGAAATATTGCAAATTTACATATAGATATACAAATATTATGCAATATTTCCCAGGATCAAATAAGTTTGACTATAAGTATGTCATGATTTATTGAATGGTCAATTTATTTAAATAAGATATATTCAAAACCAAATAGTCAACTGAAATTTGTTTTATGTCAAAATTGTTTGTTTACTACACTGACTTATTTCTTTGATTAATTTACATTTTCAGATATTTCTGGCTGTCCAACGCATGTTGATGTTCCAGATTTGCCAGATGATATCGCCTGCACGTTATCTTCGAGTTGCACAAGCGTAGAGTGTTGCGTTACATCAATGGAAATACCAATTTCATTTAACATAAGGGTTACCGTGAATAAATGCAATAATACACTGTTTGTTGACATAGAGAAATTGTCATATTGGTTGTCGCTAAATAATTATACATGGGGTAAGTGTACATTAGGAAATGATTAGGAATTTGCTTAACTGAAATGTGTAATCTTAAAACATCAACATAAAATTTTCTTTTTCTACAGCTTGTCTTTAATGCTAGTATTAAAACATACCGTAATGATTCAAACAGAAAACAATTCAATATGATGTTTTGCTTATTTCGCCATACTTTTATGTATTACGTGCACATTTTAAAATATTTTTCTGGGCATTTTCATGGCCAAAGTTCATGCAAACTAGTGTTTTTGAAGTGATAACTTTTTATTTCTTTTTCAGTATTTAATATTGAATGTAAATAGAGTTTTCTTCATTCAGTATAATTATGTTAGCTAGTGAATTATTTTTGTTCTTTAAGGTCAAAGGGAAACATTTTACCTGTTTGGTGTTCTGCGACTTGAGTGAGTATTACTTTCGTTAATATTTTGTATAAATACTTCTCCTGCTATTTTGTTTGAATTATACTCCTGTGAATTAGCGATATACTGCTTTGCAAGAAAATGTCAAAATATGAACATAATCTAAAATTATGTTTTCATCAACTAGCCTAAGGATAAAACGAAATGAAATAAAAATCCACAATAATATCATTTAAACTTGAATATTAGTTACTAACTTTCAAGATTTATGTGACTGTTTATAATTATTTTAATGACCGACATTTCCATATTGCCCATGCTGAGTTACGAATTATCATTCAATGAACATTACTTACCTGTTATAGTGTTAGAATAAAGATTGAATATTAAATGTTAAGGGAACATGATACTAACATGTATCGTACTAAAATTGTTAATATGCTTTTCTAATCTCTTTTGTGGCATGTTTCTATACTATACGTATGAAACTTAATTTAAAGTTCCAGTACCATAATTCTGTCCGTAATAGCTTGCAACAAACATGAAGAATTATGCGATATTTGTACATTGTAGTTACCTAAAGGTATCCAGTTTTTGTACATACTACTGAAAGTACATGCACTTACAGTGAACATGACTCTGTCAAATGAATGAAACAAATACAAAACAGAAACGTTTGAATATTTTTAATAGGATGGAGCTATTTAGCTTACTAGATTCCGCATACTACGAAGTCACTTTAAATGTAAGCATTTGCTTTGAAGCAAACCAGCCATGCGAAAACAAGATAATAATCTTCAAGAACACTATACTCCCAACATTGCCATGTGACTGGACATCCGATCTTTTGTATCCAGGTATATTTGGAATTTTATGTAGACCTTTATTTTGATTAAAACTGAAATGAATTATATAAAGAACATATAACTTCTCTGCTGCCGTTGGTTCTGATGCTGCTGCTATTTGTGATGATGATAGCGAGATTTATGATTTATATCGTTATTGTTGACCATCGCAAAATTGCAAAGCTAAACAAATGTTCATTTCAGATTCCGAAATCAAAAATCTTTCGTAGTAAACATTAATCGTTGGCGCAGTTGTCTAGTGGTTAACGCTCTGGACTACCAATCCAGAGGTCCCCGGTTTGATTCCCGCCCGGGGCACTGGAGCTTTCAGAAACGCTTTACAGTGTTTCCCACCCATCTACAGATGAACTGGTTAGAAACCCAGAGGTAGTCTCGCGTGTATCGGTGCTATACGCCATGCATGTAAAAGAACCAAGGTGTCTATTCGTAAAAAGAGCTAGGGTCTGGTACCCGGATTCCCTTGTATCTGCATCTGTCTTAAGGACCACGATGATATAAGAGCTTGCTCTTTGTTGTGTTATCTTTGGTACTTGTACTGAAACAATACATACAAGCATACATACGTACGTACATACATACATACATACATACATACATACATACATACATACATACATACATACATACATACATACATACATACATACATACATACATACATACATACATACATACATACATTTGTACAAGTCATAGCTGAGAATAATATTTAGTTATTACATGTAACAATATTTGAAACTTTTATTGTAACAAACACAATTAATGCAGATTTTATCCTTGATGAATGGGCCGTTGAGTCAGGATACCAAGGTGTCGACGTTCTACCAGGCACTGGAACAGCGATGCTACTTTCATACTTAAGGATTTCCTCTTACTTACTGCCCAAGCAGTGCAATCAGACTTTTCCTCCATATTCAAGATCTGACAACACTGGATGGGATGTATCAGGTTAATCTTTTTACATTGTGTAAATGATACTATATATATATTTGATTTTTTCTATGACACTAACATTTTCATGAATATAGTGTTTATATGAAGAGACTGAGTGCGTTATCTTTGGCGTTCAAGGTCAATCTTCAGATACCGTACACGGATCATCGGGGTAAAATAAATGTCGATGCTATTGTTATTATTGTCTTTCTGTGACAGAGAAATAGGCAATCAAATTCTGTAAAATCTGGAAAACCTACTTGCTATATACCAATTACTTTATTCTTCAGTCGATCTTAACACAGTCAAAGATATGTGTAAATTATATCGAGGGTATGTTTTTTTCGCCTCTGAATATTTGCTACACAAATACTGGTACCTCTCAAAGTACCGCAGAATTCAATACCCGAGTCAACGACGTCTGTCTGGTAAAGAGTCATACGCTCCACCACACTACTGCATCATACTCGCAGACAATTTGGCACTGATGCAACTTTGCTGATTTCGACGTTTTTTAAAGGCACAAAAAACGTCAGCAAAGAGAAATTCTTCCCTGAACAAAAAAAGAAATACTGTGTCAAATATTTAATATTTGTATTTATATATTTATATAATATAACTGTACATTATAACCTTTATTAAAGCAGAAGCAAAACTATTTGTAGATGAAATAAAGTTCTTAACTTAGAAACGAAGCTTGATTGTTTACAAAATGTTACCATCAACTACTGTAATAAGCGAGATTGGTTTTATGGAACACCTATCTGATGTCACACTTTCAAAAATGTAAACAAACGGGCGCTTATTTTACTGGTCGTAAAATTTAAAAAATGAGAGCTTGTAGTATGCTTGTAAGAATTCTGTTGACTCGTGTAACGTTTATACACAGGCTAATATAATACCTACTGGTCAGTTAGCATCCTCATTTAACCTTTCTTACATAAAACTGTGTTCCCCGCGTAAAGTGTAGCTGTTTTGTCAATTAAATTAGAACAAATTTCAATTTAATTTGTGCTATTAATTCGATTGACCAACTTTCATTTGACTTTGTTACATACAGTCTGTGTCTACTATTATTTTTACTACAATTTGTTGAACAGTTTTATGTACGTGTTATAACGCCTTTAAGCGGACTACGTGAAGCAATAGTCGGCAATTGTTGATAATTTGCACAACAATGTATCACTTGTAATTTTATGCGTACTTTTGTAATTTGTGTGTAGTTGATTTACATGCTGGAATTTACTGGAAGCATGGTGTTGTTACATTCATTGTTGTATGTCAATTGTCTCTTCGGGACGCTCTTTTGCGATCAAATGATAAGATTGAACTGGCTGTAAAATTGCACATCTTTTATTTTCTCGTTTTTGTCAGGACAATTCTCAATTACATAAATATCTTGTTATTGTTATTACACGTTTTCTTTTTCAATAAATAAGAAACCAAAATAAAGTATATACTGCTATGTTTTATTTGAAATCATTTCTTTTTATTTTAGAATGTACCTTAGATATGTCGCTAAATTATTTGTTGCGATCGAAGTGCAGTTTAGATAAAACCTGCTCCAGAATAGAATGCTGTTCGATTGTTGACTATATACAGTACTCCTTTACAACTGTGTTTGAGTTGGATTCATGCAGCCAGATACTTAAAACTGGCATTGAAGATATTATATTAGAAATACCACTTTCTGACTATAAATGGGGTGGGTATTTTTACAGTAACTCTTTGAATATAATAGGGTTATTAGTATAGTAATTTGATCCATAAGCCTGATTTGCTCGAGTCGTGCGTCGGATCTCACGAGTGCGTATTTGAAAGTTTTAAATGCCGAAGCCTCATCACCATCGTACAAGTAGATCCGACCGCGACGAGAGCAAATCTGGCTTACGGATAACATTACTATACTAATAACCCCTTTATTATATATATTTTGACACTTTTCTGCTCGAATAAACTTATTTATAATGACATTTTAAGCATATAATTGAAGAAAACCTCTTTTTAGCGAGAAATATGCGTTGTGTGCGACGTTATTTTATTGCCGTCATCGTATAAACAAGTAGTAACGACACAGTCAAAAGCAACGTTATTAACGTCACGTGTATTATAGGGCCAATTGAATGCACTCTTACAAATAATGGCACTGTGCGTATTGCACGTACATACGGGTTTTTTTCTGTCAGGCCGTATTGATTGTTGATTAAAGGCTGTAGTTTTGACAGAATATTTATCGGTTTATAATGAAAACGAATGTTACTTAAAATAGAAGGATGAATTAAGTGACCAACAGATTGGTAAATGAAAATGGATTTGCATACAGATGAATTAAATACACGACAGCGTTTTACAGAATAATTTGTTATCATTTAATTGTATTGTTGTTCATCATTTGTCAAAGTAGACAAATCGCTACAAATACTTTTCAGGAAGTAAACAAAGAATGTATATCAACGGTGTTTTACGGCTCGAGTAAGTAAGACTTTCGATATCAGTCGTGTCCAATATGAATGAGAAAAATAAGCGATTTCACATCCTTTTAAAAAAAATAAAGTTAATATATTAACATATTTTATTTGAAAAAAATAGTCATGCATTTGTAGAATACCGTTACAGTTTATCATGTTTAGGTAATGTGTTCAACACCTGGATATTTCAGACTGGGTGTTTCAATTTAGTTCTGAAAATAATATTTAAAGTTGCATTTATTTGAAAGTTTTAAAAGCAAACGCCTCATCACCATTGTAAAACAGCACTTTTACATCATGCACAAAACATACACAAACCCATTTGCCGATGCAAACATTTTCGATCTGTTACTAACAGGCAAACATAATCTGCAGTTCTTTAAATGATAACACTTTTACCTGTAATAATTTAACTAAGTCTGTTTTACATTTCAGATATTCCATACATAATTTGGAAATACAGAAAGTATACATTGTCGATCTGTCCTTCATTGTATGTTTGGATTCGATGGAATGCATTCTACACTCTACCATCTTAGACGATGCCATTATACCACATCGTATATGTGATCAACACTCTTCGTTCTCCATGCCAGGTGCAATGAAGAAAAGATAGCATTACACATAAATACACTTAGCCTTAAATCAGATATTCAACTCAACAAATATTTCATATGGACCATAATTACAGTTTCTGTGTTAAAGACACATTAAAGTGAAAATATGTCTTGGAACATCTTGAATCTGTCAAGTAAGATTCAAATACTCTGCCTGTTGTATTATATAACGCACTGTTACATAACTCAGAGAGTCAGTTAAAAACGCTATGCATTTCTATAAATTATTACAAGTAAGTAATTTATTTGGGATTGAGGAAAATCTTAAAACATTTTTCTATCTATGCTGTTGGTTTATATTTGAAGTTGAATACTTTCAGATTTTTCACTCAATAGCTGGCTATCCCAAAGGCAAATAAGCAATGTATTTGCTCTTGATAATATACAGTTGCAAGAATTGCAGGCTGATCTCGGTATAGCACCTTATTTGTCGTCTGATGGATGTATCCAGACTGTTCAGAACGTGTATTCAGGTAAACAGATTTAATTCGTACAGAACTGATCATATTTTTTTTATTTAATTATGTCCCGATTGCTCCGGTAAATAATGTCTCTTGGCTATTTCTTTTTAACATCTAGTATTTTTAGAAATTATTTCTGTGTCACTGTGTCAAAATTTCAAGACATTTTTTGATTTTTATAGAAACATTCTTGACTTTGAAAAATCAGTTTACGCAACATGTAAAGTGTCTTAACGCGTACCTATTTGAATTTTGCGGATTATTTATAGCTGCTCGTTCTCAGAAATTTGGTGAGAAAAAAAGTTCTGTATTTGTTAAAGTATACGCTATTAAATTATAAAGCGTTACAAACGCTTTTGAAATTCCAGTATAAGCATATAGTATAGCGGTGCCGTCAATCCAACCTTACCAACATTTTCAACATTATGTAGATTTTACTTGTGTTGTTGATTCTAGCTATTACTTTTATTTCTTATATTTTAGTATATCATTTTGGAGAAATTTTTTTTTTTTTCACCGGAAGCTGCGAATGCGCTGTCCGCGAGTTAGATAGTACTGTAGAATTACGCTAGTATGCACGTTACGTCTTACCGCGTTAATGACGTCAACGTCACTTCCGACGTTATGTTATGTTGTCATTGTTATGTATGTTACCGATAGAGTCACAATACAGATACGAACTTACACAACGCATTTTATTATTCCTGACCTGGATCTAACTTACATTTTGGTGCCGTGACCAGCTTTTGTGCATAACTATGAATCTTCAGAAATTAATTTCAACACGAGAAGGTCAGCGCAGAGTTGTACAGAGAAAATTAGATGGCATAACTGATGAGTTGTCGCCACTTGAATTTTCGTCGCTGATAGACTATTTGAAAGAGAAAGCTGAGATAATCAAAGGACTGAATGAGAAGATAGTAAACCAGTGTGATGTCGCAGACATTGAAACGGAAATCATAGAAAGTGAAGAGTATTCATATGACTTAGATCTCAGAATTCAGAAGTTACGTGACACTTCTCGCAAGCATAGTTCTACTCAAGACGTCACAAACAATAGTTCCATGGAACATGAAGAAGACCCAGCGTTACACCGACATGCAAGTTCGAGTACGTTTTTTCAACACAAGCTTCCGAAACTGACTTTACCTACCTTTGATGGAGATCTAACAAACTGGCAAACTTTCTGGGACTCTTTTGAGTCATCGGTTCATCTGAATGCTTCGTTATCGGACGTTCAAAAGTTCAACTATCTGAAATCTTTGGTTCATTCTACAGCTGCACGATGTATAGACGGATTTCCTTTGACGAATGCTAACTATTCCAAGGCAGTGTGTCTACTCAGAGAGCGTTTCGGTCAGCCTCAGAAGATAATTCATACGTACATGCAGTCTTTGTTGGAACTTGCAAGACCTGACAACAGCGTGGTGAGTTTACAATGTTTTTATGATAAAATGGAAACTTTTATTAGAGGTTTGGAATCCCTCGGGCAATCACAAGAATCTTACGGTAGTTTACTTGTACCAATAGTGTTGGAAAAAATACCTGGTGAGATTAAGCGAAACATGGCACGTGAATATGGCAGTCAGAATTGGAAATTACAAGACTTAAGATTAGCTTTATCCAAAGAAATTTCTTTTCTGGAAGCTGGTGAAACAACTGAAGCGTCCGAAGCACACAAGCCTACAGCGTTATTCTTTGCTGGAACCAGATCTAAGCCGAAACAACTCAGCAACAGACATAGAAATGATTACTACAAGAAAAATGACAAGAAAGTGTGTCCCTTCTGTAAAGATGAACATTTTCCAAACGAGTGCACAAAGGTCACGTTATACGAGTCGCGCATTGCTATTGTGAAAAAAGAACATCTGTGTTTTAACTGTTTACGGAAACATCAAGTATCGTCGTGCCGTTCCACAAATAGATGTCGTCACTGTCAGCGCAAACATCATTCAAGTATATGTGAAAAATATTTCAAACAATCTTCATTAAATCCCAACGCCGCAAGTTTCACAGTACCAGCTACGCCCGATGTCGTTTCCCAACCAGATACAGCAATTTTACACTCAACAACTCAGTCCAGACCGGATGTACTACTTAAGACCGCTGTTGCCCAGGTATGTTCTGCCAATGTTTCCTTAGTAACAAACATTCTTTTTGATGAGGGAGCTCAGCGTTCTTTTATTACTAAAGTGTTGGCAGAAAAGTTACATCTTACCCAGACCGGAAGTGAGGTTGTACATTTAGCGTCTTTCGGTGATACCAACCAGCGAGTTCGAAACATGACAAAGGGAACTATTTATCTTGTTACAGACGAAAAAGAAAATATAGACATTGAAGTGTTGATTGTGCCAAAAATCGCTGTTCCATTACGCAATGTGAATCAGAACATTTCATCTCTACCATACTTACGCGGTTTGAAACTTGCTCATCCAGTTACAAATGACAAAGAATTTGAGATATCGTTGCTGATTGGTGCAGATTCTTATTGGAAAATAGTTCAAGACAGAGTGTTCCGAGGGAACGGTCCAACTGCTGTACAGTCAAGAATCGGATATCTTCTGTCAGGTCCACTTCCGGTATCCACATACCACCAACTTCCGGTTTCCGCACAACGAAGACCCACGCACCATATGCTTAACGTTCTTACGTCGCCAACAGACCCCTGTGGTCTTGAGAGATTTTGGAGGCTTGAGTCTCTAGGAATAACAGAAAAGGAAGAGAAAAAGTCTACATCTACTTATCTAGAGAATTACCAGCGTGATTCTATAACCTATAGCAATGGACGGTATACAGCAAAACTACCATGGAAAGATGATCATGAGACTTTACCCACTAATTTTGATATAACGAGGAAACGTACTGAAAACGTCATCAAGCGTCTACGTCAAGACCCACACATGTTAAAGAAATATGGAGATATTATCAAAGAGCAGGAGACGAGAGGTTTTATTGAGAAGGTTGATGAAACTATCGTACAACAACACCAGATACACTACATCCCGCACCACGGAGTTAAAAAAGATTCTGCTACTACACCGATACGTATAGTATATGACTGTAGTTGTCATCAGTCACATGGCCAGCCCAGTCTTAATGACTGTCTAAAATCGACGCCACCTGAGCTCAATGACCTTACCCACATCTTGATTCGTTTCCGGTTACACAAGTACGCCGTATCTTCCGACATAGAAAAAGCCTTTCTCCAGATACAACTAGCAGAAGAAGACCGAGATGTCACGAGATTTTTATGGTTGAGCGACCCCCAAGATCCCGACAGTACTTTGATCACGTATAGGTTCAAGGCAGTTCTTTTCGGCGCAACATGTTCTCCATTCATTCTAAATGCGACACTCTTGAAACATCTAGAGAGCCACAGTGATGTATGGGTCAGCAACATTTTGAAACAAGACTTGTATGTAGACAACATTCTTTCAAGTTTTGAAGATGAAAACCAGACGCTTGCTTACTTCCGGGATTCGCGCGTTCTATTGTCGTCTGCAAACTTCAATCTACGCTCGTGGAATTCTAACAGCCACCGACTACGAAACTTAGCCTCAACCAACGATGTTCAAGATACAGATAATATCACAAAGATTCTTGGCATGCGATGGAATGTAGAAACAGATATGCTGATGTTTCAACCAACATATATACCAATAAGAGCCATTACAACAAAACGTGAAATCTTACGACAAACGTCAAGATTGTATGATCCGCTAGGTCTGCTTAGTCCGGTTACGGTACGTGCTAAAATTATGCTACAACACATTTGGCAAGATAAATTAGACTGGGATACTCTGTTACCAGCTGACATACAAAACAGATGGGAAAACCTTGTGAATGACTTGAATACCATATCCACAACCAAATACAGACGATGTTACTTTGAGCATTCCGCCGCAGACGACAATTTACCCCTCACTCTACATGTGTTCGTAGACGCAAGTCAGTCTTCATATGGAGCTGCAGCATACCTCTGCAATGGACAGCAATCATCACTCATCATGGCGAAGAATCGTGTAGCACCACTTAAGAAACTTACGTTACCACGATTAGAACTAATGGCAGCTACAGTTGGTGCTCGATTAGCGAACCATATACAAAAGACACTGACGCACACAGATGTTTACTTCTGGTCAGATAGCCAAATCGTTCTACACTGGTTGGATACAGCTAAACTCTTACCACGATTTGTCCAAAACAGAGTTAATGAAGTGAAAGAACTTACAAAGAACCGCAAATGGAAATATTGCCCCACCCACTCAAACCCAGCAGATCTACTTACCCGAGGAATTACAGCTAAGCAATATGAAGAAAACGATAGTTGGCTGCATGGACCACCATGGATCAACGACCCATCAAGTTGGCCTATATGGAGTACACATGAAACTTCGGTACTTACAATTTTAGACGACACTTCCGGTGCTAATCCTACGACTATACCTACGGAACCGGCATTTACCCTAGGCATTCATCAAGTTATTGATATCAACAGATTCAGTACATACCAGAAGCTATTACGTGTTACAGCATACACAATGAGATTTATACATAACTGCAGACATTCTAGCAGACGACTCGAACCCCTGTCCTCTAGTGAACTTGCACATGTCGAGAGAATATGGCTGATAGACTGTCAAACCACTACTTACCAGGAAGAAATCCTCAACATGAGATCCGGTAAATCACGCTCACAACTTGTCAAGCAACTTAGATTATTCATCGACACCGATGGTGGAGTCCGTTGTGGAGGTAGAATTCACAATGCGCCACTTGTCGAGAGTTCGAGATTTCCTTACCTGTTACCATCAAAGCATCCATTGACCCGTTTGATTGTTCTTGATTGCCACCAGAGATTGCTACATGCGGGCGTTGATTCTACTATCACTTATATTCGCCAGAGGTTCTGGATCCCAGCCATTCGTCAATGTGTAAAGACAATCATTCGGAAATGTGTCACGTGCAGAAAGGTAGCTGGGAAATCATATGCATCACCTGATCCACCTCCCTTACCCAGGTGTAGAGTAGAAGATACAGTACCGTTCACAGTAACAGGTGTCGACTTCACAGGCGCACTGTACGTCAGAAGTAAGAATGGAACTGAAGAGAAGGCATACATCTGCTTATTTACATGTGCATCCACACGAGCGGTTCACTTAGAAGTCGTCCGAGATTTATCCGAAGAATCCTTTCTTCAAGCATTTAGAAGATTCAGCAGCCGGAAATCTCTACCACACGTCATGATCTCCGACAACGCTTCAACGTTCATGGCTGCTTCTAACCATATAAGAAGTCTGTTCGAGTCACGGAAAGTACAAGACGACCTTGCCAGTCATGGAACCACGTGGAAGTTCATACCGAAGCGCGCTCCATGGTTTGGCGGCTGGTGGGAGAGACTAATCGGGCTCACTAAGACAGCACTCAAGAAGACTCTTGGTCGCTCTTACGTGAACTTCGATATGCTACAAACAGTGGTTACCGAGATAGAAGCCGTTATGAATGACCGGCCACTAACGTACGTCTCTTCCGGAATGAATCCAGAACCACTCACACCAGCGCATCTTCTATACGGCAGACGAGTTACAACATTACCGTATAACGACCCTAAAGATGAAAAAGACCCAAGTTCAATCCTTGGTTCACACCGTAACATTAATAAACACGCTAAGATCCAGATAAAGCTGATAAACGACTTCCGGAAACGATGGAGACACGAATATCTTACTGCTATCCGAGAACAGCATCGTACATCAGGACGGAACAAACAATCCATAGCGGTAGGCGACGTTGTACAAGTCCATGATGAAGTTCCACGTGCACAATGGAAGTTGGCGGTCATAGAAGAACTCGTGCTCGGGAGAGATGGACTTGTTCGGTCAGCAAAAATTAGAACAGACAATGGTACTACTAATAGACCAATAGTGAAACTCTTCCCTTTGGAAGTTACAGAACTATAGATGTGATGTACATAATTCGTGAAAAATGACACTGATACGATACAAGAATGCTTTCATATAGGCTGATTTAGATTAATTTAATACGATGAATTATTCTTATTAATTTTAATAGATTCTTGTGTAATAACGCGAATAAATCATTGGGACTTTAACTGGTCATGGACTTTCGCATTTGTAAGTATACATGTGATACCGGAGACTTTATATTTGTTAAGCATTATCTAACATTTCGCGCCCCCCAGTATGTCCGCGAGTTAGATAGTACTGTAGAATTACGCTAGTATGCACGTTACGTCTTACCGCGTTAATGACGTCAACGTCACTTCCGACGTTATGTTATGTTGTCATTGTTATGTATGTTACCGATAGAGTCACAATACAGATACGAACTTACACAACGCATTTTATTATTCCTGACCTGGATCTAACTTACATGCGCAGCTTTAAGGAAACAACTTTTCAGTTAAACGCCTTTTAAAAATTATTGATTGCATGTGTGTTTTTTTCACCATCGTTAAAGTACCGCCTGCGTTTAACTTCCGCGTTTTCGGGAAAATAACCGTTTTTCGTTCGTTTACCATGCGGTAATCGTTTAACCGTGTAACCGTTAAACGAGAATTCCCTTCTGCGCATGCGTACCGTGAAACGTGAATTTACATTTGCGCATGCGCCGCGTGAAACGAGAAAACGACATTACGCATGCGCATATATATTTTCCTCGCCATTTTAGGGCATAATCAGTAAAGCTTTCACCATTCGTTTACATTATTCTCAAGGCTTTACCGTCCAATAAATTCGGTCGAAATAGTGACCATCGTTTCGGAAATGTTCTAACTAAGAAAATGACTGGTCACACTATAGTACATTTGATTTAATAAAAAAATGTTTAAATTTCCAAATTTCGGAAATGTTTAATTTTTAAGTCAGTTTACACAGGAACGTAGAATCAACGTATATTCTACGTTCCCGGTTTACACTTCATATCTACATTTTTGGTATTATCAGGGATCGTATATACAATATAATAAATCCTGGTTTTATACACTTGAAGTATCATCAAAATCTTTAATAAATTAAAATGTTACAATTAAATATACTATCATGACCAGTTACGCTAGGCCTAAGAAAAGGGGTTGAGGAGCTGTACTGGTGATGGGCGGAAATTATTCATTATGATTATGATGTAATAAAGAATGATAAAAACTAAAGTATAAACAATAATATTGTGTCACACTTAGCTAAATAACTACAGCCAGTAATCACTTTATTGCCTCATGCATTAGTCACTTACTCACTTAGCTTTAGCTGTAACTCACTGCAAATATTCCCTGTAACAAGGGATCCAGTATATAACATTCCTGATTTAACTGATAATCTACAAACATTTGAATGCCAAATAAATTTGAAATCAAGTGAATGACCAGAATCATGCAAAGTATTTCTGCAATAAACTGGTACCTCTCATGGCTATCAATGGGCCTAAAAGTAACGATAGCAAGTTGCTTATAGTTCTAAATTATTCTTCACTTTAATTTATGAAATAACATCCGTTCCAGCGGTGTTTAAGTCGTTTAATAAACAATGATTTGGAGTACTGATATGCAGTAATTAGCCACGAAGGCCGAAGGCCTGAGTGGTTAATAACTGCGCATCAGTACGACAAATCATTGTTTATTAGACGATAACAATGCTGAAAAGGGTGTTATTTCGATTCTAACATGACCAGATACTACAAAAAGTGAATAAATGCGAAGCGTTATTTTCTACGCGAACGCTCATTTAACGTCATGCGGCGCTATATGACGTCATGTTTACAGCACATCGGTTCCCGCGTTGTTTATGGTTAAATATAACATAATTTTTCTACTCTTTGTATATAGAGACAAAATCGTGAGTCATGTTAGAATAAGAAATAATAAATATCTCCATGTATTTTATCGTTGAATAAAATAAAGTCAGGACTTTGGTTGCGTAGTATGTTTCGCATCCAAACGACTTTCTTTGAAAACTATCCCAAACTTTATTTAACGTGTAGTATAACTTCATTGTATCCATGAAACGCGAAATACGATTGGACGCACTTGTTTACATATGTCACGTAGTCGACCGCACATTGTCCTTGGAAAAACATGCTGAATTTTTATCGTTAATTAAAATTTGGCTTTTCCCTATTTGTTTATATAGGAAAAGCAGCCGCTTGTGTTAGAATGTAATTTTGGAAATAAATAAAAAGTGATAAAGTTAAACTTCATTTAGATTGTTTTAAAGTCACCGGTCAACCCTAGGATTTTCCCCGGGCAGAGTCTGTACATTACTATAAGAACCCTGTCCTGGGTGTACATGAACTACGAAGACTTCCCTCAGATTCAGGTTTAAAAGACAGATGCAAATGACAGGGAATCTAGGTACTAGATCCTAGCTCTTCCACAAATAGTCCCCTTGGTTTTTTGTGTGTCCAATGTATTGTACCGATACATGCGAGACTTTCTGTTTCAAACCAGTTCATCTCTATGTGGTATAAAACACTGAAACTTCTAGTGCCCTGGATGGTATTTAAACCAGGGACTTCCAGATTGGTATTCCAGAGCGTAAACCACTGCACCACCAAAATATTTCAGTAAAAGAATCAGTACAGTATTGCATTTGTTGTAAGCTTATAAGTCTTATCAATACATTTACCTACTCTTCTCTTGTAACAAAATCAGTTAATTTTAAGGTATGATGGTATTAACGTTTTCCAGGTGTATGTATCACTTACCCTAGTAATTGTACTGATCATTGACATCACACTGTAAAACCAAGCTTCATATTCATGTTCAATGTAAAATCACACTTCTTTTAACTGATCTTTATACTTGGATCCATAATTCAATCATATAAAACACTGGACTAGTACGCCACAATTCACCAGATTGATCTCCGGCTCCATCACTGACATTAATACTATTAGTTATCTTGCGGATGAAGACGTTAACCCGGGGCTGCATGTTCTGTTGTAAAAGAACCAGTAATGTCTGTAGTGCCAGGACTCTCATTGTATCTGGACCATACCCATAAAAACTAGACCTATCACTAAATGTTATTAATACGCCGAAAGAAGACTGTTTATAACCTGAGGAAATTCGTAGTAACAGAATACCTTGCAAAAAAAAACTAAAATAGAGATATTGTTCTTGGCAATAATTCTGTAATTTGTCAGGATAGAGTAATGGTTCTTGTACACTGCACTTCCTCTCATTGTGCTGGACCACTTTATGAAGTTGTATTGAATTCAAACCTGTAGTTTTCAAGTTATGCTCCAAACAAGGAAAAGTGACAAAGGGCAATAACTCTTAAATGAGTACAGATAGAGTAATGGTTCTTGTGCACTGCACTTCCTCTCAATGTACTTGACCATTGTATGAAGGTGTATTGAATTCCAACCAGTAGTTTTCAAGCAATGCTCCAAACAAGGAAAATAACAAAGGGCAATAACTCTGTAGTCAAGACTAATGGTTCCTGTGCACTGCACTTCCTCTCACTGTGTTTGACCATTGTATGAAGTTGTATTGAATTCAAACAAGTAGTTTTCAAGTTATGCTCTGGACAAGGAAAAGTAACAAAGGGCAATATCTCTGTAATTAGTCGAAGATAGAGTCATGGTTCCTGTGCACTGAACTTCCTCTCATTGCGCTTGACCATTGTATGAAGTTGTATTGAATTCCAACCCGTAGTTTTCAAGTTATGCTCCGGACAAGGAAAAGTAACAAAGGGCAATATCTCTGTAATTAGTCAAGATAGAGTTATGGTTCTTGTACACTGAAGTATTCAATTCCAACTAGTAGTTTTCAAGTTATGCTCCAAACAAGGAAAATGCAACAGACCGCCTGCCCACCCGACCGACCAACCACCGGGTGACTCCTATATACCCCCCTAAAACTTCGTTTCGGGGGTATAATAATAACGTAACATCATGCTATAATTGTATAAATATAATATATACAGTTAGCATAACTTATTTTAATGCATCACAAGAGCTGTCCATAAGACAGCGAGCTCAACTTTTCTCAGTGTTTACCAATAAATAAAATGTTTGGGCAGTAAAAGGCAAAGACAAGAATCTGTGTATTATCAAAGTGCAAAGAATGACCGTAAAGAGCAAGATATTAAGTCAAGAGTAACCCTGAACACTACAACAAAGTTTTAAATTAATACTTCAAGTGGTTACTGATATATGTGCCCTGTATCACACAAGACTTTGAATTGACAACTATGAGGGAAGCTTCAACAACAACAACAATCATGTTCTTCTTTATGATTTATAAGATCATCAACATTTCAGCTGATGCGTCTGGAAAGTACATGTATTAACCATGTTAACTATAAACTAAGATTGGTGTTGAAAAGAACACTCGTGTCGCCCTCTTACACTTTGTCAAAATAACCAATAATTTTGTGACAAAATCTAAGTACAAAAAAGGACATAACTCTGTAACCTATTACTGTGACTTTACTAATTTTGTGGCATCACATTCTTTTTGTCATTAACAATACAATTTGAAAATTTGATGTTAAAGCTGCTCGCTCTCAGATTTTTGTTAAAAAATAAAGATCTCAAAACTGCATGTAAATAACGTATTTTAGAACATATGGTCATATAAAAAGGCTCCAGCATAAATTTAAGTCCGGTATATCTCTAAATTTACAAAAATAAGCAAACGCTTTTGAAATTTCAGTATAAACATGTTAAGTGGCAGTTCCATGTAACCAACATTTTCAATCAATTTCTTCCTAGATTCTTGCTTATATTTCGATTCTGGACAGTCTTTCATTTTATTCTAATGAATAAAGTGTAAATCTTTAAAAAAAAAAAAATCAACAGTAACTGAGAGCAAGCAGCTTTAAGAAATGTCAAAGTTATCAGGTTATAGCCAATGTTAAGTTTTCGTGACACAATCAAAAAAGTACAAAAGGGGCATAACTCTGTTAAAAATGACCTTGACATACAAAATTTGAGTACATTACAACCCTTATGTCATTAGCAATGCAATTTGAAAGTAGGATGAAGAAATCTTAAGAAATGGCAAAGTTATAGCCAACATTAAGTTTTGGTGACAAAATCTAAGCACAAAAAGGGGCATAACTTTGTCAAATATGACCTTTACCTACAAAATCTGGTGGCATGACGACTTTTTCATCATAAGCAATACAATTGGGAAGTTTGATAAAGAAATATTAAGTAATGGCAAAGTTATAGCCAACGTTAAGTTTATGTGACGGACTGACCGACATTATATTCTCTTTCAAAACTTCAAAGCATATTCTGACCATTTGACATTAAATTCACAGCTAACATTTCATCACCATTTCCACTGCAAATACTTGGAAATTTATCTCTTGTATTGGGCATCATTGTCAAGTGTTTCTAGTGAACTATTTAAACTAGATGCCCACGTGCAACATGTCGAGCCCACCATATGTCAAAAGGGCTAACTCCTAACCAAGCAGAGATGGGTCAAAATACACCTAAATATTGGATGTAACATGCATATTGTGCCACAGAAAAGTGGTCTCGATTTTTCTCTACGGCCAACAATAAAAAAGTTACAATATAAGCTACTTATAGTAACAACAAAGGGAAGTAATTCTAAAAACAAGGGTAGCCCATGGTGGTGAACATTTGTACAAAGTAACATCAAAATCCCTCCATGCACGAAGAAGAAATGCTCCAGACAACTTAAGATATTCTTGACTTTGAACTTTAACCTCTAAGTGTGACCTTGACCTTAGACTTAGGGACCTGGTTCTTGCGCATGACACTCTGTCTGATGATGGTGAACATTTGTGCCAAGTTAAATTAAATCCCTCCATGCATGAAAAAGATATGCTCCGGACAGTCATTCTTGAATTTGACCTTTAACCTCCAAGTGTGACCTTCACCTTAGACCTAGGGACCTGGTTCTTGCGCATGACACTCCTCTCATGATGGGAACATTTGTGCCACGTAACATCAAAATCCCTTCATGCATGAAAAAGATATGGTCCGGACAAAATCGGACGGACGGACGCACATACACCGAACCGCCAAAAGTTACAACTATATTAGGCTCACTGCAGGCGGGCTCGACAAAAATTTAAATCTTTACATACAACTGCCCTAAATTTTACACTTTTTCTGTTGTCTTCATTAAAAATCAGTATCTGATCAATATTCTAATTTGACAATACAGTCAAACTTGTGCAAAAGGTCACCTTTAACTAGAGGTCACCTGCTGACAACAGCCAGTCAGAATATCCCCATCCAAATTTGCTCTTTAAAAGACTGGGAACAGCAGTCACCTACCGTCCGTAGTCAGTGGCCAGTGAAAAAGCATCCCGTAATCGGGACTGTGATGCGAACGCCCACTGAAATTTTAACAGCTGGCTTTTGTTTCTTGTAAAGTTGTTTGCACCTCAAAAGATGGGCGTAATAAATTAAGATGCTTTTGATAATTAGAAGAGGTTCTAACATTTAATTGTCACCTTCACATCTGAAGCAAACACATGCAATTAATCAGATGAAACTGTCCGGTAATTACTGAAAATCGGCTCTTTTAATTGCTTGTTTATTTGATGTAGAATATCTTCACAATTTGGAGTTGCATTTTACATTGTGCAACTAAATAATTGTTTATTTCAGCTTATTAATGCATTCACGTTAAAGCTGCTCGTTCTCAGTTACCGTTAAAAAAAGGTACTTTTCAAAAAAGTTGACATTTTTATTCATCAGTATAAAACTAAAGCCTAGAATAAAAAAATAAGCAAAGATCTAGGTAGGAATTTGCAGAAATCGATTGAAAAGGTTGGTTACACGGCACCGCTACACTATAATGGTAGTGTATTTTTCAAAATTTAGAGATGTACGTGACATGAATTTATACTGGAGTCTTTTTATAACACCATAATGTTCAAAAATACATTATTTACATACAGTTTGAAGAAATTTATTATTTTACCAAAATCTTAGAGCGAGCAGCTTTAAGTGAATTGTTTGATTTATTACAATTAAACTGAAAAACACGCAGTTTATCTGGCAATTAATTGATAATAAAACTTGATTTGATAAACAATGTTTAGTATGATGGAACTATATCAACTGTCTACATCTCCGAACAAAAGTCACCTGTTAACAACAGCCAATTTTGTGGTTTCCATTGAGCCGCCGTTGTTCATAAGTTTAACTGCATGTGACAAACTGATCGGGTTACCTAAAGTTATTACTCCATTTCTCCAAGTCAATTATTCCAGCAATTATACGTAATAATACTGAATCACCAAATCAAAACAAAACCTTGCATTATATCTGTGAGTACAAAAATGACGCTAAGTCGCTCTTTGTAGGTGTAGTGCATTTCCCCATTATTACCGTCATCATACATTTCTACTCCAGCATTTTTTTTTGTTTTATCTTGGGTGTTTTGCTCTATTTATGTCTTCTTGAATCTCTCTACTTTTACAAATAATTGCTACTGAAATAAAACATCCTTCCTGAAGTGTAAGTTCCAACAAAATCTTCAATTCAGAATTTCCAACTTCTTAACTCTTTACAGGTTGAGGGATCATCACAAAAAACATCATTTTTCACACTGCAAGGGTTGACTGTTTTCCTACAGTTTTCATATGTTGGTGTTTTGAACTTCCCTCATCACTGCATGCTTGTGACACTTATTCTCATCATACTCATAGGCATGGTTTCTACAAAAAATAAAGAATATCAGTATGTCTATATTCTAAAAATCATTCAATTTGCATAGAAAAGCAGAATAATTTGCTACCAGCAGAGTAAAGGTTCAAAACTTTGATAACATTATTAAGATAAAAATGTGTACAAAGACACAGTGTCTCAGGTAAAAAGCCAAGTATAAGCTATTAAGCACAATTTCTACAGCTTTCTCAGATTCAGCAAAAAAAATCAGAGACAATCCCTTCTTTTAATAGTGCTATAATTTTGTTGGATTTAATTTTTTAATAACACGGTTCAAATATGCTTTGGGTCAGTGCTATATGACAGAAACATCTGGATCTACACTACCTTGCTTTGTGATACTGTAGTTTATAAGGTTATGCAATCTTACATAACATACTGATAAGGATTTCAATACTGCCTGGGGCAATCAATAATTTTTAAAGTGCAACAATAAGAATTTAAAGGTCTCATATTTCAACAACAGACCCTTTATCAAACAGAGGAACAAAATAAAAATGAATTATAGTGTTGGCTCAATAACTAGTATGTACTTTTCTTTGAAAGGACAATTTCATATGCCAAATATATAAAAAGTCAGATTTCATATACATTTTGTTTATATAATAAATCAAGTGATTTTTTGGTCTAAAAGGACACATATACTTGCTAATATTATACCAGTGTGGTGTTTTAAAGTTATTTCAATTTTGTCTGCTAATAACAGATAATTCATGAGAGTTATGTCTCACATTATTTTTAAAAGTAAGCATTGTTCTAGACATTCATGTATTATGGTCAATCTGAACTTTATAACTTGAAAAATCAAAATAAATATATACCATTGTCTTCATCTAAATAATATTGGGAATAAATTACACCTTCCATTAAATGTATTAAAGGCACCGTGTTAAAAAAAAACAATGAAATGGTGGTTTCCTGCAATGGCATGTACTGCACAATTTTATGACAATACTGGTCATTAATCAGCAGACCTGTGGCCAAATTTTAATTGCCCCTCAGGGGATTATCATACTGTCTGTCACACTAATCTAGAGCAACATACAACTACTGTACAAGCATCCACTTGTTTTATTTATTTTTCTTGTGAATTCTAGTAAATGTACATCTAGAAACTGCCAGTCAGCAACAGATAAATAGTATTTGGTTTATTTATATGTGAGCTAGGTGCTTGACAATTTGAAAAAAATATTTTAAAAAGCTACAAAAAAAACCACCCTACATTCAAATTTTAGAAGTAAAACTTTAATAGTGAAAATAAGGGATGTGCATGTAGTAATAAGCATGTAGTTATTAGACTAAGTGTGAAACATTGTGAAATTAAGCTAATAATATACATTCAATTTACATGTTTCCTTTCACCATATAACAAAAAAATTTAAAAGTTTTTTTTTATTTGTTTTACTAACATGATAATAATTGAGATAAACTGAAGCATCAAAAACTTTCAGAAAGTTACATTTATCACTGCATTAGGTGCATAAGAAACATCATTTAACCGTTTAATACCACTCTGGTAGAAAGTGTTCCCGCCTTTGTTTCCAGCACAGATCATGATCATTCTGCCCGGACAGAAACCCCTAATATTTTCGTTTGAAAGTTTTTAACAAAAGCTGAGAAAAATTCATTACTACCTTTACCTAATTTGACTTGGCAGCTTCTAGGCCGAGGATTTTCCACAGAAATGATGTCATATTCACCCGTATTCAAGGAGGTCTGAAAAGGAATATGTAAAACTTGAAATTTTAACAAACTTAGTAACAATCCCCATACACATAAGGCCAGCATTTTTTTATCTTCTGGTTTACGGGAGATTTCTCAAAAAAATTGAGTGGGGGGGGGGCCAAATAAAAATAAAAGTTACAATTTAGAGCGGTCGACCAAAAAAATAAAATGCCGAAAAGAGTCGATTTTTTTTATTTTCATAAGCCTTCAAAAAAACAATATTTTGGCCATTAATTAATTATTCTAACCTATTTTGTACCTTATTATTGGATATATAGCAGTTTATTAGTTGTTGCTTGTATGAATAATGTGGTTTGTAGTGTTTTAGAATAAAATAGAGACTAAACACGCCTGGTGTATAGTGTAGCTTTAAGTGTAGTGCTATTTTAGTGTTCTTGCCTTATGTTGTACTAATACACCTAGACAGTCCCAAGCATTTTCACTTCATTTTATTACCAATATATTCATTCAGTAATTGATTTTAATATTAAAAATACTAAAGTACATGAAATCAACAAACCCAAAATCCTTCAGGACATACAACTTTGTCTCGGCACCCACAGCCGAATCGTCCGCATACACATGCGTAACTAGTGTGTTTTCAGTGTCGAGAAGATTATTAACAACATCAATGACAGACGATTCTAAATTGAAACTCCTGATAAAGGATTCTTCTTTGTTTTTTGTAACAATGATAATTTTCAATTTAAAATAGTGCGAACTTTGTGTTGTCCGCCATTAAAATGGAGTGTATCCCGGCCACGCATCGATAAAGAAACAACGACACAGGTAAACTCAGGAACCAATATTAAAACAAAGGGTCTTTTGAGCCCGATGAATCAAAATAACACTACTATACCGTAAAAAAATTATTTTCGTTTTACGCTTAGGAAACGGAGCGGCGGACAAAATGAAAATAAAATTACGGAAAGGGACTTTTATTTTTATTTGATTTCACCAAAAAGTAGAGTCGGCGGTCCCGTAAACCAGAAGATAAAAAAATGCTGGCCTAATTGTCATTACATAAGTAAACAATTTAAAAAAGAATTTAATCAATTAATAGTTTCATTTTCTTCAATGACATTACATCGTAAAACATGACTGTGTAACATAGAATGACTGTTGTAAAAAAACTACATCGTAGGACACTGATGGTTGGCGACACCGCTATGCTGAATACATCACTATGGAACTTTCATAATTATGATAAAGAGAAAAACTAATTTTGGAGGCAAGTTTCATCATTTATCATATGCCATAAAAGATTGATTTACTGTAAACCTAGAATTGTTCTCGGCTCCATTTTTTGGCATTGTATCGACGCTGTACATTTACACGACTACAAAAAATTTAATTAATGCTCGCGTTCCATCGGTATCACGAACTCCGTGAATATTAAATAGCAAAATCCTTTTCTAATACTTAATTTTAATACAGTGAGCAGATATCGCAGTCTATTGCGTTAATATCAACTTTGGCAATTTGAAGCTGATTTCAAGTTCACAACAAAAGTTGATTTATCACTTATCTTTTATATTACGTCACGGTACGACTGTGAGCTGTAATCGTGCACGGAATTAATGAATTTGTATATGTATTTTCATTCTAAAGTAAGCATTCAAAATGTCATAAATTTCAATCAGACGAATTACAATCGTTTATTCTATATCTTTTTTATATATCCAATCGTGAACATTTATTTGCAACACGTGACTGTACAATATATTACCATATTGGCAGCACATGCATACAAAAAAATCCTGTATTTTTCCCATATTTGGACGGTACAACAGTCCAATGTTAAACATACAATAAAGCCCAAAACGTGTGAAAATGATCCAAATGAAAATCGGGTGAAGTATATAAGAGTTCTGACCCTTTTAACGGCAAGTTTAATCGTCTTGATATCAGGATTATTTGTCGTTTGCTGGTTTACAAAAAGGGGTAAAAGTGCAAGTCATGCCAATGTTGTAAGATTTGGATATTTTCACAAAATTTATCGCTGGTATCTTTTACTGAAGGAACAAATTATATTTGCATTCGTACTAAGCTGGGAAAATACAGAAAAGACAGAAATACAATATTCAGTGAATCATTTTTAATTTAAACTAAATAATAGAATAAAAAGGCTATTTAACATTGTCCTGTACAATACGAGATAGCTGGTAGCTGGTAAAGCTGGTACTCGTCCAAATATATACGGAATATTATAAGTCAGTTGATCTGCGGCGTCGTATCTTTTGAGTTGGCTGTGTAGTTCCGGATCAAATGAGAGGCGGAGCCTCGAGTGTGATCCTGATCTATGCAGAACAACGAGAAAGATACACATGCAGATCAACCGACTGTTATAATATACCTTTTATTATATACCTTTTACCGAAAATCATATGTTAAATTTTATATAAACGTTAATATGTGTCATTAATGGCAAAAATCAACATAACGCGCTATTTCGTGTCACGTTTTATATGACGTCCATGACGTCACTTCCTTCTTCCGTGTATAAACAAACAACATTAATAAAAAGTAAATGCAAAATGTAAATTATCTTTCTGGTTTATTTAATGCGAAAAAGACGTATTCATTTGTCTTCAAATGTGACATTAAAAAAAATGTGACAACAATGAAACTACACTTATTTTACTGCATCAATGTGGATCTATTTTTCAACTTTTAGCGTAGGAATATGATATGAATATGCATTTGTGTACAACTTACTCGGTGGACAGATAAGATACGGCTTAATCCATCTGATACGGAAAATTTGTTATGGGATGTTGTATTTTACTGCACAAATACTACAGAAAATTCAGATAAACATTAGTAGGTATATAATAAATCTCCGTTCGGTTTAACCTTATAATATCTATCATACAATGTGACAACTGGTCAATGGATGCACAAAGTAAGTTACAGTCATTTTCATAAGTCTCATTTTCTTGAGACCCCTTTAACATGTTTAACTGCGGTCATTAAAACATTTTTTAAATTCAAAATTCATGATAATATCAATTGGATTAATAGCAGAAAGCATGAATTTCTCACTTGTATTGTGTGATATCAAACAATGCATTCATAGTCTAAATATTGGCTTTCCGTTAGTCACACTTTTCTCACTTGAACAGTGGATGTAACAGTGGCCTGGTAATCTCAGTTATTCAATACAGTAGACATAATTTGTTTTTGTACCGTTTAACAATCTACTACTTCCTAAATGCTGTACAATGTACAATATGGGAATTAAAAACATACATTGTTCTGTCCGGTACCTGTTTTAAGGCACAACTAACAGAGATAATTCTTCAAAAAATTGTAAATTCAACAAACTGACCAATATCGCGGATACTAGCAAATTGACGAGGTGGACAAAAATTAAGATAGAAACTTTTTCATTGTAAGTAACAATTTTGCGACTAATTAAGTTTGCGGATCGACTGTGTTGCTAATTTCGCTTACTTAAAACGAGTGAAATAATTTCTAGGTTTACAGTATTACCAGATTTTTGCAAAATCCCCGGGTTTTTGGACAACTCACTGGTAGATATATGTTTTTAGCAGGAAATCCTGCATTTCAAAGCTTTGAGGAAACATGCGTCACTAATCATCATGATCTGCAAGCTGATACATTTAAAGCGTTGCTTGTTATGCACTCGTCCAATCAGAACACAAGAGGTTTCCGATAATTTATCACAACATCAATGCATAATTGCATGGACATCTGCCAATCGATGTGTAAATTTGTTTTTGCGCTGATACAAAAACATCAAATCTTTGAATTTTGTTAAACTTGACTAAATGATTTAATTATCGGCTTAACATCTATTTGAAAAGTTAACGAATCACCACTTACTACCCTCTGGGCAATTTACCTAAGATGATAGTGACAATTAACACAAACTCTTCTCAACAAATTAGTTTCGTCACCTTATCGACTGTACACAATACAAGTACTTCTTCATTATCGATATCACGTTTTTTTGCCAAATATCTTTGCTTCTATGTGCACGGGAATACCTCTGAAGAAACTTGCATAGAATTCGGACACATGCTTTACAAGTACTTAGCAGTAAATCATATTTAAAAACACAAACTCGTAGGTACACCCGCACAAATTTGTAGGATTCAATGCTAAGTCATGGAAGCCAGAACTACAATAGGCAATACAATAAATATAAGCTATGAATAGCTTAGCCCAACAAATTGTGCGCCAGGGCTTTTTGTTATATACGACGGCCGCTCTTCTTAGGTAAAGACAGACATCTATGTAGGATGGAGTTCTCTTGTATCGTGGTACTAACGATTCCAACGGAAATAAAATAGAAGAAAAGTATTTCTCTCCAATTTATATCTCTTTGACCTTTCCCTCCAACCATTCTACTTTAAGTGAAAACAATCTTTCGTACAAAAGTTGTTTGAATAAAGCATAAAACGTAGGAAGTTATCCACAATGTTTCACCTTTTAAAAAAATCCCATAATTCTCTGTAATCGCGGTATTTAAATGCGGTATTTAAATCGCGGCCCTACTTTCTGTTTATAAAATGAACTTACACACTATAAAACTCATTATTAATTCACGGAAGTCTAAGTTAATGCATATTATATTTATTTTAAATATTCAACAATTTTTACTGGAAAATAGAACAGTTTAATTATCAGACTGTATCAACGCCATTTTGTTTTCTCTTCTTGTCGAGTAAAGAGGAGTCATCTCAACTCAATGTATCTTTTAAACGAAAACAGACTCGTTAGTTCATTTTTACTTGTCAAATGTTGACAAAAGTAATATTGTCCAATTTAATGAAGGTAAACTTTACTCTCTCTGATTATTCTTCGGACTGCCGACCACAATTGAGACCGCGTAAGTCATTTTCATTTGCGGAGCACATGCTAGTGTCCGTTATTTTTTGTGTTCAAAGTGACGGCCCCTAGACATGCTTACTGGCGCCGTCACGTGATGAAAACAACTTTATTCGCAAAAAACAATAGGGCTGCCGACATTTAAATACCTTTCAAGGCTTTCGAATCAAATTAATTCTAATAATGATACATTTTTGGATGAGCGGGATGACGAGGAGAAACATATTTGTATGAAATGGGGTGATTGCATGAAAGGTTACTTTATCTTCCCATTTACGATGAAATATTAATTATTTATTGGCACGTGACCTATTAGAATCTTGTTGACGTATAGGTGTCACTGCAGTGTCAGTCTCGTTACGATCGGAAAGGAAAATTAGAAAAGGGAGATTACCGCGATATGAGCAGAAACTACTATAATATCAGTTTGTAAAATCGGTCGGTCTTGCAGTCGAAATATTGAGGCTATGAATAGCTATGAAAGACCAAATAATTAGGCTATTATGCAGCTTATTTTTTGTACCAGAATAAAGAACAAGATAATACCAGTTTAATATAGTGGGTTTTTTTTAAACTTCAGACTTGTTGTTTCCACTGAAACCTAAACTACTCAAAAGGGACCACAATTCAGGGAATATTACCTTTCCTTACTGCTAACTTCTTTGTCACTATATTGATTTGTTGCTGTGTGTTTGGATCTGCGTCTTCCACAATGGCTGACCAATTCCAAGAGGACCATCCCACAATTCACCGCGACCCTTGATGACGTCACGGCACACAACAGAACTGAACCCTTTTCTAGCGGTTACAGACTGCAGGAGGGCCCAATCACCACACTCCTCCCCACCCTAAAAAGGGGTGTGCCCTGCTCTGACATCATCAGTCGTCCGGGATTTCGAAGGGAAAACACCACGTCTCTAGCCCCAGATGACCACGTCCCGGCTGTGAACGGGTCCCTATCAATGTGATGCTCCGCCACTCTGGTCTAGCCCTAGATGGCCACATCCTGGCTGCGGATGGGCCCCTCTAGTTTTGGGATTGAACATTTTGCATGATTTTCGTTGATTATAATTTGAATTTCCACTGTCCCACAGAGCCCCAAATGTAAAAAGTCCAAAACTGTAAAAAAGCCTAAAGACATGCCAAAGCACTGCCCTGTGGGACCACGCTTCGCTCACGACTGCTCGGGGGCCTCTTGCCGGAGGTACAACCACTCAGCGGCGTCAGAACACCACTGAAGCGGATCCCTCGACGGCTCACCCGGGTCCTGACCACTCCTCACTGCTGTACAGGGGCCTCTCGCCGGAGGTACAACCGCTCAGCGTTGTCGGAACACCGCTGAAGCAGATCCCTCCACGGCTCACCCCGGACCCTAGCTACCTCTCTTGCTGCATACCCAAGGTGAGCTGGTGTAGTATGCTTGCCACTGCCACTTCCAAAGTAGGGGGAGTCTGTCTCCAACAGGACCCGGCCCGCAGCCATCTGCCTCAGACAGTACAGCTGGGACCCGTCCCGGGGTTCCTCAAACCGGCCTACCATCCTTGTGAACCCGAAGTAGGTATTCGGAAATTCCTTCAGCCACCTCCGCACCAGGGGTTGGGTGCCAGTAAAATAATGGCAGTGGATCAACCGCTCCCTGCCTACCTTCGGGTTGCCCTTCAGGAGGCTCAGAACGGTCAACCAGCACTCATCGGAGGTGTTGTCCTTCAGGCCCTTACAGTGCAACACCAGGACATGACGTGGTCCTAGGGACTGTAGGGCTCTCTCCAGGTTCACCATCTGGCCATACCACGTATCTGGGGGTTCTGTCCTGTCCAGTCCCACCTCTCCCAAGGCTGCTACCGTCGGCTGGGCCATGAGCTGTTCAAACTTCTTCCACGACCCCTCACTTCCCGACGTCCTTGGATGCCACCCGACGGCCGGAACGACACCTTGCCTGCACCAATCCTCCAGCTGGCGAGCCGTGGGGTACGTGTCTGGGTCACAAAATACCCCAACGACCCGGTCAACCTCTACTGCAAATTCCGATTCCACTGCACCGGCCCGGTTGATAGCTTTCAGCGAGGGCGAGGTTATGCGCCACTTCGCCATTGTCCTGTCCAGGTGGCAGTGGGAATCGAACCCCTTGAGCTGGGACGGCAGGCACTGCAGCTCCTCCGCAGATGGCCGGAACACATCTCTAAAATCCCCCTGATCCTCTGGCTTAAGGAGAGCGACCAGGGATATCAAGCGACTCCAATACAACAGGGAGGTGATGTGGTTCCCCCTAGGCTTGATGATGGTCTCTTCCGGCGCTGGCACTCCCACGGCTTCGCAGAACAGACGCATTCCTCTATCAAGCTCTGGGGAGATAGTTCGAGCCCCAGGCAGGAGGTCCGTGCTGTCTGCCAACACCACCAGGTCTTCAAATTCCTTGTGTGACCCCACCAACAGCCTCTTGAGGAACGCCAACGCTGTTCTCCGGCGATTTGGAATGTCATGGCCCCTCATTGCTGGATGGAACAGAAGGGGCAGGTGGCAGTCAAAGGAGTGGGCCTCAGTCATGCCTTCAGTGCATGACATGATAGGACACTGCACTCCCGACCAGCCAGCTCCGCCACGCCTCTGCTCCCCTTGCGGTACCCTCGGTTCCTGCCTCGGACG
The DNA here is from genome assembly GCA_022818135.1 of Saxidomus purpurata. Lineage (NCBI taxonomy): Eukaryota > Metazoa > Mollusca > Bivalvia > Venerida > Veneridae > Saxidomus > Saxidomus purpurata. The sequence continues at coordinate 34,694,760 of JAFMSR010000004.1, forward strand.
CTTGGCATCATCTCGCTCCCTACTCCGATGGGGTCTCCGACCGCGTCGGACCCGCTCTCGGGTCGCCTCTCGATCTCTGCCTGAATGGCCCAGATGGGGCCGGACAGGGTGCTCCACCTGGCTTGTGGGTGCTCCGCTCTGTCCAGCCCGCTCTCTGCTACCACCCCTCCTGTACCTGCGCCTCTCCCTTCGGCGACGACTAACCGTCCACTCTCCCTGGGGTTCCGGACTAGTCGGTCGGTCCTGGGGGGCTGCGGCCTCAGGTTGGCCTGCTGACGCTCTCGGAAGAACAGGTGGCCCATGGCCTCCCTGCAAAACCGGAGTGATACCTGCTGGAGCCAGTGCTGAACTTGACTCCGTATCCATTTTAGCTGCTTCCTGGTGCTTCAACCGCGGCTTCACTGGACTAACTTGCTTCATGGGGCTGGCGACCCTTCCCGGACTCTCAGTTTTACTGGAACTCGCTGGACTGGTGTCCAGCAACCTCTCGTCCGCCGACGATACCTCCATGGCCTCCGCCTGGGGCGGACCTAGCAGTGGGTCCTCACCCTGTAAATGTTCCCCCGAGATCTGCAGGTTCGGGTCTTCCTTCAGGCGGTAATCCCGGCTGCGACCCGAGGCGGGATCACTCGATACCGAGGTTTTTGGTCTCGGCAGAGGATACACCTCCTCGGAGAGCCACTCCCTTGAATCGTACTGGACCGCATTGAGCCGTTCTGCCAGGGACTTGAGCACCGACTTCTTCTTTAGTATCCTGGCCAACTTCACCTGGCCCTTCAACACATCATCAGCACGGGGGCGTAGTCCCTCCGGACAGAAGGGCAGGACCTTCAACAGCTGCTCCGTTGATACCACCAAACCCTTCTCCGTGGTCGCCTCCAGCGTGCTGAGCTCACCATCAAGATCACGTTCGGACATTCTACAAATAGAAAGCAAGTGAACAATGATTAGCAGAGATTCCCTTACCGACCCTTGCACTCAGTGCATTTGTAACTGTCAATGTCCAAGGCATCTGTTGGTGTCACATTCACGCATGCCCCATGATACCATTCCCCACATGTCTCGCACTGGAACATAAATCTGCCCTGCCATGGTTTTCTACAAAAGCAATAAACTCTATCATCACCCCGGGCAGTCTTAGCTTCTACTGGATTAGCCTTCCAGTGAACTATCCAATGGGGCAACCTCCGGTCCCGGCAGGGTTTCAGCCGGTCGTGGTTCGCGACAAACACGGAATTCCTAAGTTTGACCCTGAAAATGAAGGAAGAGAGTTTGGTTACTATCACCCCTGGGCCCTTCCAGGGGGGGCAAAGTTTCTTGCACTTGCCCTTCAACACAGCTGTGTCAAGGATGTACACAGGGTCCCCAACCCTGAATGACCTTTCCATTAACCTTAGGTCATAGTCCCGTTTCATCCGCCTAGTGGCAGTCTTTAACCTTTCCCGGGCAACCTCATGGGCTTCATTAAGGGCCACCCTTAGCTCATTAGCATAGGAATCAGGGTCCACCGGTTGACCATTTTTTAACGGGAACATGAGCTGTGCTGGAATATTGACCTCCCTCCCCAACATTAACCTGTTTGCAGTGAACCCAGTCATGCGGTTCACTGACGACCTTAGGGCCCCCGCGATTTGCTGAATATGCCGGTCCCATCGATTGTGGGACTTGCCTACAAAACACCTTACAGTGTCCATAAGAGTTCTGTTGTACCGCTCAACCTGGCCATTGGCCGAGGCCCTATAGGGAGTAGTACGAGTCTTATGGACCTCCAACAACTTACAGACCTCCGTAAACAGGTTGGACTCAAAGTTACGCCCTTGATCCGTGAAAATTTCAAACGGTACTCCAAACCTTGAGAAGAAGTTGTCCACTGCTGCCCTTGCAGTCTCGTCTGCCGTCTGAGATGGCAACGGTATGCACTCCACCCACTTTGTAAACTGGTCTACCATCATAAGTACATACTCATTACCCCTAGAAGTCTTAGGTAATGGCCCCAGAAAGTCGAGATGAACTCTCTCCATCGGTGTCCCCGCATGATACTCAGTAAGGGGACACCGGCCATGCCTGGCTGCCTTCTTGTTCTGGTTACAAGAGGCACACCCCTGCACATAGTTCTCGACATCCTTCTTGAGCCCATACCATGAAAACTTCTCCCTCAGCCTCTCAACCGTGCGCGCAACACCCTGGTGACCTGCCCACGGTATATCATGATGCAGACTAATTGCCACCTCTCTCAACGATTTGGGCAATACCAGTAACGGTTCGTCACTGTGGCCCGGGGTCTGGTACAATACCTCATCTATTAAACTGAAGAATTCTCTATTCAGCCAATAGGACTTTAACTCTGGACCAGAGCGGAAAAGCGTGGTCTGGTCTGGATCGTCTGTGTCATCCAGCCAGTCTATCAACACCCTCAGATCCTGGTCCTCTCCCTGTGCCTTGCGTAGGTCCAACAGGGAGAACCCCCAGCTCCTCGACTTCGAGTCCCCTACACCTCCAACCAATTTACCATCTGCACTAGCCTTCTCAGTGGATTCCCGCGCAGGTTCCGGGGCAGGCTGGCTATCAGGAGCCACCCGCCACTCAGAACCTGGGGTCACCCCACTGTCTGGCTCCTGTGCCAACCGCACAGGCTCCGGGGCAGGCTGACTCACAGGAGCCGCAAGCCGCGCAGAACCTTGGGTCGCACCTCCATCCTGCTTCTTCGGTGGCCCTGCCATTGAAGTCGTCCGGTCTGCTGGTGACGCTTGATTCCCCTGCTGATTGGCCCTTGACCCCTGCCGGGTAGTCACAATATTAACACTGACTACCTCAGCGGATCCTATCAGCTCACTCTCAGCCCAGGGGATCAGGCCAATGGCTGCCTGCCACCCTCTCAGGTCAGAAGCATCCACTAAGTGGTCCAGGCTGGGGGCCAATTGTGGCTCTCCCACCGGACATCCTTTGCAACACGGAGTCCCCAATATCTCCGGTTCAAAACACACTAAAACAGCTTGGACCATCATGTCACCTTGGCTACTTTGGCTACACAAGGGTTCTACCTTTTCCCCGTAGATGACGCTCCCCGTGCCCCCCATGGATCTGCGGCCCATCGTCTGCGCTGAGCAGGCCTAACTCACCCATGCAACCCCCACCCGGCCCCATTGCCGGTGGCTTTGCAACTGCACAGACATCACTTGGCTTATTCGCCAAAGGCACAGCATCATCTACATCCAAGAGGAACGAGGCCCAGTTATCGTGGGCCTTCTTACAATACCTGCACCCCCCACAGGGTAGACTATCAGGTCGCACCCCCACACAGATATCCTCGCACTGTCCAGCTTTTGCCGGCATCCTGGACAGTGCATCTGCATTAATATGCTCGCGACCCGCACGGTGTTTCAATACCATGTTATATTGAGACAGCTCCTCCAACCATCTTGCCAGCTGACCCTGTGGTTCGTGAAACCCCATCAGCCACCTTAGACTTGAGTGGTCCGTCCTCACTGTAAAAGGTTTCCCAAGCAGGTAGTGCCTAAACTGCCTGGTGAACCGCACTACCGCTAACAACTCCTTCCGGGTAGTACAATACCGTTTCTGCTCCTTCGTCAGGGAATAGCTACCATACGCCACTACTTTCTCTTTCCCTTGTTGTATCTGAAGAAGCTCTGCTCCTATCGCCTCGTTAGATGCATCCGTATCCAGTATGAAATCGTCCTGGATATTCGGTAATGCAAGCACGGGGGGAGAGGTGAGAGCCTCCTTCAGAGCCTCAAAAGCCTGGGCTTGGCGCTCAGTCCACTGAAACTGCTTCTTACCAGTGACCGCGTACAGGGGTTCTGCCAACCTTGAGAAATTTTTAATAAACCCCCCGGTGGTAGTTGGCCAGGCCCATAAACCTCTCCACCTCCTTACCCGAGGTTGGGACAGGCCAGTCACTTACAACCCTAATGTCCGCCTCAGACATTCGAAGGCTGCTGCCAGTCACCTTCCGCCCTAGAAATTCTACTTCGTGGCAGCAAAAGACGCATTTCTTGGGTTTAAGCTTCAAGCCATAAGAGCGAAACCTCGACAGCACCTCCCGGAGATTACTCAGATGGTCCTTGAAGCTCGAACCTAACACCAGGATATCATCCAGAAATGCCAACACGAACTTCCAGGACAGGCCGCGCAACACTAGGTTCATCACTCTAGCATAAGTTGCCGGGGCCCCACAAAGCCCAAATCCCATCTTCACATGCTCAAAAAGGCCGTACTTGGTGATGAAGGCCGTTTTCTTTCTATCTTCGGCATGAACACTCACTTGCCAGTATGCAGAATTGGCATCTAATTTAGAAAACCAAGTGCTCCCGGCAAGGGTGTCCAAGCAATCATCTATCAACGGCAAAGGGAACACGTCCTTTACCGTTACACTATTCAGTTGCCTGTAGTCTATACACCATCTGACTGACCCGTCTCTCTTGCGGATGAGCACAGGGGCCGAGGCCCAGTCAGAAATGGACTCTTGTATGACTCCCGCCTTGAGCATTTTCTCTAGATGGGCTTCTTCCTCCCCCGCAAAGCACACAGGTGTCCGTCTGATCCTCTGCTTGACCGGTCTTGCATCGCCTGTATCAATCTTATGCTCTATAGCACTAAAACTACCCAAGTCAAACTCATCCTTCGCAAACACATCCTCAAACCCAACCAAGACCTCTGCCAGTTCACATTGCTGTGCAGAGTCCAGGTTCTTGCAAGACTCAGTAAACATCTCCTTCAGATGATCTGGGACCCTCGGCTCTTTAGGCGATGACACCCCCTGGTTGTCATCTACTACACCCAACTGGTTAACCCTTGGGCTTTGGTCTAACTCAGGATCAAACTCAGTACAGTGTTCTACTGCAAATGCTTTACCTATCTCCCACCCTTTCTTGATGACCTTGAACCTATCTGTAGGGTTCAGGAGACACATGACCGGTTGAGACCCCCCTTCCCGGAAAATCCTGGGAGCCAGAAATTTCTTATTTTCTATGGGCTCCACCATGTAATTAGGGAGGTCATGGTCCATGACACATTTGACCCTTGCTACTGAATGAGGGGGAATGACCTTTCTCTGAGCAACAGTCACCCGAGCTACCCTCTGCTGGTTCGAACCTGGTAGTCCCTCTAAGGTGATGTTCATGCCGTCAAAGTGCAGGACCCCCCGCCCCATGTCCAAAACAGATTGACCCCGGTTAATCAATATGTCCACTCCCAAGAGCATGTCCTGCTCAATTGGGGCTACATACAAATTTTCCGTGTACCAACGGGTTCCCAGCTTTACCTGAAAGGGACCTGCAACAAAACCCGACATAGCCATATCCCTTCCCGCGGCTAGCAGTTTTACCGCTCTCAGCTTAGGGGGCTGGTGACCAAGGGACTTATAGACCCTATCTGATAATATTGTAACCTGGGCTGCAGTGTCAACAACTGCCGTGACCATGTGGTCCCCCACTTGGACCCCCATGGAGAACTCTGTGACCGCCTGCACATGGCACACTATAACTTCCTCCGGTGCCCCCTCCCCAGCTATATCACCGCTCCCCTGTAGCTGAAGCGCTGCCGTCTGGTCCTGGGGCCCGGGCATGGCCCCCTCCGACTCAATGTTGGGGTCAGCTTGTCCATCACCAAGGGTACCGGTTGTGAGACCGGGACCCTGGGGGTCAAGCTGCGGCTCTGTCTGGCCCTGCTGCTGAACTGGGGTCGGTGCTCGGCCAGCTAGTCCGACCCTCTCAAGTTTAAATCTCTCTTCCTCTTTGGGCACTCACGTTTGAAATGACCCTTTTCATTACAATAATAGCAGATACTCTTGCTATACCGGTGCTGCCCTCTCTCACCCCTTGGGGCAGACTGACCAGGAGGCGGGTTGTCCCCCTTCTTCAGGTTCAAGCCCTCAAGGGAAGTTGCGATCCTCTTATCTATCATGGACCCCAACTGCATAGTTAAATTGCTGCTCAACCTTGACTCCAGCTGGCTCAAAGCCCCCGCAAGATCTGCTTGGTCATAAGCAGACCCCTGGGCCGAGACCTGGCTGATCAAGATTGGCGCCTCCTCCACCCCTTCCGGTCTCCTTCGGTTCTTGCCGTACATGGCTGACTGGACCTGTTGGTATTTTCTGACCATGTGGATTGCACTTTGTACTGTATCCGGGCCCTGCATACATACATGGTGTCCAGCCTCCTTGTGACGCAACCCCTGCAAGAAGCGGTTTACAGATTGCTCTGTGCAATACTGCACCGGAAGCTTCTTGAACGCCCGGGATGCGAGGGTGAGCACACGATCAGCCCAATCCTCCAGCAACTCACCGGGATACTGAGTGGCCTGTTGAAAGGTGGCCTGGGCGGTTGCTGGGACATCATGTTCCCTAAACCTCGCCTCAAGCCTCCCCATCAACCCCTCAAATGACAATTGCTGATTGTCATCCGTGACCACTGCCAGAAAATCAAGAGCCTTACCCTTCAGGCTCCAACACAGGCAATTCATTTTTTCCTGTTCTGACCATCCAAAGGCAAGAGCATACCTTTGGTACTGCAGCCTAAAGGCGTTCCAGTTACCCCGCCCATCAAAGGTCAAGTTCTTGGGCAGGGTAGCCATGAACTCCTTCACCCGGATGCCTCCACCCCGGTTGGTCTGAGCGCCCGACAACCGGTCATGCGCACTACTGCTGGTAACTGGTACCCCAGCAGGGGCAGGGTCACCAGCCGCCTGCGATGAGACAGGGGCTGGATCACGAGCCGCCGGTACTGGGGTAGGGAGCTGCACTGTAGCCGTTTTGGGCCTAGCACCTGTAGTCGTGGGCAAAGGCTGGGTGGATCCAGTGAGAGGTGATACCGGTTCTATCTTTGGTACAACCGTCTCCCCAAAGTCCAACTTCGCCTTCGCCTCATTCAACTTTTTCGCTGTGGCCATCAAGGTTGCCTGCCAATGGGTCACAGGTGTTGCCTCCTCCCCGTCTCCGGAACTGTCACCGCTAGACTCCTCCAGCTTTACATTGGGCGTAAAGTCAATGCCCGACAGTTCTTCCTTCGAGAAGTCCCTCCTAGAGATGGTGGTCAGTACGTCGGGGGTTATATTACCACTCCCCATACGCACTGCCACTATGGCCTTTGCCATCCTCTTGCCGATCCCAGGGATACCCAGCAAACCCTCAGCTGTAGCAAAATTGATCTTAATCAATCCTTTGCCTTGTCCCCCTTCGGCCATATTGAACAAAATATAATAAAACAGAATATAAAAGAGCAAACAAAATATGAAAAAGCAAAGAGAAAATATCTTACAGTAATATATCCTACTTTTGTCTAGACTCGTAACGCTTTAATCGTACCCCGGGCCCAGGGCAGAGTTCCAAGCAGAGAGGTCTAAAAACAAAAAGTTTTCACCAAATATTACTTCCGGTGGAGAAATGTACTACCACACCGGCTACACGGAAATGCAAAAAAAATATCAATGGCCGCCAGCCGAGCAAGGTGCGCGTAGGTTAATTTGCCTCCGTCAGCCTGATACCGGCGAGGTCAGCAAAAAACACTACTCGTCCTACCTTTTCTCCTCCTTCCCTGTCGATACCAGCAGGCTACTGATGCCTCGCACTGGTAACACCGGAGATCCCTCTTGACCTACTTCGTCCCCACGCTCTGGTAGCGATTTATGGATGAGCGTGGAGGGTGGACTCAATCAGGCGCTGCCACCAGTGTTGTTTCCACTGAAACCTAAACTACTCAAAAGGGACCACAATTCAGGGAATATTACCTTTCCTTACTGCTAACTTCTTTGTCACTATATTGATTTGTTGCTGTGTGTTTGGATCTGCGTCTTCCACAATGGCTGACCAATTCCAAGAGGACCATCCCACAATTCACCGCGACCCTTGATGACGTCACGGCACACAACAGAACTGAACCCTTTTCTAGCGGTTACAGACTGCAGGAGGGCCCAATCACCACAGACTTGTCAGTTTTTGTGATGAACAGATGTATGGAATCTCCTTGTACTCTACATTTACGTAGTGACAACCCTTTAAACTCATAGCGCCACTTCAATTACATTTTATTTTGTATATGTAACAACATTTACACAATATCTATGCTTACCATAACAAATATTCACCTGTTTACATCAAACGATCAGATTTGCAACATTTCTGCCACCATCTTTTGCAGCTTCCGTTAAATGTTTATTGTGCGGAATTCTGCGGGCCTATTTGAGGACCAAAAATGTTCACGAATATATTATGTGGACTTTGTCATAATAATTATTAGTACATGTATCAATAGTTATAAGTAATCGTCAATTTTCCGTACATTTAATTTCAATGACAGGCTTCGTACCGCACTCGGAAACTCGTCAAACAAAGACTACAGTATAAAGGTCGTTGTCTAAAAATAAATAATCAGGCCCGCACAATACCCGTAGAATAAACTGGTCCATCCAGCCCTCTTGATTGGCTACACGGTTCCCGAAAAACGTTTCACGGTTAGAGTCATTCTGATTGGCTACACGGATTTAACTAAACTGAAACGAGAACCGTTTACGGTGCGGTAACCGTTAATCGGTAATCGAGAACGCGCGGAAGTGAAACGCTGGCGGTACTGTACGTCAAGAAGTTATGGTGCAGTTTTTGTATTACAATGTACATATATATTGATCAGTATTTTCGCCTGTTAAACGTCTGAAATAGTTTTGGTATACGTATGTACTTGTTTTCTTAAAATAATGTTAAAATACTCTGATATTTGTAGAATGTGGATTGAGCTATGCCAGTTCAGCAACACACTGTGTGCATATCGGTTACTGCGGAAATATTTCGTGCTGTCTGTACTCAGATATCCTACAGCGAAAGCTCACCTTCAAATTCGAGCTGGATTACTGCAATAATGTTTTGAAACTGGGAGTAGAAAATTATCATGTACAAATATCCCTTTACGAGTATACTTATGGTACGTACATGGTTCCTTGTAATACATCTTGAAAGCTTCACATGTGTTTGACTTTTATGTAATTATATTCTAAAAGTACCATCCATGTGTGATAACTCGAATATGCAAATGAAACACTCACATTTTCTATTTTGTAGTAAGCATAAGTTAGTAATGTTTTGGAGTAAATTGGTGCAATAAAAATTCTTTTTTCAGGTGAAGAGTACACATTGTCAGTGTATTCCTCTTTACGTTTACAGTAAGTATAAGTCTTTTCAAACTTCACAAATCTTTTAATAAAATAGACGGTTTATTAACTCGAAGTATCAAAACATTAAAGCCACCCCTGATAATAAAAGCCAACTTATTAAATGTGAAGCAAAACACTATGTTCCAGTTAATAAGACTGCTTTGGGTAAAACTTGCTCCTAGTCGGCTTTTACTATTCAGATGCATTTTTCATTATTGCTCAAGCTCTAAAGTCAGTTAAAATAGCAAACATGTCTCATAAAAATTTGTGTCAAATAACCCATTATAGCATAAAATGTGCTGTTTTTGCCCATTTTTGCCGGTGTTTTAACAGAAGGCAAAACGTGTGTTAACGGGGAGACTCACGCGCTGTTATCATTTATGCGCATTACAATGGACTTGTCTTCCAAGTCTTTCATCAAGCACGGCGTCAATAATGCCGGGCTAAAACCGCTAGTGACGTCATAAATATGACGTAAACAACACGGACGTTGTCCCGCGCATTGTTGAACGTCGTACCAGTATGAGCGTTTCATTCTTATTTTTATGATTTTTTTATGCTAGAATAGCGTTAACGAACGTTTATTCGTGGTATAACACCTGCAGAAACTCTCGGGATATGTTGGTGCCCTCGCCCTAATGGGCTCGGGCAAAAACCATCCCTCGAGTTTCTGCAGATGTTATAACACGAAAAAATGTGCGTAAACTCTACATTATCACATCGATAGATTTCGACTAGACTTTCTGACATTCTTCAAAAAACACGTGTTGACCCTGAATATAAGTGAATGTTTCGAGTCAGCCGGAGAGTGTGCGAACACCGTCCTCGTGGCTACCGAACAAATCATAGAAACACCGACCTGCATCTTAACCAAGGATTATTTCCAGAAAGGTAGGATTATAACACATTTTTAAAACCTGCAACTTTCTCATTATAGAAAATCATTACTCTAAATTCAATAATGATCGTCATTTTGAGCTTATTTTGCAATGTATAAATTTATTGATTAACTGTCTTGGTAACAAGCAATATCACCTGCTTAAAATATGAATAGAATCAATGGTCTGTTGAATGGCTGCTTGATTTATACCAGCTATATTGAAGATGACGCATGTACATTTAACGACCATTTGTTTGACCGGTTTATTTAGTGGGTATGTAATGGTATATTTCTAAATTATATAGTACTCCCAACTCAAAGGATGTCAAAATTTACCGTCAAAGTGATGTTTCCTTTTAAGTTACATTTTGTCAGTATGTACACCATTCCTCTGTCAAATATATCTGCAATTCCAATACACCTTTTCATATATGTACATATTAACATATATTGACAAGGAGTCTTCAAATTTCCTCGTGTATGATCACACTGAATAACTTATACATGTAGCGCTGGTATAAATAGTGTTTTAAATCAATTGCAAACCAAGTCCTAAAGACTCAATGCTGCCATATATAGTGACTGTTTTTGGCATTGCAATTCTAGCGTATAGGCCCGTAATATACTAGATATCGAATGTGAGTACTAAAATACATGTAACAGTCATAAATCTTTAGTTTTGATCAAATATGATGATTCCTAAAAGGTACTGTAGTGCTCAGTTGGTATTCTAGTAACATATGCTGAAAAGAGGTGCTTACTTATATTTTGTCTGTAGAAGGTCAGTCCTTAAGCTAAAACACTTAAACCACAATCATCAGAAGTAATTTATTTCCAGAGTTTTCCCTTTCACAATGGAAGTCCGAGTACAACATTGCAGTAAATGCTTCTTTGACCCTTCCACAAAAGAAAATTCTTCTTCAAAAACTCGGTGTTAGTCAGTATTTACTTAATTCCACATGCCTGGTGTCACCGTTGAGTAAGGTAGATGGATGGTCTTCAGGTAAATAAAAGACTTTCTTTTTTATTGTTATACATTTTTACTAAAAACTATATGCAGCCCATGAATGGTTATAAACGCTCAACTTGGAAAAAAAATAATTTAATTCCCCTGTTATAAAATATGTGCTGCTCAGTTATTGTAAACTTTCATTAAAACAATGCGCTAGTTGTTGTGTCTTTAGAACAACGTCATTGTGCGAAGATACTACGGGTTACATATTAACGCAACCTTACATCCGTATATGTCTATTCTAATACTTATACATGAGGTTAAATCTTACGCTTCTGAAGTTTTTTTTCACTTCATTATTCTGGCTAGATGACATGTTGTCTGTTTATATTGTTGAACGTCTTTTGATTCAATAATTATTTTATTAAATAACAAAATGTTTTATACATGCTTTGTCTTTAAAAATACATTTTCAAAGACATATTTTATTTATCATAATATATTAGTTATATTTGTTGTAATTACAGATTGCTCGGAAAATATCACACTTAATAATTTAACAGCTGTCAGCGAAATTGTTTCCTGCCATGTATACGACTCATGTACAGAAATAATGTGCTGTTTTCACATGACCGAATTGGACACGTCATTCACCATACAGTTCAACATAAAAACGTGTGACCTCGTTCTCGAAGTTGACATAGATAATCTTCATCATGAAATTCCCATAGATGAGTCACTTTCAGGTAGGATTGAATAATCTGAAAATGAAACATATGATATTTGTTTGGTTTCTTTTTCTTTTCGATTGACGTGTGATTATCACATTCAGTGTCATCACACGTTATTTCGGTTTGTAATGCCCTTAATTTCCAACAGCGCACATTCTCTTGCACATGGCCAAGCAAAAATGTATTAAGATTCATATTATGAACTATTTGAAAATGGAACACAGAACATTGACAAGATGTATTATAATCCTACTTGCATTTTTTAAATTGTTTTTCAAATTATATGCTTACTAATATGTGTAAACCTTGAAATGAAGATGTCTGTTCAAGTAACAATGATACTGTCTTGTTCCACCCTCGAAATTTTATCTCAGAAACCATGTAAATGTTTTATGGTGTTGACAATATTTTTTTATTATATAAGATACAAAACATTAATTAAATGAACCAAATTTTATGTTATAATGTAGAAGTTGTAATGCATATAACAAATAATACATATTACTGTTTCCCTCACCTGAGCATTATGACGATCGATAAATGTCCGTTGTCATGTCAATAGTTAATTGTCCCTTTATCGTAGTTAGTTCGTTTACACTCTAGCTTGCGATCCTAATTAAATTTGGACATACACTTATGGTAACGACTTTTGTCGACTGTAATTAAAGACTAATGTGGAACTGTATATTTAGAATTAATGCCTCTAATTTTACAGAAGTGCATATTTACATCGTTTACTCTCCTCTATGATAACAAGCGACTTAACCAAATAACTTGTGTAGAAATTGGGCCGTGTCAAAAACGGAAGGTTTCTGTTAAAACTGGGCATACTTTGCTTATCAGTTTATTGGGGCAATGGTGCCCAAGGAAACACTACAGTAACGGTGGCGGGATTTGAACATACAATCTTAGGAAGGCGATCGTAACCACCCGGCCATTGCGTACTACTGGTCATATTTTTGCCTTTGATTTTCTTGAAATATGGTCAAAACATAGTACTTACTTTATATAAAATAGGATCATGCCGGGTGTAAAATTATGGCACTACATCAGATCATAGCAATTTAATGTACACACGTTACATTATTCAATGTTCTTGTAGAACAAGAATACTCAGATGAGCAATATAGGGTCATTATGTCACATTGATTTCACTCAGAGATGAGAAGACTTATTGCAAATAACTTACATCCGACGTCTATATCTTTGATTGTAAATGACAAAAATACAGAAATAATTTATGTTCAGTGCCCAATATGTATGCTATAATGTTTAAAATGTGGTTTAATCGATTCTGCTATTTTACAGATCAACCTACAACTATCAGCCTAAATGGAGTTCTTCGGCTAGAGTAAGCATTACCATAATTATGCTCCCTTCGAAAAGGAGGGGAATATTGGTTTGAAGGTGTCGGTCGGTCGGTCGGTTATTCGGTCCTTCCGTCCGTCCGTCCGTGCGTCCGTCCATCCGTCTACATGTGGTTTCCGGATAATAACTCAAGAACGCTTGGGCCTAGGATCTTGAAACTTGATGTGGAGGTTGGTCATGACCAGCAGCGGACCCTTATTGATTTTGAGGGCATTAGGTCTAAGGTCAAAGTCACAGTGACCCGGAACAGTAAAACGGTTTCAGGACGATAACTCGTGAACGCATGGGCCTAGGATCTTGAAACTGGATGTGGAGGTTAGTCATGACCAGCAAATGACCCTTATTGATTTGAGGGCAGTAGGTCAAAGGTCAAGGTCACAGTGGCCCGGAATTGGAAAGGGTTTCCGGATGATAACTTAAGAACGCATGAGCCTAGCATCTTGAAACTTGATGTGATGGTTGGTCATGACCAGCAAAGGTTAAGGTCACAGTGACCTGTGATAGTAAAACGGCTTAAGATAATAACTCGAGAACGCTTGGGCAAAGCATCTTGAAACTTGATGTCGAGGTTGGTCATGACCAGCCGATGACCCTTATTGATTTTGAGGTAAGTAGGTCAAGGTCACAGTGACCTGGGATAGTAAAACTGTCTCCGGACGATAACTCGAGAACGCGTAGGCATAGTATCTTCAAACTGGATGTAGAGGTTGGTCATAACCAGCAGATGACCCTTTTGATTCACCGGGACTTTTTTAAGGCCACTTAAAAATATTTAAGGACAAAAATTGTATTTTTTAAGGCCAAAATAAATATTTTTTTAGGCCAAATGAATTAATTGTTTTATGGCCATATGATTTTTTTATAAAGGCGCATTTGGATTTTGTTTTCTATAGCTGCTCGCTTAAAGTTTCCTGTGAAAAAAAAATTCAAAAATGATATACTTAAACATAAAATGTAAAAGTAATGGCTAAAATCAACAATATAAGTAAAAATCTAGGTAGCAATTGGTAAATATCCATCACAAATGTTGGTAGGTTTGGTTTAACGGCACCTTTGTTTTTAAAGCCATATGCAAAAAATCCTACAGTGTTAAGGGTGGAAGACATACGTTTTGTTTTTTTAAAACAAGCTCTAGTTAGGTTTTACGCCAATTTCGCTGTGACTTTGACTTGAAAAACGGTTCCTTGCATACTTCGACGAGAATATCTTACATGTTACCATAATTCGTTGCATCAAAGGGGGTATTCGTGTTTTACATACATGTCTTGTTACATGTATTTCATATTTGATGTGACCAGTTGAAAAAGAATTCACCACTGTAAACTGAGTTGAATTGGTATTTTTATGACCCCGAAGGGTGGCATATTAAAATCACACCGTCCGTCTGTCCGTCTGTCCGTCCGTCTGTGCGTCCCCACTTACAAATTCGTGTCCGGACTGTAACTCTGTCATGCATTGAAGGATTTTAAAATAACTTGGCACACATGTCTAGCACATCAAGACGACGTGTCGCGTGCAAGACCCACATCCCTACCTCAAAGGTGAAGGTCACACTTGGAGTATGAAGGTTATGGAATCCTCTATATATGCACACATTCGTGTCCGGACTGTAACTTTGTCATGCATTGAAGGATTTTAAAATAACTAGGCACACATGTCTAGCACATCAAGACGACGTGTCGCGTGCAAGACCCACATCCCTACCTCAAAGGTGAAGGTCACACTTTGAGTATGAAGGTTATGGAATCCTCTATATATGCACACATTCGAGTCCGGACTGTAACTTTGTCATGCATTGAAGGATTTTAAAATAACTAGGTACACATGTCTAGCACATCAAGACGACGTGTCGCGTGCAAGACCCACATCCCTAGCTTAAAGGTCAAGGTCATACTTAGAGTTTGAAGGTAATGGATTCCTCTATATATGCATATATGCACACATTCGTGTCCGGACTGTAACTTTGTCATGCATTGAAGGATTTTAAAATAACTTGGCACAAATGTCTAGCACATCAAGACGACGTGTCGCATGCAAGACCCACGTCCCTAGCTCAAAGGTCAAGGTCACACTTAGAGTTTGAAGGTAATGGAATCCTGTATATATGCATATATGCACACATTCGTGTCCGGACTGTAACTTTGTCATGCCTTGAAGGATTTTCAAATAATCTGGCACAAATGTCTAGCACATCAAGACGACGTGTCGCATGCAAGACCCACATCCCTACCACAAAGGTCAAGGTCACACTTAGAGTTTATAGGTAATGGAATCCTGTATATATGCATACATTTGTGTCCGGACTATAACTTTATTATGTTTTGAAGGATTTTCAAATAACTTGGCACAAATGTCTAGCACATCAAGCGGATGTGTCGCGTGCAAGACCCAAGTCCCTACTTCAAAGGTCAAGGTCACACTTAGTGTTTAAAGTAATGGAATACTGTATGCATGATTACTCTGTCATGCATGGAAGGATTTTAAAATTACATAGCACATTTATTGAGCACATGGAGAGGACACAGACTGTGAGGCACCTCTTTCGGGGGCATTCGTCACTTGTGAGGGACAGCTCTTGTTTTGTAATACAAGTATTCTCTTTATCCATTTTTTCAGAGAATATATTACATGTTACAAGTTGCATGCATCATTAATTATGTTGAAAGGTATTACATATGCCTATTACGTAACAGCATAAGACAACATCTTAATTGTAAAAATTAGAAAACAAATTTCAAGCATCATGCTTATATCTACAGAGCGTGTGAAAATATAGACTAATAAGAGCCGAATATGATAATTATAACCTGATTTTATATGATAATGATATTCTGTTTTTATAAATACCTGAATATAAGTAATGAACAGGTTGCGATACTGTATCGGTATGTATCACGCAAATCTTAATTATGTAGTTGTACACTTAGTGTACACAGTTGCCTTTCAATGCAGTCACACTTTGTTTAAATACATTTTAAATAATGATTCTGTGTATTTTACATGCATTTAAAGTAAACTTGAATTATATTCAATCATAATCTAAAGCACTAGATAGGTTATTAAAGTTATTATGCAACTGACGAGTCTCTTGTACAAATACGAGCAAAGCCATTTCTATAAATTCAAGAATTAGAAAAGTGGAAAGAATAAATTAAATTCCAACAATAAATGTCAACATTACTTATATACTGAACTCTACTATTTCGATCTGAAATAATTAATGTGGTCATTTTAATAATTTGCTTTTGTTTCATGGGTACTTTATATCATGTTAATAATTCTGTTGACTACCAAACTGCTTTAATATTCTTAGGTTTTTATTAACTGAAAGAGAATCCAGTTTCATATCTAACCTGAAAATACAAATATGCACGGAAAGTTTGCAGCATTGTGAGAGAGAGGTCATCGTGATGGAGAACACTATGCTGCCGAGACCGACCTGTTTATTTCAGCAAGAATTTCATACGGAAAGTAAGTTATAATTTTTTGTAATTAAACTATTGTAACGACTGAGTGCTGTACGAGTGTGGAACTTGCCTATAGTGTTTACATGTTTCACTTAGATTAATATTATCTGTCGTGTGCTTGCGGGTGGGATCGGAATATCAGTCCCGAGGGGACCTGTCGAGCGGTAACGAAATTTAAATTGTACATGACGTCATGTTCAAATACGATGCGTGACTTAACGAAATTTAAATTGTACATGACGTCATGTTCAAATACGGTGCGTGACTACCCGTTTTTTGGTCAATTGGTGGACACTATTTATCCCCGGGAACTCCAGTTAATTAAAACTAACAATTTGGATACTGGTGCTTCAATTTTAGATTTACATCTCTCTATTTATAACAATATTATACGTGCCAAAATTTATGACAAGAGGGATGATTTTAATTTTAATATTATAAATTTCCCCCATTTGGATGGGGATGTACCTCATGCTACATCTTATGGGGTATACATTTCTCAGTTAATTCGGTTTGCCAGAGCGTGTAGTCATGTTGAGGATTTCAATGAACGTAATCAATATACAGTCAAACTTGTGAACAACGGCCGGTCAAGGGAAACCAGGAAAACGGCCGTTGTTCACAGGTGACCTTTGTTCGGAGGTGTGGGCAGTTGATATATTTTCATCATACTTAACATTGTTTATCAAGTTTCATCATCACTTGTCAGATAAACATGCTATAACCATTAACCGAATAACGATTTATCCGAATTTCGTGCATTTGGTTTAATTTTGCAAACGGTCGCACATGACAAATCAAATACAAAACGATTTTGTATCGGATCAACAATGGCAGAATATAGTTAATCGGCATTAAAACGCTTTAATAAGCCAGAAACTGTGACGCTGATCACTTTTTTCGAAACAGGAAACGATCATTTAATTAACGTGGATTGCGCCCCTTTGCCGTTGTTTGATTGCCGATTGTGAATAAAAATACAACAGCTAATTTACGAGATTAAAGTGTGTGTTTTTCAGTTTGATTGTAATAAATCAAACAGTTTACTAAACATGAATGCATTAATTAGCTGAAATAAACGATTATTATTTAGTTGCACAAACAATGAAAACTGCGACTGCAAATTGCGAAGATGTTCTGCATCAAATAAACAATCAAGCAATTTTGGCAATTACCGGACAGTTTGAACGGATTAATTTTACGTGCGAAGGTGACAATTAAATGTTAGCACTTCTTTTCATCACCAAAAGCATATTTGATTATTGTGCCCGACGTTTGAGGTGCAAACAATTTTACAAGAAACAAAATGCTCTGATTCAGCCAGCTGTAAAAAATTCAGTGGCCGTTGTTCGCATCACGGACCCGATGACGGGAAGCTTTTTTACTGGCCGCTGACCGCGGACGGCAGGTGGCCGCTATTCCCGGCCCTTTTTAGAGCAAATTTGGACGGGGGGAATTCAGACTGGCCGTTGTCCGCAGGTGGCCGCTAGTAACAGGTGGCCGTTAGCACAAGTTTGACTGTATTACAAATAAACTTCTTCAACAGGGCTACCGTTATTACAAATTGCGTAAATATTTTGCTAAATTTTACTATCGTAATTCTGATTTGGTTTTGAAATTCAATAGTAATCTAAAGACTCTTCTGCGAGAAGGTATTTCAAAACCCGATTTTTATGGGGATGTGGTTTACAAACTTCGTAAGATTTTGGGTCATGGCAATTTTCCAACTGTATTTGCTAAAATTATAAAACGTTTTGTTAAAAGAGGTTACGACCCTACTGTTTTGAGACACACCGCATGTTTGGTGTTCAACCCGTTTACAGTTGGACGCTATGCTTCCCTCTTTGATTGTGTCTGACGGAAGAGGGGGAGGACTCTGTGATGGGCAGTTTTTAAATCCCACTGGGACGAAACTGTTTTGATTTCTGTCCTCTGGCCTGTTTCGTCGGGCCCTTAAGGGTGTTTCTCTTGGTGCTCTGCCTTCTGCAAATGCATTGAGTACATACGTTTTTTGGTTCTCGAGGTTTGCTTTTTATATATTTATACACGAGCATTTTTGTGTTTTACATACCATGCCTTTTGTTTCCATTGCGTGTGTTAGAGATTCACCTATCAGGGATTACTTTTATTTACACTGTCCTGTGACTTTGGAACATAGTGGGGGTAAGAGTGAGGTTGGGTGCGCACCATAAACCGGTTTAAGCTCCCCAGTGGTGTTTTTGCCACTGACCGTTCCAAGGCGGTGCCCCACTGTGTTCCGTTAATTGTTCGTTTTGTCCTCGTGTGTTTGCTTTGTATGCTTGTGTGTGTTGGTAGTGTATGTTTGTGTGTGTACATGATTGTGTGTGTGTGTGTGTGTGTGTGTGTGTGTGTGTGTGTGTGTGTGTGTGTGTGTGTGTGTGTGTGTTGGTGGTGTGCACTTCTGGGTGCTGTGGGGCTCGTTTTGGGGAGGCTGCGTTTTTGGTACGTGGCATTCCCTGTTTGATATTATTTTTGTTTTTATCTGGTGTAGGGGTGCCAGACCGGCATGGGTGAAGTCGGTGAAAATGCCTGTCCGATATGCAAGAAACCAGGTTTATGACTGATTCAGTTTTTAGATAACAATCATAAACCGAAATGAGAGTGGAGTGACGTGGAATTGCCATTGTGCATTTTCTATTCCGAAGTTCAGGTTTTTTTCCTTTTAAGCTCACCTGGCACGAAATGCCAGAGTGATCTATTAGGATCGTCCGGCGTCCGTCGTACGCCGTCCGTCCGTCCACCATTTCCTTCAAACGACATCTCCTCTGAAACCACTGGGCCTATGTTGGTGACATTTACAGGGATGTTCCTTGCATAAAACTCTATCAAAGTTGTTCAAAGAATTCTATTCCATGCAGAACTCTGGTTGCTATGGCAGCAAATAGGAAAAACTTTAAAATCTTCTCTGAAACCACAAGGCCTAGAGCTTAGATATTTTGAATGTAGCATTGTTTATTGTAACTCTAGAAAGAGTGTTTAAATTATGACCCCCGGGTCAAAATTGACCCCGCCCGGGGATGACTTCGTTTTACATAGGCTTTTATAGGAAAAACTTTAAAAAAATATTCTTTTCTGAAACCACAAGGCCTAGACCTTAGCTATTTGGCATGTAGCATTGCCTAGAGGACCTCTACCAAGATTGTTCAAATTATGATCCCCGGGTCAAAATTGACACTTCCAGGGGGTCACTTGATTTTACATAGGCTTATACAGGAACATTTTTAAAAATCTTCGCTGAAACCACAAGGCCTAGAGCTGAGATATTTAGGATGTAGCATTGCCTTGTGGACTTCTACAAAGATTGTTCAAATCATGACCCCTATGTAAAAACTGACCATGCCCGGGGGTCACTTGATTTTACATTTGACGTCTTCTCTGAAACCACAAGTCCTAGAGCTTAGATATTTAGCATGTAGCATTGCCTTGTGAACCTTTACCAAGATTGTTCAAATCATAGCCCCCGGTCAAAATTAACCCTCCCCGGGAGGGAGGGTTACTTGATTTCGCATGGGTTTATATAGGATATTTGGAATGTTACTAAGCATTGTGTAGTGGACCTCTACGAATTATGTTAAAATCATGACCCCTTGCATTATCGCCAATGGTGGTCAAGTGAGCGATATAGGGCCATCTTGGCTCTCTTGTTATAATTTTCACATGCATTGCCATAACTAAGTGAAGACGTTTGGACAGTGATCCGTCGTTGATGTCTGACATTTATCTGTCTGCTCAGAGGGTGAATTTATTATGTTCCAAAGACTACTATTTAATCTTTTTCTTACATTAGACTAGTGTAGTAGAACCCTCGTTTATCAAATTCACTGTTTCCAGGTTATTTGTTTTTACTCGTTTAATTTTATGTGTTATAATAAAAGATATGTTTTTCAAATAATTTGTCAAAAATATATTCCACGGAAGGTATGATGGCAAAGCTGGCCAGCTGAAAATGACATCCCTTTAAGTGCGTCCTTTAAATATTTAAATTGTTGTTTAAATTATTTGAGCCCAGTGTCGTTGGACATCAGGTATACATGTACTTGTTCCTGAGTTAAACCGAAGCAGGTTTGATATTTACAATAGAAATTATAGATAATATTTCGCAAGCAGTAACTCTCACTAGACCGTTAAAGTCAAAATAAGTTAATGGCTACATGTACAGTTGTTGTGATGATTCATGCACATGAATATGAAGTGCTTCCAATATTTTCATAATTCTATAACGGCTTTTAAAGCCGGAACGTCAGAAATTAAGACTGTAAATTATAACTAATCCCTGAAGGATTTTGAACAGTGACTATAACGTTTTATGTTTTATTTCAGATTTCTCCCTGAGTAACTGGCTGACCGAGAATAATATTGGCTTAGTAAATGATATATCATACATAAAAAGGGACCAGCTACTATCTCGACTTGACCTGACATTTTTCCTTAATGATAGGCAGTGCAGTTCGTCAGATTTTGCGTCGGGTAATTGTATTTTTATGACATAAAATGGTCTATTTTACAGGACATGAATGCAATTATAGATCATGGGTCACTAACAAGTGAATGTACTACTGCATATCACTCGGCTACATTTTATTGCAAATAAATGCGTTTATTACAGTATATTTATAGTCATTGCAAAATTCTCAAAGTAAAAACAAAATGCGCATTCAAAGCATAATATTTATCCCATATGATTTTATTAGTATTTCTGTATTACTTCATACTTTTGTTAATTCTGTCGAAAAGATGTATCATTTCAGTACTTTAAAATACTTTCAGATTTGATTCCACTGAACGTCTCCTCTGCGCTTGGCAACGTAACATGTATGACATCCGAATCTGGATTCTTCTTTGGTTGTTGCCTGGAATCGGTTGTCTTAGATAGAAGTTTGTGGGCTGATTTTGAACTTAATCCTTGCAATTACACATTGGCTATCAATATAGAAAGAGTTCACTATGCAACAAATTTACTCAACTACGACTGGGGTAAGTTGAATCTTATATCTTGAAATCGCCTCTCTCGGTTCCCATTATAATTCAAATCAGTTATTTATATATTACAAGATTAAAATCATGGCATACTTTTGATAGATATCATGATGTTAAATACAATTTTACTATCTAATAAAACTGACCTAACGAAAGTTACTAAGGTACAGCGTTTGAATGGTCTTAACAAACTGGAAATGCTTTTAGCTACATTTAGTTTGGTTGCTTTATGCTTAATTCAATTTTTCCGCTGTGAAGAAATGCTGTATTTTTATCTCTTTTCTATGTCTTTAACACACTTTTAGTACTGTTATAAGTAAATAAAAATAGAGATAAATGATATTTTTGATACACAAGGATCGAAGACACATCTTATATGTTTTTAGGTCAGTCCCATAAGCTCTCAACTAGAGGTGTTTGGACAATATCGTGAGTATTCATTGTCATTCATATATTCACGCATTTCAATAAGGAAACTTGTCTGTTTTATGCGACGCCATTTTAACTATCCTTTGTTCAACGTTTGCCACGCCTCTTAACACTGAAGAGGTCAAAGGTTTACATGTTTCAAAGCTTGGTTAGAATGTTAAAATAAACTCTCATTACAGCTACTGCAAAATTCTTGTCACATGAAAGGTCTTTTACACCCAGTTTTCATACAAATGGGACAGAATATTGTCCCGATGGAGACTACGTCTCAAATGGTCAGAAAACTAAGTCGAAAAAGAAAATCAAGGAATACGTTCTCAAGCACTCTAAATAGCATACATTTTACTAAGCTGTAGATCAAGTTTAAAAAGTGATTGGAGGGAATAAATAATTATAAAAAAACCTAGGTCACATTGTCAAATTAAAGTCATAATTATTAGCATTGTAGGGACCATACATTAGCCTGAGTAACCGCTAGGTCAAGTTCAAAAATAGGTCACACTTTGTCAGCAATTTTACAACTAGTATTTTAATCACAGTCCGGTCTTGTACATATGTAAACGTGCACGTCTGATAATATGTTGCACATACTTTCTTTTCAGCTTAGCCCTTTGTTCGGAGTTCTTCCGGTTGCGTAGCCGTTTGATGTGAAAATGTCATGTTTTGCAGTGAGAGGCGATGTCGTCGTGCTAGACAGCTTCGATACTTGCCTATGCCTTACAATTTTGATAACATAATACTTAAATTATCCAGATAAACACATTTAATACGAAAAGCAAGATGGTGATAATGTTTCTAGACACTTATGCATGTCAAGCTAGATTTTTGTGCCATTGATTTTGTTGATATTCGTAGTTTATTGTGCCTACATTTCTTCGCTAATGATTAACACAAACATTTAGTTAGCAGCAGAATGTTTTGTATTAAACTCTTAAAAAACGTAAATCATATATCTCATGATCTGTCCATGTTATAATATATCTATTAATTACTATGGTAAGAGTCAACACAGCCCATATGTTGGTTACATTTCGATAAAATAATTAACAATAACAATATTACATAGAGTGTCTACAGCATTTTGTATATACCAATATTTAGTATATTTTCATTTGCTATTAGCGCAAAATAAATCTCAATGTGTTTTTACATTTTAGAGTGATGGCAAATAATATCAAGTCAGAAAAACAGTTTGCCTTAGATGTTGATCTGACACTTTGTTTTGAATCCAATGGATCTTGTGTAACAGAATTAAATCTTGCTAATGATTTTCGGCTGCCGTATCCTTACTGTAAAATAAATGTCACGACTGATGATGGAACACAACCATACTATGGTTTGTACTTTAATAATGGTATCGTTTGTTATAGCTTAAGACATCTCAACAAAATCATATTCGAATTCAATTATAGATTTATGTCATTCACGCACCGTCTTTCATTAAACAGACAGAATACATCTTAGAACTTTTGTCAAACAATCACATTAGTAGTGAGTACAAAATAACCGTCACAATAGACTCATTAAAGATTTTAATTGTTCCGACACGTACCTTGATATATTGGCCGGACAGATTAACCTGATCCCACCTTTATGCAGGAATATATTACTTCTGATTACGCCGAATAAATCAGTTTCCATGAACGAATCGTGCATTACGTTTTGATCCGGAAATAAAAGCTTACAGATGTATTTTTACCGCTATAAAAGCTTACAGATGTATTTTTATTGCTATAAAAGCTTACAGATGTATTTTTATCGCTATAAAAGCTTACAGGTGTATTTTACCGCTGTAGATAGAAAAAGCAGTACGTTGGTTCGAATCACGTGAACAGTTTTTGTTATGTTTTATTATATGGAAAATAAATATAACAAAACATCTAACGAATTTTTTTTTGCTCGAAAGGCGCGTCTGGATTGTTTTTACACAGACTGGAAATGGGCTCCTACTTACCCAGAACTGCTGAAGTGACAGCATTAAATACATATTTGTAAAAAGAAAAAACAGATATCAAAATGAAAAAGAAACGAAAAGTTTGCGGTCTTAAACAAACGCTGTTCAGATCAATAGAAATTCTTAAGTGGGCTACTTACTGAGCTACGGAACCGGTCGATATTGTATGTGGTGTACATGTATGAAAGTTATTAAACAAGTATTTTAAATCGCTTACCACGTGTATCAACTTTTGAAGAAAAAAACAATATAAATAAAAACATACTTATCAGGCGTGAAATTATGCTAATAGAGGTTAGGAGGAACGGGTTAATTTGTCCAAATAACACATAATAATGAAATAGTATTTGTACCCTTTTTTCTTAGTTTATTTGTCAAGTAAGGAGACAATTGTTTTTTCTAAAGCTAAAAGTGATTTTATAACTACTTTAAGCATTGTCATATTTTAGGAATCTCACACGATTTTTGGACCGTTCCAAAGTGTGTTCCTGAAACTAGCTCTTCTGGTAATTATTTTATTCATTTTTATACTATACAATACACAAAACATATAATTATTATGAAGTATGTTTTTTATAGTTTGGATACTTTATTTTGTTTTAGGCATACTTTCCTGAACACATATATGTCGTATGAAAAATATATGTTATTTATTAGTTTTTCAACTAAGTATAAAAGAAGAAAACATATTTTGTTTTCAAACTATAAAAATGACGTTATTCTAAAGATAGCGACGTTGCAAAAATAGCCATACCTTTGAGTAATTATAATCAGTAAAAACAAACTTGATAGACAAAAGAAGAAGATTATGAATTCTAAACGTTCGCTATTTGTTCACAGTGTTAATATGCTGGTTACTTGACAATTGACCTTTTACATTGTAAACCTGGTATTAAATGTATATTTATAAATTTTTATACAAGGGTGTGCTACACAAGAATCACAGCAACCAGATTTCGTGCAAAATACTTGCCGACTGAGTGACAACTGTGCAGGAATTTCCTGTTGTGTAAAAGTTTATTTACTGGACGATATTAGAAATCTGCTTCTGGAAATTAACTTCAGTTGTAACAAAGTTGTGACGATCGAAGTAGAGAACAAAGTATGGACCATTCAATCATTGCAAGGTCCAGGTTAGTATGTTCATTTATGCTAATCTATATTGCCGGCAAAACATTCCGTTTAAATAAGGCAGAGATAGCTAGTTTTACCAGAACGAGCTATTGTTTCAATAACAGAGGCAAAAAAATGTTTACCTATATTTTCCAGCAAAAATACAAAAGACAGTTGCAGAGGCGCTTGTGATTGATGTTTCCATCGAAGAGTACGGAACCGATTTCAAAGTCAGCTTTAACGTGACTGTGTTCACTGGTGTAGGACAAGATTACAAAAATAATTCATATCCGATTTTTGTAAATCAACTACTCAGAGTTCCTCAATGCAAGAGCAAAAGAAAACGAAGGACTGTGCTAAAGTGAGTTTCGTGCTCCGTAAACTTCTTTACTAATGTAACCAACGTAACCTTTTGCATTTGGTACATTTAAGTGTGCACTTTTCAGTCATTTAACATTTGAGTATTATTATTCGTTTTTTGTCGAGCCCGCTTGCGGTGAGCTCGATATAGTTGTCACTTTTGGCGGTTCGGTGTATGTGCTTGCGTCCGTCCGTGCGTCCGTGCGTCCGTCCGTCCGTCCGTCCGTCCGTCCGATTTTATCCTGACCATATCTTTTTCATGCATGGAGGGATTTTGATGTTACTTGGCACAAATGTTCACCATCATGAGATGGAGTTTCATGCGCAAGAACCAGGATATCGTTTTATCAACATGTCGCAGTCAAAGACAAATCTTTGTCGCAGCACTTGTTCAACGACATTGTCGTACGACCGTTTTATGAAAGGTGTCGCAGGCCCCATGTCGCTGCAATGTCGCAGACTTTGTCGTAGACAGTTATTCACGCGAGACACAGTCAAAGCACCTGTTTCCTGTGACGTCATTTTCCCGGTATCGCCAAGTTTTGACCAAAAGTCAATACAAAAGTATGATTAAAATAGAATGTAGAGCGAAAAGAGATGAACAACAATGCTTAATTAATAACATGTGCAAACTACAAATAAATCTGGATCATTTGCTGTCAAAATTATGTAATTAATTTCGCAGAATCCAAAATGTTTTAAAGAAAATTGAACTCAAATTCGGATATGACATTATCAGATCTGATATAGAAGTTGGTACTGTAGCCCGGTATTACTGATTACCGAAAACAACTTTTTACCGGAAACAACCAAAAACAAATGAGATTACCGGAAACAAGTCATAATTTAATTGTTTTTAAGTTAAATACACTTTAATATTTTAAACGATATAAATTGATGTATTTGTTGCACATATGTAATTTTAGAATGATATGTTAGATTTTAAGAGAATTAGTTCGATGTAACACATTGCGTACTTAATATTATAACGATTACCTCCCTTACACTGTAATAAAACTTAAAGTCATTAAAACTAAAGATCTTTATCAGAAAAAAATGTATTAGTTTTATTTTTTGTATTTATCTATGTTCCCTGAAAATAATTTATGTACTGCATCATATCGTTGTTAATTTGGTCATATGTTTGTATTCATCCTTGTAATGACATATGCAAATAAAGAATTTTTAAATGTTTTTCTGGTGTTTGTTTTTACTTTCATTCACTCAGGGAATTTTCGTAACATGAATTGCAGATAAGCCGTAAAACTGTAAAAGAATTTGAACAAAAAAAAATCACTAAAATATATCGCCGTTTTAGTAAATATAAATGCGTGAATCAGAAAAATGCATGAAACATGTTTGAAAACATTTTCATATGCAAGATAGAAAATATAATCAGGTACTAATCATTGAATTGTTATTACATAAAAGGCATTTGCCACCGAAATATTTCGCCGCGCTGGTTGATAATCTTCGACATAATTGTCAGTTTACAGTCTTTATTATCTGTTAATTGATAATTGCACTCGTGCGCCCCCTTTAATCTGTTAACTTAAAATTTGAGTATGCAGTGTCAAAATTAATTATATCAAACAATAATACTTTAATCATAAATTAATTGATGCCCCCGTCCTTTAATCTCACTACAAAGTCAAAGTCAAATTCCGTTTATTCACTCATTTCATATACAAATGAAACAATGAGGTTAACAAAATTATATATTAGAGGCTCAGAATTTAAACAAGCAAAGTGATTATAATACAATGTTAATGTTACTAACTCATTAAAGTTGACTTTTAGTAAAATATGCATATAATAATGTCATAATCTGCATTTTCGAATTGATCATTTTCTTTTAACTCACTTACTGATTTGATAAAGATGTGTTTTGGAGAGTCAGAATTATAATATGCAACTAACATGTTTACACTGAAATTTGATGAAAAATTTACACTAATCTGAAAAGCCATTAACGAATAGTGTAGGTTACATAATGATATCAAAATCTGAAAGAAAAGGCATAAAAGGAGCAAAGTATGTCTAACTGCAAGACAGAAAGTCAGAGAAAACAATCTGACAAGTTACATGCATGCACCACTAAATGTTATATCAAAATGACAGCAAGATGATAGAATAAACAAATACATGTAGTAATACTTTACTTTTAGGGCACGTTGAGGATATACAAGATGTTTGCCTGTAAAAATTCGATCATCTTGTAACCGTAATTGTTTGACGATAAATCAAGATTACACCGATTTTTCTTTACACTTTTGCTATTTTCAAAATGTAATATTTCTTCGTTATACTCTGTTGACACGTCATCTAGATTTTGCATTTCAAAAAGTGTGTTGGTAGTGTATATATGTGTGTGTACATGATTGTGTGTGTGTGTGTGTGCGTGTGCGCGTGTGTGTGTGTTGGTGGTGTGCACTTCTGGGTGATGTGGGGTTCGTTTTGGGGAGGCTGCGTTTTTGGTACGTGGCATTCCCTGTTTGATATTATTTTTGTTTTTTATCAATTTCAATATAATCTTTTAAAGCCTTTGTTCTGGAGTTAAAATCTCCGTACAAACATATATAAGGATAACGCTGTGTAAAACCTGTGAGTTCAACTTGTATTTCCATAAACGGATCGTCTGCAGCAAAATCAGAATATTCTGGGGGAATATATATTACCCCACATAATATGTCATTGTTTAGTTTTGTCAAACTTTTATCTATAGTGAACCAGAGTACTAAAGCACTTGCACTATTTACAATGTGTATGTATTTAACGTAATCTTTTTTAACGGCTAGAGCTAATCCACCTGATTTTCTTTTCGATATTTTTGTCTATTTTTAAAAAACAACTCAAAATTTGGCAGTTCTAAAAAATCCAAGTCATCTAGTTTTGTTTCCTGTAAACCGACTATAGTGTATTTATTCAAAAACGAAACAAAATCTGGGTATGTAGCTCTACTCTCTAATATACATCTGAGAGGCAAATTGTAAAAATGTTTGAGGTATATGTAAAAACTTTTACTTAGTTTGTTTTTCTATTGTTTACTGTAGCCTACTAAGTAGCCGGTATTCCAATATGTAAGTTTTTACATTTGGACGTTTTCCTGTTATGTCAGGGACAAGGAGCAGTGCCTGCAGCAAATTCACCATAAAAGGAACACCTATTTTGACTACTTCAAAGGCCATAGCTCAGTTGTTTATAAAATATATATATGAAGTGCAACCAACAATAACGGGCATGAAAACCCAATGATACCTCATTTGATGCTTGGACCATTGATTGAAAGCAAAGTACCTGGTTCTTTAGACAATGACAAAATTTCTTGCAAACATGCTACATGTATATAAACATTTGTATGAAGTTGAGGCTTTACTTCATGTACACATGGACCCTCCAATTTAATACATATCAGCATAACATTAATGTCACATTGTCATAATGACAATCAAATTAATATCAAATGCTATTGCTACAAAAGTATTCACATTATAGTGGCATGGATGAAGTGCCCACTTTCATTCAAGACCAGAAAAATGTGGAAGTCTGTTCTTCTGGAGAAAATACCCAAACAATTTATCTGAAGCCATGAAAGAAAGTGTTTTATTCATTATAGTAAGTGAATAATTTATGTTGTTTGTTTACTTAGTGCAATTGTAACAATAGCTTACCATAAAATAGCATTATGAAACGCATTTGATGCTTGATAAATAACATTATTTCAATTTGACCATGGAAGGGGTTTTGTTCCTGGGACATTTTAGACAATAGTTAAACTTTGACCCTTGGTACTAAAACTTAATGCTTAGTGTTTCTGTTAAAATTTGATATGAACTCAATGCAGAAGGTCTGAGGCTTTACTTCAAGTACCATGTATCTTCCAATTTAATGCAGATAGTAACATTCCATGAAAACATTGTAATAATGACAATCAAATCTAATATCAAATGTATCGGTAACAATACAAAAGTATTCACATCATTTGTGCATTATACAAATACCACGCCATTGAAGACCCAGTTAAAAATTTGGATAGTCTGTTCTTCTGGAGAAATGCCCAAGACAATTATCTGAGAGCCATGAGAGGTGCACTTGTTCAAAGGTTATCTGAAAATACCAAGTAAATGCAGTGTTAAATTTCACTTACTTTATTTTTGCAATTGAAGTCAATAGCTTCTAGATGGTTCTTGGGTTTTTATTCACATCTGGTTTTCAGTTGAACAATAGCAATTAATTTCAATTTGACCATGAGGCTAAGGGTGTTGTTCCTTAAAATTTTAGAAATAATGTAAACATGGCAATATGACCCTAGGATTTTACTAAACCTTTTAATCTTTAATTGTAAAGGCCATTTCTGTTCAGACACCTTAAATTAAATCTATGACAGGAAATGTAAAGGATAAGAAATCGTTAAGGTCATTAAGTTATACGTTCCAGCCTTAGCCTAGGATATAGTAATATTCTTTATTCTAATGATAATTAATCACAATCTTTAGCAAAGATCACTTTTATCAAAGTTTGGGAGAAGCTATTATGTACTAAATGTATTATACAAAATAATGGATTTCCAAGAAAAAATAATTTGTTATACTATAGCAAATTCTATTCGTTTTAATTAAAAATTTTATAAAGAATTTGCAAGAAAAACTGGGGCATAACACAAGCGTAAAGAGGGTCATGGGTATGTGACAATTAACAAATACATTGTACATAATGAAATACATATTAAAACAAATGTTTTCTTAATCCTTAACCTTTTGTGTTGTATCATCATCAACTTACATGAGTCTGATATCTCTTAATTTAGGGCATATAAACAACCAAATTTAGTGAAATAATTAAGCAAATAGCTGAAAAAGAACAACTGGAAAGTGTATTGCTCTGTCTGTTTCAGAAAAAAAAAAGCATTTTAAAATTTTAACACCCCATTGGGGCCTCATCTGAGGTCTAATTCTTTTTACAGCATCTCAAATTAATACACAACTTAATTCTTACCAGATATATTAAATCAGTACTATTAGTTTCAGAAAACAAACATTTCTAAGTTTCTAATAGAGTATTTCAGAAAAGCACTACACTCCCTTACTGGGCCTCATTTTAAAAAAAATATCAGGAGGTGTAGATGTTGAAAATTAGATAGAGTGATCATTAAACTATTTGAGCGAATTGCAATTTAATTTTCATTACTGGTTTCAAAGAAATAGAAATTTAATGTTTTTATATTGAATATAGAAGAAAATAACAATTAAAGGGCAATAACTCTGATACTAATCCGATCTTGACAATGAGTGTGCTGAGCACCTTTATGCTCGAACCCATAACCCTAACTCCATATGATGTATTATTGATTTCAAGTAAGAGATTCTAACTACTCGATCATAAAGTAGGACCACAGAAGCTGGTTGGTGAGCAAGGCCATAGAATGCCATACCGGTATTGACTTTCATTATTTGTATCATACCACAACAATGTATGAAGGTCTTTCCAGTTGTTACAATACCCTTTTGTAAACATAAATCAGAAAGTAGTACATCTATTAGTATTGACTCGGGGCTTTTTCAACCTATGACCAGGGGCCGAACATTGGCCATGTTCCCAATCGAAAATAACCTTCATTTTTTATAATTCATAATTGAATTTTTTTTTTATTTTTTTTTAGTCTGTCCCTACACTACCTAGCATTCTTGGGCCTGTTGCCCTGAACACGAGTGTTTTTTTCCAACCTGTAGAAATATTCTCAAATAAAAAAAAAAATTAATAAACTTTGCCCCTACTCTACCTAGAATTTTTGGGATCGATGCCCTAAACACAG
Organism: Saxidomus purpurata; assembly: GCA_022818135.1. Classification (NCBI taxonomy): domain Eukaryota; kingdom Metazoa; phylum Mollusca; class Bivalvia; order Venerida; family Veneridae; genus Saxidomus; species Saxidomus purpurata. The sequence continues at coordinate 34,725,983 of JAFMSR010000004.1, forward strand.
ATATTTTAGACGTCAATGTAATAGATATTAAACTCATACTTAGATTCCCAGATTGATCAGAAAAACACCGCTTTTTTCCCAATAAGGGCCAAAAGAGCCAGAAAAAGCCATGTGACTGTTTAACAGACTGACCTGTTTTCTGCACGTTACATGTATACACAATGTTATAAGCACAATTAATTTAGACACAATCATATTATTATAAAAGTAGTTTCTGCACAAAGTAAGTACTCCACAGGTTTTAATAGGGAATATTTAAAAAAAAAAAAAACCAGTGAAACATTTCATGCATTTGACAAAGTTGCAAAGTAAACTTCTATGATAGATGATGGATGTCCACTTTTCTTAAACTTCACAACTGACTTATTTACACTTAGAAACACTAGTTACAACATATTTCAAAGGAAACTTCATCTTCAGTACAATATTATATATCATGATGGCAACTAAATGAGTTTAGTTTTTAATGTCTAGATCAGACCAGTATGCACATAATTATGTCTTATTTTCCTATTAATGGGGAGCACTAGTGTAGAGGTTAAGGCGTTTGCCACTCATCCCAGAGGTTGCGGGTTCAAGCCCCACCAAGGTCAAGACCGTACCTCCTTACATGACACCTGTGAGTACTGGTTTTTCCATGAAGCATACCCATGAGTGACTTGATAAGCTTCAAGCTTTCTTCACAATCAAGCTAAAATAAATTGGTATTAACTAAACTGACTGTTAACCTGCCAGAAAGTAGTGATTTTGTCTATGTGACCAGTGCAGATCATAATCACATACATATCTGTACATATCTTGACTGAAACCTAGTGAGTAAGTGAACTGGAGGCTTTAAATAAGCCTGTTTCAAACAACTAACAGGGTAAAGGTCAATTTGAACTCCAAAATATTCTAAAAGGTGCAAACAACACATTTTTTGTACAGAAATCTACTTGAACATATTAAATTTTTTCAAGACCATGAATTGTAGAATTTCTGATAAATCAGATATATAACTTTGACCAAAATTAATTATTTTCTGAACTGTAGTTTTGTTAAATATAAAAAATAATTGTGTACACAAAAGAATGTTTTGGGGATTTCTTCTCTGCATAACATAGAATTGACTTCATGCTTGTTTTTTTTTACCTTGCTTCTGTGTACTTTCACCTTTAAGAACATGTATGTTCATTGTACTTACTACTGTAGTGCAAATATTTCCATGTAAGATAGCAAGAAGTGCATTAACCACAGTATTTGCATAGACATTTTCAAAAAAATATAAGGACTAGAAAATGTATTGACCTTTTTTACAAAACTGTAGGTGCAGCTCATGTTATAAATAAAATTTCCATTCTCAGTTTGTACAGGCAAGTATGTAGACATGAATTTTACTAGATTTACTTGCTATTTACAAAAGTTTGATCCTTGAGTTAAAAAGTTTGTCTAGGTATTGAGAGCTTAAGCATGCACAGTTTCATGAAAGGAAATACAGCTTATTGTAATGTAATTAGCTGCACAACAGAAATAAACAGTTATTTTGATATCAACTTTATGCACTCGAGTTTTATAGGTAAGAGTAAAACTAAATTTTAATTCACAAGCAATACTATATAAACTACATGACTGTATAACAAAAGAAAATCAGATTGGGATTTGAACCCAAGTCTCCCCATAGCTTTAACATGGCACTAAGCATGGGTTGCTCTATCCAACTGAGCTATCTGACATTAAATTTTGTTTCTCAAGTAGTTTTATACAGTGTAACCTTGTACATTTTGTCTTTAAACTTAATAGTAGGAGTGCAACAAGCTAAATAGGTACATGAATGTTTTCAGGACATTTTTCATTCCTACATGTACTGTACATTTTAGTATTTACTCAATTGTTTTGCTCAAACTGCATTGATTCTATCTATTAATTCAATTAAATATATCGTGATTTTTTAAGCAGAATTTAACTAGTGAATTAAAATGTGTTTTTTTAGAATATCATTATTTAGTTTAATTAATGTTGATTTAATTCACACTATTGATTAACCTGAAACTAAAACTCAATTATTTTGCTCAAACTGCATTGATTCTATCTATTAATTCAATTAAATATATCGTGGTTTTTACCCGAATTTTAAGCGACCTCTAGTGAATTAAAATGTGTTTTTTTGAATATCAATTTAGTTTAATTAATGTTGATTTAATTCACACTATTGATTAACCTGAAACTAAAATGTCCTGCGAGACTTTGGATGTTTTCTGTCCCTTAGTAGATTGACTATTTGAAGAATATTGTACAAAATGTACTCATCCTGGCCTGAATATTGATTAAAGTTTTTTTGTATAAAGTCTAGTTACTTGGATACAACTAGAAAGTTAAAACTTAAAATGCTTCTTTACTTTCAACATCTACAACAGGATAAAGTTTTTGTTTTTTATTTTTTTCTGTTTTGCTTAATGACAGACTTATGTTTGTTTTGCCTTTAATTGTCAAAAGTTTTATTTTACTGGCATGCACTGAGAATTGTCTAGTACCCTGTCTTACAGACAGCCCTTTCTTGTATTACAAAGTTTGTGCTTCAATATGATCATGAAGCTGGTACTTCTAAAATGTGTTCTTGGAAATAATAAGTATATTTACTTTATTTAGTACTTAATAGAGTAAAATACAGCATATTGGTACTTATTTCAATACAGATCCTCAGTTCTGTACTCATCCCATAGTTAATAAGTCACTGTCATTTAGGTAGTGTAGAACATGGAGAAATTTCAAGTAGTGCTAGCCAAACTGGAACTACACGTTTAAAAACTTCACATTTTCACTGTAAATCTTGTGCTGTAACAAAAATAACCCACGCATGGCCATAATAGTCAGTTATTACGGTTAGCCTTTAACGAAGATGATGATGATGAATAGATTAGAATCTTGTCATTTCTCACAAATCTCTAACAGAATTTAGTCGCTTTAGTCCTGATATCACATGTACAGCTTATACAATGTATTGTTATTACTGAAGTTCTTCACCTGCTACTGCTATCAAGCAAATTTATGTGAAGTTCTATTTTGAATAAGTTTGGTTTCTTCAGTTTTTATTAATTTAGTAAATTAATTATCATTTTAATTCAGTAAAATGAAATCAATCATCTCTGCAATCAGTAGGTGGGGGAAAAAAAACTTACCCTGTTATAAATATTTGAATTTTTAATATGGAATTGTTGATCATTCTATTTGGGCTTATGCATTGTTTTCAAAAGTGTTTAAAGTGAAAATGTTTTTACTTGATAGCAAGCAGAGCATGTAATGACAGCTGATCATGATCTGCACTAGCTAAAACAACTACAGCACATCAAGTATATTTGTTTGACAAAAAACAAAATACAAAAATTGCGGCATTGAAGTAACTCCAGTGGTGAAAAGTCTCATGTCCCAAGCTGGGATTGAACCCTGACCGCTGACATGGAAACAACCACGTCGCTAAAGGGTTAACCCAACAGCAAGGCTATTGGAAGTGATTTATAACCACTACAGTCCTCTCATCAATTTGGAGCCGAGCATCATCTGCGTATTCCCTGCAATTTTGAGCTTGTTACAGCTCCCCGCTGGCTTCTACCTGCTCACCGAAATATCCTCGTCGCCAATGAAGTATTTCCAGAGGAGAAAAGTCTCAAGTCCCAAGCTGTGATCGAACCCTGACCGCCAGCATGGGAAGGGGACTCCACAACCACGTTGATAAAGGGTTTAGCATGATTCATAACTATTACAGCATTTAGATTGGGAGCCAGAACTAAAAGATCTGCACTGGTCATAACGACCATATCATTTACTGCCAGTATTAAAAAAGTTAACATTGATAATTATGCTACGAGGCGGTATATGCCATTGCTGTAAATGCACATGTAAGATTGTTTACTATAGAAAAATAAATTGATCGAATTGATGTGAAAACACGGTTTCAGTGGTTGTATCGTGAAAACATATGACATTTCCTACCTTCTTGGCCAGAACAGTTCAACACGGATAGATTTAATGTTTGCGAGTATATTTTTATCAAGCGTATTTCAAGTACAAAGAGCAGCAGATCATAATACGAGTCAGTTTATTATAATTGAAACAAGCGCGCACGAAACTTGAAAAAACCTGTTTGTTTACAATTTCAATGTCAAGGTCGAATTATTCAAAAAACGGAAAGGTATATTATGAAGCGGAATTAATAACATTAAATTTCAAGCCAAATAAACAATCGTACATACTGGTACGAGGGCAATTACTGAAAATAAAAGGCTTACAAGCAGTGATTAATAAGCGTGAAACAGTAGCGGCCATATTGGATCGTGACGTCATTTAGACGTCTAAGACAGCGTTATCCTTGTCGTAGGTCTGCGACAATTTCTACGACGTCGTAAGCTACGACAAACTTTCATAAAACGGTACTAAGTCGTCTGCGACACTTCTAAGACAAAAACGCCTCTGCGACATGTCGTAGAACGTTGATAAAACGGCCCCCAGGTCCCTAGTTCCAAGGTCAAGGTCACACTTGGAGGTTAAAGGTCAAATTCAAGAATGACTGTCCGGAGCATATCTTTTTCATGCATGAAGGGATTTTAATTTAACTTGGCACAAATGTTCACCATCATGAGACGGAGTGTCATGCGCAAGAACCAGGTCCCTATGTCTAAGGTCAAGGTCATACTTAGAGGTTAAAGTTCAAAGTCAAGAATATCTTTGTCTGGAGCATTTCTTCTTCATGCATGGAGGGATTTTGATGTTACTTTGTACAAATGTTCACCACCATCGGCTACCCTTGTTTTTAGACTAACTTCCATTTGTTGTTACTATAAATAGCTTATATTGTAACTTTTTATTATTGGCCGTAGAGAAAAATCGAGGCCACTTTTCTGTGGTACAACATGCATGTTACATCCAATATTTAGGTGTATTTTGACCAATCTCTACTTGGTAAGGAGTTAGCCCTTTTGACATATGGCGGGCTCGATATGTTGCACGTGGGCATCTAGTAATAGCATGTTCTCAAGATTTTGTAATAAGAGTCTTGTTTCGTTGACTATCAAATAACGTTTAGAAAAAATGGTGCGTTGTCCATGTTCCATGTTTATCAAAAATAAACTTGTCTATGTATTTCACTTAATATGGTGATTCTTTTGAAAATTCAATCAGTTGTGGCAGCGTTGTCATGGATAAGCCTTTTTCGTGGTTTCATCGGTTAAAAAAAATTAAATAAAATTTTGTTAGAGGTTAAGTCCATGTCGAACATTCTTGTGAAGGAAAGTTGCCAGTAGGTTTAGATATATCTTCAGCGTACTTTCACTATGTCCCATTCCCTTATTATGCCCCCTTCGAAGAAGAGGGGTATATTGGTTTGCAGATGTCGGTCGGTATGTCCGTCTGTCCGTCCGTCCGTCCGTCCGTCTACCAATTGGTTTCCGGATGATAACTCGAGAACGCTTGGGCCTAGGATCTTGAAACTTGATGTGGACGTTGGTCATGACCAGCAGAGGACCCCTATTGTTTTTTGAGGTCAGTATGTCAAAGGTAAAGGTCACAGTGGCCCGGAATAGTAAAACGCTTTCCGGATGATAATTTGAAAACGCTTGGGCCAGGCATCTTCAAACTTGATGTGGAGGTTTGTCATGACCAGCAAAATGACTCCTGTTGATTTTGAGGTCAGTAGGTCAAACTGCAAGGTCACGGTGACCCAAAATTGTAGAACGGTTTCCGGACGATAACTCGAGAACGCTTAGGCCTAGCATCTTAAAACTTGATGTGGAGGTTAGTCATAACCGGTAAAGGATCCCTATTGATTTTGAGATTAGAAGGTCAAAGGTCAAGGTCACAGTGAACCGTAATTATAGAATGGTTTCCGCTCAATAACTGTAGTTAGAAGTGACCAATTGCAATGAAATTTGGTGTGTAGGTAGTTTACGGTGAGAGAAAGCTTGAGGTTGCATTTGGGGTCACTAAGGTCAAGGTCACTGTTACAAAAAATAGAAGAATGGTTTCCGCTAAATAACATGAGTTAGGAGTGTCCAGTTGCAATAAAACTTGGTGTGTATGTAGCTTGCATGGAGGAGGGGTGGGGGTCTTTAAGGTCACTGTTATTTTTCGATTTTTTTTTTCATTATAAAACTGTTTTAAGCAAAAAAGGTCAAGGTCACTGTTAATAAAAATAGTTTTTTTCTTCAATTTTTTTTTTAGTTTTAAATTGTTTTCAGTCAAAAAAAATTTTTCAGTGGGTCCAGGTCACAGTTTCTAAAAAAAATTGTTAAGCAAAAAAAAATTTTAGGAGGTCAAGGTCACTTATTAAAATTAAAAAATTGTTCTTTTTCAAATTTTTAAATTGTTTTAAGCAAGTGTCTTTGCCAAAGACCACACCTAAAACACTCAAGGTGACTTTTTTCACTAGAGTCAAAGTCAATGTTAAATTCTAATACTGTTCTTTGGAGATGACTGTTTTATTTTCTTTTGAGAATTTTTTTTAATTGTACAATTTACACAGACACCGTTTTCACGAATTTCACAGTGAATTTTACTTTAAAAACTGTTCCTTGCATAGTACAACTTTTGCATCAAGGGGATCATACGTGTTTTACAAACAGCGCTTGTTGTTGGTAAATATTGTGACCATTTAATTACAGATAAGACCAATTTAATTGCAGCGCTCTAAAATGCCTGTGTATATGTACAATGTTTTATAGTTCGGATGCAACATCTTTGCGTTATACTTTCAGTCCAGTTCCACAGAAAAAAATCGTAATTTAATGACTAATTATCTCGTCTTTCGAATAAATTTCATATTCAAACCGTAAGCTTTAAATAAAGTTAATATTAGATACAAACAAATCAATTGATGCATTCATGTATTTTTCAGCGATGTAAAAGACATACTTGGGCAAGCACTTGACACTAAGCAAAATATCATTGACACAATAAAACAATTAGTAAACGAAGGAGGAACCATTGAGCAAATTGAGTCTTTCATGCAAAATATTAAGAACACCGCGGTAAGTATGTATTGATCCACTTTTTCGAAATTATTTACATCTATTAATCAGCCTACACGTTCTACTACCTCGTCGAAATTATAGGACTCGAGAGTTCGAAATATTTTCCATATTACTCTTGGATGTCAGCGAGAGAGCTAGCATGGACAACCTTATGTCAAATGCGTGGATTATAATAAATTTACTAGTAACAACTTAATTTGGCTAATTTGCTACCGTCGAAAGCAGTCTATTGCTGACTTCTTACTTAACACGAAACCATTTAATAAACATAATCGTCACTTTAAAAGGGTTCATTCACCTCCTCCTGCTACACATACGTTTGTATATACAATAGAATAAACGTTACTTTCTTAAACCACTGAGCAAAGTTTACATTGCATTATCAGCAACTATATACATGTATCGGTTATATTCCAGAATTACATATTTAAAGGGTTGTGTTGAATTCTGAGACAGTTGAACAAGTACAATAACTCTCACTGCAATAAAAGTAGATAATGATTTAAAATGTGTGTAATCTCTCACACAGTTATACTACAATAATCTTGTACTTTGTTATAAGGTTTGTTTTGATTTACTAACATGAAGACAATAAATGATTTTAAAACATTTTGACGTTTTGTCCTGCTAACTTTTTTGTGATTCTTTATTTCAACACATAGATTACTAAAAAGGTCGGAAACTGGATTGTGACGGAACTGGCAGAGTCGGATAAAAGTTCGAGCTATTCCGCGTCTTTGAAGGCGTTAGGACAAAACAATCCGAATACTCTGCAACATCAAGGCTTTACTGGCTCCACTGTCGTTACAGTTGATAGCGGTATGTTTTCTTTCAATAAATACAAATAACATCGAATAAAAAAAGTTCATGAATAGTTTTGTATTTTATGTATAATCAGGATATTCCTTTCTATATTGCTTACAAATTTTCGTAATCGAATACTTATTATATAAGAGTTTGTTTAAGTGCTTTGTCTCTTGTTTTCAGGCATTCTGCAAATGCTAGGAGATGTGAAAGACATTATTGGTAGAGCCGACCAAATATTTGTTATTGGCAAAGGTTTAACGAAGGAGGGTATTAAGCTGCTTGGAGCTCAGCTCGCTAATATGACAATTGGCGATATAGAAGCACTGCTTCAGAAAAATAAAATCGATCCAACTTTAATTCACCAGCTTGTTAAGGACTTTATAGACTTGGCCAAGGGCCTTGTAAGTATAAGTATGGATTCACAAGAAGCTATTTAAGCCTTATAAAAGGCAACTGTAAGTGACAGTTTAGTTTTACTTTGAATGTTCTTTTGTGTCCAAGGCTTACTGACATATTTTCAAAAATATAGACATACTGGGACAAAGAAAGTAGCCGTTTGTCCATTAGCGAAATAGGTTTATGCTTTTTGCTTCCGACTTTATTGCTTTGATTCAGACTGGTAAAAGGGTACCTATTAAGTGGAAACGTTTCGGGTGTTTAATAATTATTTTCAACAAAGCATTTAATGTTTAGGAGAGTACTTGATGTACAGTGCTTTGACTTTTCTGTTGTTCATATGCAGATCCATCTGTACATGGCAGATGCATAACTAGCACCATAATATCAATATAGGGGCAGCAAAGTTGCTGTGAAAATTCCAAATGTAAAAAAGTTAATGTATATTGCAGCATACTGAAAAACATTACATATTTCGAAAAAATATGTAACGAAACGAGGCTTTGCAGTTTCGGTCTATTCAGTCCAGCACAGGTGCGAAAAGTAAAACACCTGATACTGTTTTTTCAACATTGTATCGTCTTATATAAGGTTTTATCCAAATAAAAATGCTGTATGGTCTAAGCTCTGTGTAAAGAAGGTAGAAAATACCTTTGGATATGTACTCTTGAAACATAGAAAACAAACGTACAACTAAACAGTAGAAACGAAATTATCTATAGGAAGTGTGTGGATCATGCAATACACTATAACAGTGTTTTTATTGAAAATAATATTACAATTAAAAATGACACTTATACACGCAACCTACTAATGATATGTTTGTAAGTTTGTCTAGATACATGTGCATAAACGAAAGATATTATAATACTAAAGGCTCTTTACTACATAAAAGAGCTGTAGAGTAATAACAACATTATTTGAATTATTACATCATTTTTCAGTATGCAGAGTTTTTGGAGAAACTTCTAACTGAACAACTAGGGAATGCGTTTTCAACGTTTGATATTTCTCTAAAGGGTACATTTGAATTTCCGAGAAAAGACGAGGAACTCTTCAGTCTTGGTCATACATTTATGTTGGGTGGCTTTATTGCTATTACATTTGGTATGATTTATTATTATTAAATGATGGGAAGAAGGAAAACAATTCAATCAAATTATGTTAATTATAGATATGCGCTTAATTTTTAATGCTTTGATCACATATACTTCAACAGATGTTTCAGATGACGATCAAACACATAATATATACTTTAATTGACACGAATATAGAATTAGCGTCATTTACCTCTTTAAGTCAAGTCTCCAGACCTATGCACGGCCCGTAAACGCATACCACCTTCACCGCTGGTGATGTGAGAAAAATAATTTGTGCTGGCACAACAGTTTCCTCACTTCACCCGCGGTGAAGGTAGTGCGCGTTTATGTACCGTGTTTTGCCAAGTTCACGCATAGATATCCATACAGGTATTAGTTTAACTTTTGATGTAGAATTTATTGACTGAACGTTTCAAATAAACAAAGTAAAACCAACATACTTTTGCACGTTAGAAACATAGTTTTGAGATTAATAAAGTCAACAGTTCGCCGTATGTGAGACCAATAGATCGACAAGTGGACGGATTTGAAAAATGGCAGCCACTTTAACATAGATCTTAGTTGTAGTAATGAGATAGACGGGAATTGGTCTGTGAAAAAACGGTCCCGTTATTGATTATTCAGTGGAATCCGAAAAATAGGGTGCGACGGATCGTTTACAGATATATGTACATAGATTTAACCGGAACGCTCCGGAAAAATGTTTTATAACTAGTAGTCATTCAATTAAAATTTTGAAGGCCAGGCGAAAACACATAAACATTTAAAATTTAACTCTCCATCTGTAGCTTCGAAGAATCAGATGGGGAACCTATTAATCAGTACTTCTACTAACCTGCCCACCTGTATTATGCTGTACATTTATACAGCTGCCCACCTGCCTACATCTTTGCATGGCACATAACATGAAACATATTTCTTTTGACAATAATTTAAGACGTACAAACTAATTTAGCTATATTGTTAATGCATTATGTATTTCAGTTACACCATATGTCCGAAAACAAAGGTACTGACTGAATCAACAAAATGATGCATTTTTCACACGAAATCTTAATTTCTGGATGCTTAGCTTTAAATACTCAAGAATCATACTTTAAAAAACATTAAAATATGTGAGTTGCATTAAGTATACAAATCTAGTTCATTAGCAAAATCAAGTTCGTGAAATTAAAGTGCTAGGAGTGTTATTAACAAAGTCTGATCTATTGTATGATTAAATTCATTAGTCAAATCAATTTGAAATTTCCTGTATTTCTGTTTTTACAGATTTTCTTCATTTTCTTCATATTAACTGCTTATTCCAGAGTTCGGGGCCAGCGTTTATTATGGATTGAAAATTGACTTCGGTGCTAAATTAATGAGCTGTGAAGCCTCTGCAACTGCTGTTCCTTATGGCGGAGTCACATTTTACGGATCAGTATCAGTAGGATTCATTCTGTACGGAGAGCTGCGACTTGAAGGCGACATAATGAATGTAAAGCTTCCGACTTCTGCAGAAATAGGATTTTCAAAGTTTCCATTGGATGTTTCGTACGTGATTATGTATACCTATCACAAAGAGTATTTACGTTTAACCATTGCTTTTATGCTGTTAGGTCTGGACTCAGTATATGTGTAGATTGACATCGCATGAGCTGTTAACAACAAAGAGTAATCTTAACAATAAACTCATTTTGAGTAGGAAACCCTTTAAGATCTTTCTATGTCCAGCGTCCGTCCGTCGTCCAGATTTTACCTCCAATTACGTCGTCATAGTATTTCTAAGTAGTCAAGTTTGGTTGGAATTTCGTAGCTATTACCCTTGCAGTGTCATCTAGCATATTTCTTCAAATCACGTTGATCCATATAGAATTATGTTTGCATTGCAAACTAAAGGAAGAAATTAACATTTTCTTGTAAGAATGGTTTAGTCTCATACCAAAACAATTTTACACGAATTATTCTTTAGTAACCCTTCATCCTTAACCAACCGTCTTAAAACCCTGTTGTTTAGAAGAGTTAGTTTTATGACAAAGTGTAAAACTTTGCCATGAAACCACTGATTTAGTCTGCCTAGCGGTTACCAATGCGACGTATCTTAATCACTTCAGAGTTATCTAGGTTAATACTGTAAGCCACCTGGCTTATTATTTAGTTGAAGACTCTCGAAAGTAAAAAGACAAACACAGTGTTGTTTCAACAATCTATTTTTTGATTATTGTAATAATCATATATAAATATATATTATCCGAGTGACCGATAGTCTCGTAAAAGTGATTAAAAATCGCGGCAGGTCCAGCAATGCTCGCCAGTTGCTATGGGATTACTTTGATAAACACTGTTTGTTTATCAACAAACTGCTGTCAAATACTAAACAAGGGATCTGCAGTTTCAAATAACCAAACTTGGTCTTACCAGTATATTTATGAATGTAGAAAACTGTCTAAAGGTGAAATATTCTAAAAAGGATGAATCAAGCTTAAATTTCAGATGCTGCCGAGCTCGAGCTGTCAACTGGCTGTCATTACTGGACCTGAGCCACTTATATAGGGTGTGGATGCTGGCAAATAGCTGATAGCCAATCAGAATTTGGCAGCATCCAGCAATCCAGCACAGTAGTAATACGGCCTCGGGCACTGTGATGGACAAGAAAATTAAAGTATTAATGTTCCAAGTTAATCAATACCAATACAAAGTGGTTCCATTTTAACTGAAAATAGCATAAAATATAATTTAAAACTGTAACAGACATTAAATAACGCTGATATTCTAACATAAAAACTTGCCAGCTTCTTCCGCACAAGTGACTAAAATAGTTCCTACTTTTTTACTTCTCGTATCTCAGAATATGGTAATCTATTATTATGAATTACTCCATAATACTTAAAACAACCATTCAGTTAAAATACAACTCTGTAATGCATAATTATACATGAAATAGATAAAACAGCATTTTGGTTCGATTAATTCGCCGTAACAAAAATAGTAAACATGGCGGACATTTTCAACTTGACAGCAAGTGTCATAAATGCTTGAAATGCAAAATACAATGATACACAACAATTCTGTGAACATAAACTGTGCTAAAAACATCAAGTGCTAAGCAAAGTTATTATTACAAATGGAATTAAACAAAGGAATGACTTATTTACGCTAAGAATCAAGGTAAGCTGAAATCAAATAAGTGACAACTTTCGGTCAGTGTATTTCGGATAGCCATACAGTCTTTACAATACTATAGGTTGCATGCCTAGCACAGGCATGTATAATCAAGTTCAAATATACAAGTGGGGGTGATGACAAATTGTCGTTGATTTTGGATATTAGATCTAGACTGAGAAGTCGACACCATAAAATGAAATATCATGGATATTAATTTACTGGGTTCACCAAAATATTGACTAACTATATTGGAAGTTGCAAACTGTCTATGCATTTTCAGAATGAAGATGGATATGGAACTGATACCAGCGCAACTAAGTCTGCATGGACTTGTCACCGTCGGATTTATACTTCCGCTCATTAAGAAGGAATTGTGGAGATACGATACACCTACAATAACCAAGAACATATTTGATGTGTCAACAAAAGAAAAAGATGAATCTCCACCTCTTCTGACACCTTCTGTTAAAAAAGAAGTAAATAGTTGTCTCATATTACTGCTAAAATACTTTGATTTTGTTTTAGTCTGTTGGTATATCGTTTACAAAATCAATTCTTATTTAAGGTGTTACATCTGGCGTGAACACGTCTAAAATAGTTACTGTTCTGCTTTGAAATTGACAATGAGGACCTACTGGTTTAAAATGACCAGAAAAATTACGATCAAGATAAGTTCTTAAAACATGAAAAATGTTCAGAAAATTAAAAGAAAATCAGTTATGCTCAACCATTTCTTTCATTAGTGGATACAAACAATAATTTATCATACAAAATTGATGAAAACTGTTTTATGAATGGGCCAGTCAAAACATATTTTGTTATTTTTCAACTATGTTCGATAGGAATAAGACTGTGATATCTACATTTATGTTATTTAGCTATAACTTTCGCAATAATTGGTTTTTAATGATAATAAACCATTGGTAATGTATTCCGTTAAATTGCGATGGTCACTTTGAATGTTATTATGACTTTAAAAGTTTTGTAACTTTACAATTAGTAGGACTTGATATCTTCAGATAATAAAGAAATGCACAACACTATGGAACACTATTTTCTTACCTAACCATTATAGGATCATCGACGTAGAAGAGATGAAGCTGCATGTGATTTACATCAGTTATTAAATCGTGATTATACTGAGCCAGCGTTTGAAATTTCGATAGATGCGACGGATGACAAAAGTAACCTCAAGTTCTTTCTCGACATTGGAACTATATCTGGAGGCGAAAATGTATGGAACAATCATCAGCTCGGAGGACCATCAAATGTATTGACAACTGTAAGTGTAGACCAAAGCAAGTGTCAATTTTAGCAAAACCCCTGTATAGAGAAGAGGTTTCTGTATTGGCTGCAGTGTGCTTACTTTATATTATTGAACCGCTTCCTTTTGAGGACGATAGGGATACTGCTTCGGCAGTCAACAGTAAAGTGATATTAGTTCTTTTGTATTGTTCAAGAAATATTAGGCACCAGCACGTTAGTACCACGGGTAATACTTCCTTTAATATAGTTTGAAAAATACATAGAATTGGGATGTGCATATATTCATTTTTAGCTCGTCTGATTTTTGACAAAAATGACGAGCTATTGTCGTCACTTGATTGTCGTCGTCTTCGTCGTTGTCGTTGTCGTCGGCGTTAGTAAAGTTTTGCGTTTATGTCACTTACATGGAAACTATCAAAGCTATCACTTTTAAACTTGGGAAACTTGTTCATCTAATACCCTTCTTCACATTGTATCCTAAAGCTGCTGAGTCTGACCTGTTTTTTGGGGGTTAAAAAACATGAATTTTGATGGATTTTGGTTGATTTTGAAAATTGGACATAGCTTCTTCTTTTTTTGTTATATTGATTTCAATTTTTTCTTAAACAATAAATGGATAATGTACTTCAACATATCAAACGGGTTTTTGAGTCACACATTTGGAAGGGGAGGGGAGGGGAGGGATATTTTAGTATTTTTGGACTGTGTCATTTTTAGCTAGTATGATTTTTTAAGTTTTGCATTTGGGTCACTTTCATGCAAACTATCAAAGCTATCACTTTCAAACTTGGAATACCTGTTCACTATCAAATGTACAATAGAATAAAGGAAGATTTTTACAAGTTGCATAACCCTTTAATGTATTTGACTGGATTATTGCCCCTTCTTAACTTAGAAAGTTTCACACACACAATATTTTGGTAACAGTCAACATAATGCAACCAAACTTAGTGTATAAGAAGTATTTATGAATATCTTTAATTGGATTGTATTTTAGGGCTCCTGGGGTCAAGGTCACTGTTACTAAAAATAGGAAAACTGTAATATATTCAATATCTTTAGTTACAGTTGACATAATGTAACCAACTTTTGTTTGTAGTAAGTATTTAAGAAGATAGGGTTGGTTTTTGGGGCTCCTGGGGTCATTGTCAAGGTCACTAACTAAAAATAGAAAAAACAGTCATATGTTCAATATCAGTAGTTACAATTGACATAATGTAACTAAATTATTAAGTGTGTAATACATATGAATAAAGACTTTTAAATTAATTGGGATTGTGTTTGGGGCTCATGGGGTCAAAGTCCAGGATTTTTTTCTAAAAATAGAAAAATGGGGAAAAAACAATATCTTTAGTTGCAATTGAATTATTGTGACCAAAATTAGTGTCTAGTTAATATTATGAAAACCCTTTTGTGGGATTGTGTTCTGGGGTCAAGGTCAAGGATACTGTTACTTAAAAAATGGTGATAAATATACTTAAAAGGATAAAATCAGACGAGCGTCCGGCACCCGCAGGCGGTGCTCTTGTTATGTTTTATAGACGAGCAACAATACACGTAAAGTGCATTTTGAGTAACCTTTTCAAGTAGATCTACGTACAATATTAAAAGAAAAAGAGTTTGATTGTACTAAGTATGTTCATTTATTTTGTATTGGCTAGATTTTGCAAAGTGTTTTGTTCTTAAAGGATATAGATGCATTCCCTACCGGAGTACCGCTGTTCTTTACACTGTCTGCTGAGAATAGTGCAGGTACTCGTTCTAGTGTCTCTTGTACGCTTCAAACCTACGACACAACACCCCCTACAGGAAGACTTACCGCAGAATTCAGAACTACGAGTAATCCTGCGGTTATAAAGGCATCCTTGGTGGCTCATGATGACTCAGTTATAACCAATGCATTTGTTGGTGTTGGTTATGGTAAAGGGCAATACGGCGACCAGGTTGTTACTTGGACATATACAAGTCTTACATACAATCGAGATCATTCACGTGGTATATCTTAAGTACTTATTTATCTTCTTATGATACAAGTGATGTGAAGTATTTTGATGTTATGTACCTTATTACAGATATGAAATTAAAGGTAAAGTTAACATTCATTCTTCGTAAAATGGAACACAATGACTAGAAAAACTGCTCGTTTATAGTATCTGGTGAAAAAAATAATTTATCCAAAGTGATATACTAAAGCATAAAATGTAAAAGTAATAGCTAGAATAAACAACATAAGTAAAAATCTACAAATCAATTTTAGAAAATCTGTTGAAAAGGTTCGTGAGCTTGGTTTGACGGTACCGCTACACTATATGTTTATATTAGAATTTCAAAAGCGATTGCAACGCTTTATGAATTTCAAAAATACAGAAATACTTTACAGGAATTTATATTGGAACCTGAAAAAAGATTATTGATGATTCGTTCAAAAATATGTTAATTTCAAACAGTTCGAAAAACATTTTCTTTTCACCACAATATAAGAGCGAGCAGTTTTATATACATATCCAGTACAGATTTAAGAACATTTTCCATAATATATGTTACTTCAAATATTTGGAAATTGGTAAATATTTTTCAATTTCTTAGGAAATTGATGAGAATGATAAAAAATTGAAAGAATAAAATTTCCGATCAATAACTTCCAAACAGAGAACGTTTGAGCTTTAGATCGATAGACCGATCCATGGGTTTGATCATTAACAGTCGATAAAACTTTTTGGGTTTTTGGTTACAAAGATAAAGGCATAGATCGGATTTACTCACGAAACATCTCCATCAATAACGATAGAACTCAAAGATAAGCTGTTTTTTCTTCAAATGATGATCCAAGGGTCAGTAGGTAGAAGGTCAAGGGTAAAACATTTGAATCGATTTTATTTTATTTATGCCCTCTTGCACTTACGATATTTCAGTTCCGGATAAGGCAAGTACATTGTTTACTTTGATTCAGCTACCACTGGTTTTTCAGTAAAACGATATCTTGTATGTTATTATGGATAGGGAGCGACTCAATGGCACAGTTTTCGGAATTCAGGGAGGGAAAGCTTGTCACAACACCTATAGAAATTCACAAAAATGTCTATTCAGCAAGAACCTGTGCAAGTAAATGTCTGTCGCTAGACCTCTGTGTTAGCTTCAACTACGATTATGGCGAAAGCTCTACGTGTGAGCTTTTAAAACACATACAACACTACAATGAGATATTATCACTGGTAAGCTAAGGAATCATAAAATAGCATCTTAAATCTTAGACATTGAGAGTATATAATTGTGTAAAAATTGTCAAAGAAGACAGACATTTCTGATATTTTGAAATCTATGTTAGAGGTACTAATTCTTTATTTCCCTGAAAAAGTTAAAGAGATCAAGTATGTATCCATAATTTCTCCTTCAAAACGTTCATCAATCACATTTTGGTACATCATGTCCTTCATAACTGATTTTACCGCGTTTCATTCTGCCAGCTACATGTAGAACCAATTTTGTAACCGTTAACAATTTTATTGAAACAATTTAAGTTTTTCTTTTTGTTTTAATCAAATAAAATTTGTGTTAACAAAGTTATGTAAATTAAACATTATGCTATTGTTTACATACAAAACCTGACTTTTTTTCAAAATTATATTATCAGACTGAGAGATTTTGTTATTTCGAACGGCTCGGTAGCGGTCATTCTGTCGAATTGTCCTATGAGAACCTCAATCTTCAGCACAACTTTCTGTATTACGTCAATGTTGACTTGAGCAACATTTTCAAGTACAGGTCATTTATACACAGCAATGGTATATTAGCGGACTTCACTGAACCCGAGCCAGGTTTGTTGTTGAGTTGCAAAAAATTGAACTTTAATTTGATTTTTAATTTGAACTAGTGATCCTATCAGCAGACGATATCTGTATGAAATTTACAAACTTTCTGGAAAAGCATTCACACACAAGTTTATTAAAATCTGAAAAGTTGTTGTACATGTAATATCCCAGGCCCAGTGTTGATGCATGCTTTCAAATGACATTAATGCAAATATCACCGTTATACTCTGTTGTACATGTGTTTAAATTTATGATGTTTGCATAACGAACACATCCGTTGATATTGTATGCATTGTATATCTGTTTGATAAAATTGTATATGTTTGTAGCATTAAAATGAGAAGTCAAATTTTCAGGCACTCTCCAAAACATTAAGAACGACTCCAAAATACATACCCAGTGTGCCACTTTGATACCCCCGGATCGGCCAGACCTTCAGCGGTACTGTGTAGGTGTAAGGCCTGAAGCAGTAAACCACAGGTTACAATCTATTATACATTAATTGGAGATTAAGATATCACTAACTAACTTAGCTTCCGATCGAATGTAAACGACGCCCCGAAACAAAGACTTCAAATTTAGATGAGAAATAAACATTAATTTGTCATAATGCAAACACATTGTTTAAATTACATTAGGATAGATATTTCAAAGCTTCAAAACAGTGCTGCATGTAACGAACATACAGTGTATTTACCTCTTTTCTAAGACGACGTACGGTTTTTACGTGATTTTGTTTACAGTACAATAATTAATGCTAAAACTACACGAATGCACATAAACGCTGTTCAAACTAGTCTCAGAAATGTTCCTCTATTTTCCAGGATAATAGTTGACGGTGAAGGATCTATGGCAGTTTTCAATGGTGACAAACCATTATTTGATATGAGATATACAAGAAGTACTAACTTCGTGGCGGGTAAGTAGTAAAATATAGGCAGTCAACTTTCACATTTATGTGTGTAATATGGAATTGTAGACATTCTGACATTCATCAACAAATTAACAAATTTACAGATACGTATCATGTACAAAGTATTTTGAAGTCGTCTGCGAGGCGTGTTTTATTTATAGTTCTTGAGTACATCATCCCTAAAAGCATGACAGTGCTTTATTACTGTATCACTGGTTTTAGTCCTATAAAAAGTATTTTCACTAGAGTAACGCAGATTAGCATTAGGAGATATATTGTATTTTGACAATAGAAATTCATAAATCTGTAGTTAAGATCATAATTTACAATTGTGTTTTCAAGAAAAGAAAGGCAAAATGTATCGATTTCATGATTGTAGAAATATGTCATTGTATCGTATCTCGCTCTGTCTTATTCAGCCGTACTGAATTGCAGGAAATTGGGACGGTTTTCGTGATAATGAGACAGATATACTGGCATATACGATGTCTGTTGGACGAAATGTTTGCGAAGACCTAATACATCCACATCATGATCCGCACAAACATTTGTTTCATAAGTCTGAATGGACACATAAATCTGTCATCACGGGCACATCAGACCCATTCCCTTTAACATGTAAGTTCGGCTGCTTTAAGAAAAACAACGTGTTAACAAATGTGTATGTTAAAGTAGAATAACGTACTATCATAGTATATTTTGTTTAATTGGTGGCGCGGTGGACGATTGGCTAACAGTATGGACAACCAATCAAAATGTCTTCGGTTCGAATCCCGGCCGGGGCACTGGAAATTTCAGAAACGCTTTTCAGTGTTTCCTACCCATCTAGAGACGAACAGATTAGAAACCAAGAGGTAGTCTCACGTGTATCAGTTCTATACACCGGGCACGTAAAAAAACCACGGATTCCCTTGTATCTCCTTCTGTCTCTTCAGCCTGCGCCTGTCTTGTGTCTTGGCAAGTTCACCCGGGGAGAAATCCCAGGGTCGGCCGGGACTATAAACAATTTAAATAAAGAATACTTTGTTCCTCGATATTCCTGTAATAAGTCAAACTAAGACATAAAAGAACTGATTCAGATTCACTTTGTTTGAGTTATGGTCGAGTAACATTAAATGAAAATGACATTACTTATTTTAAATGGTATAAAATGTACTCCTACCCGCAATTACCTTGAAACATTGGATTTCAACTGCAGAAAATCATAATATTATATTTTCAGCGGGATTGTATTATCTAACAGTTCGAGCTATAAACAAAGTGGATTATGGTGGACCCAAAGCGATAACTGTTTGTCATTCTACACCATACATCATAGACATCACAGAACCAGTAATCTACGAAATATATGACATCAAATATAATGAATTGTTATTTATGTTATCTATGGAACACAACTCCACGTGCGTATTATTTCTGTACATTTTTCTGTTCAGTTTTTCTGAATTTACATAAGAGTTAAAATAATTAACAACAGTCTTCTGAAATGGTGTCTTTATGCCATTCTGATATTTAGTCATTTGTTCTAGCGTGATGGCTTATGATCTGCAGGTAAAATACTCACAGTTGGGCCATTTGTAAAAACTCCAACTTGCCTTAGCAATTGTACCTACAATCCTTGTTATATCATTGTCTGTTCCAGCTTGTCAGTAACTTAACCTGAATAACTTTCAAAGAATATTTTAATTTCAGAGATGAGGAATCAGACGTCGACTTTGTTGAGTTGTGCCTTGGAACAACTACAAGAAACTGCAAGATACTTAACTGGATAAAGTACTCAAATTCGCCTTTGATAAGACTTGAGTTTCAGATACCTGAAGGCATTCCTACCTGGCTTCGCCTCCGAGTTTGGAATAACGGTGAGGGCAAAATAAATTATATTGTAGAGCCCCGTATTAGATATTTGAATTTGTATGAAAGCTTAGTTATTGTTTCAAAATTATTGTGCCTATATTTACTCTCTTTGCAAATAATTTCACAATGACTTATGAAAATGTTTCCGTTAAACTTTACATGACAGTAGTCGGAACATAGCAGTTGTCAACATTTGCGTATATCGTGCGAATAACGTGCGTGTAACGTGCGTATAACGTGCGTGCGCTCATCGTTTTCAATCGTATATCGTGAATCATATCGTATCATTCATCGTACAACGTGCATCATACACTTTACACGATAAACGATTCCCGATGCAGGATAAGCCTATACGGTGTACGATTCGATGTTGTATTTTATCGTGAATCGTTTCACTAATCGTGTACATCTCCGCACAAAAGTGCTGACTTCACATCCGCCAAGGCGGAGGAGATATTGTAATGGACTCCGTCCGTGCGTCCGCCGTCACACTTTTGTCCGGAGCATAACTATGAAGGTTTTCAAGGGAATCTATTTAAACTTTACACACAGAGGACATAGGAAGGAAGTGCAGTGTACAAGGACATTTACTCTAGCTTGTCAATTTTTTAATTATCTCCCTTTATTGAATTTATTTGTTCGGGCCATAACTTCTTAAGTACTGAACCGAATTGATACAAATTACATACACTTACAGAGGACATTAAGACGCAGTGCAAGGTCTAAGAACCATAACAGTACCTTACGTTTTTTTAGTTATCTACCCTTATTGATTTTTCATATGACACTTTATTCCGGAACATACACTCCTACAGTATTGAAGGGAATTTGTTTAAACTTTACACACAGTCAGAGGACATTGAGAGGAAGTGCAGTGTACAAGGACTTTAATTCTAGCTTGTTCTATCTTTTATTTATCTCCCTTTATTACTTTGTCTCGTCCGGGCCATAACTTCTTAAATACTGAACTGAATAGATTCAAATAGCATACAGTCATAGAGGACACTAAGATGCAGTGCAGTGTCCAAGAACCATACCCATACCCTGGTTTTGAGTTATCTCCCTTTATTAATTTATCGCATAAAGCGTTTGTGCAAAGCATAACATTTCAGATTTTTAAGAGTATAAGTGCGACATTAACACAGAGAAAGTGCAGACACGTAATGATTACTAATATTTCATTAAATAAGAACCTATACCATATCCGTTCTTCTCACCTCAAAATTCTTGGTCATAGAAAGAGCACTCGGCGGGGGATGTCTATGTATAACATGGCTCTTGTATTATTTCATTCGTGAGTGTAGGTACGGGCGAAAATGACTTCCGCGACATGCCGAAAATAGTTTACACCTGTTATCCGAAATTTAATTCTATTTAACGGACGGAAAGAACGTAATATTTCATCAATATCGAAACTGCTGTTGTTACAGCATTTTCTAAACTACAGTATACAAGGTATGAGTGCACCGAAACACTATATCGGAGGGGGGGGGGGTGGTATGGTGTTTCCAAGTTGTTTATTGGCTAAGTGAAAATAATAGGACGAATCAACGAAAGTTTTACAAAATCGGTAAAAGTCCAATAAAAAATTAATAGTAATTGTTACCTTCTTGTATATGGTAATCCTTTTAAAAATCGCAAATTGAATAGAAACTATAAATGATACTGACTGATTGGAATAATATTTCCATTCGCTGTCACAAAGACAAATGGTCAGTGTCTCTCGAGTAGAGTTGATTTAACGAAGCGTGTTGACGGCAATTATCTTTAATTACGCCCGCTTTCTCACACATCGGGATCAATTTCATGCCAAAGTTATTATACATGTTCAAATCTTAGACTAACTGTAAAATTATTTCGCACCTATGAAAGCTGTGGGTCCTCAAAATTAATCGAAGTTTTTCCTTTCTACTTCAGGTGTAAAATCTTATCAGTTTATTTGTTGTTGTGTCGATGAAAACTGTAAAACTAGTTGTAAGCTCTGGGTCTATTGACAATTGACACGTTTTAATGGTATACGTATAAAACAGGTCATGTGATTTCCAAATTAATAACCCCTTGTCCATCTGTAATTCAGTTGAACTTCACACAGTCGGAAGGTCGGACGAAGCAATTATAGTTGACAGAAGCCCTCCAATTGAAGGCCAAGTATTTGATGGAGCAATATACAGAGAGGATCTCCAATTCACAAAATACAATAATACTGTAAATAATACCTTTCAGATAAACTAGTTTTGAGTATATGATTACATGTCACGCAATAAGATAGTATGCCGTTAAAGTATTTATAGTTAAAATAAGTAAAAGGCACGAATGAATTTGACCATGACTGTACATTGTATAAAGTTATAATTTGCACGAAAAAGAAATCATATCGTGACACGAATACATACACTCTTAATAAAAGAATGCTTTACATTTTTCATTATCCAGCTTTTTATCCATCTTTCATTGTATGAGGAAACAAATCTCAGCCAGAATAAATATTCGAAGTAGTATGTACTACATTTTACATGCATTTACAGATCTGTTTGAACTGGTATGGTT
The DNA here is from genome assembly GCA_022818135.1 of Saxidomus purpurata. NCBI lineage: Eukaryota > Metazoa > Mollusca > Bivalvia > Venerida > Veneridae > Saxidomus > Saxidomus purpurata. The sequence continues at coordinate 34,748,817 of JAFMSR010000004.1, forward strand.
TCTATGATCCCCATTCTGGTATTGCGTCATACGCTGTCGGTGCTGGAAACAGTCCTGGTGAAACAGATGTTGTCGAACTGAAATTTCTTAAACAGTCCGTTCATCAGTTCTGCATCGATTTGGTTGAAAATAAAATTTTGGTTCACAACAATACATACTACGTGGTAGTCTGGGCAAATAATGGTGGAATCAATCAAAGAAATGTATCGAGCGTGTCAAACGGAGGTATTCTGGAGATGCTTTCTGTCCTACCTTATGCTAAATATGTACACAATACACTTGATTTAATTAATATTATATATAGTTACTGTCCCCCTTCTGCTCTGCCATGAAGTCAACATTGATGGATGACTTAAAAAAAACTAACATACAAATATTACAGCTAGGACAGTAGTGCATAACTTAGAATATAAGTGACAAAAATAGTGTGTTCTCTCATGTGTGAACAAGTTGAAAAACAACATTTTGTGCTGCCTGTACAGACAACGTATATGTAGTCGGTTTTGCCTGTGCTATTCGTGCCTTTTTCCAAACGAAGGCCTCAGTAATAATATATCTTTGTATTAAGTTTATAAAGTTTATAAAGATAAAACTCATGTTCTCAGCCCTGCTTCTCCGTTTACGGACGCTGTAGTCATAAATATTTATTTGTCACATAAAACACTTATAATTTTTATTGATTACAAGTCAAAGTATGTGACAAGTGGTATCTATTTCAGTATTAGTGGATCTGACTCCGCCACTGCCCGGTACGGTTGCAGACGGAAACCAGACCTCATTTTCGGATATCCAGTTCAGCTCATCTAAGTCTACTGTTAAACTTCAGTGGCAAAATTTTACCGACCCAGAATCTGGTATTGGTGAATATTTTGTTGAAATCTGGAGAGAAAGGTACAGTTGAGTCCGTATTCAACCGTTTTGATGATTGACACTATTAACATCGATTAGTTATATAATGTCCCATTACTCAATGATGTTAGCTGCTTTGATATATATAATTTGAACCGCTTTATAAATTTGTGCTATTTTGTAACGTCTCAAAATGATTCTAACAGAAACATGTGCCCATTAACTATTAACTAATTGTATTCAATGTATTTTATATATTTAAATGACCTATATTTATGTTTATTCATATATATAGTGAACAAGAACTACCGCAGCTTCTTCAGCATTGGACACGGTTTGAGAAGAATGTTTCTAGTGCAGAGTGGCGGAATTTTCATTTGAAACACAAAGATCATGTAAAATCTGTTGTAAAAGGGAACAACGGAGCTCTGAATAACATAGAAGTCAATTCCGACGGATTTCTCGTCGATCTCACAACACCTGTCGTTGAATATTTATATGACGGTAGCAGTACCGGATTTGACATACAACATCAGGTAGAGTTAGTAAACCCTTTCTGTGCTTTCGTAAGATGTGTTTAATGAAATGCACTTAACAATTAGTCAGTGCATATTGCATTTTCTTTTTAAAAAATAATAGTGCTTTCCCTTACTCCAGTTTACCGAAACCCTTAAGAATGTACCCTTAAATATAATTATTCTTTGACAATATTTCCATGATAAGTGAACATAGAAAATTCAGTCAATTGGTAAAAGATGTAAATGATGTACACTCTTACTTGAATTGACCATGCAGGAAACCATAAGAACCAGTTTAATCAGACTTTTTCTCGCTAAAATACAACAAATCTTTATGCCCCCTCCGAAGAAGAGGGGTATATTGATTTGCAGATGTCGGTCGGTCAGTCGGTATATACGTCCGTCCGTCTACCAAATGGTTTTCGGATGATAACTCAAGAACGCTTGGGCTTATGATCCTGAAACTTGATTTGGAGGTTGGTCATGACCAGCAGAGGACCCCTATTGTTAGGGTCAGTATGTCAAAGGTCAAGGTCACAGTGACCCGGAATAGTAAAAAGGTTCCAGATGGTTCCAGCTTGAAAATGTTTGGGCCTAGCATCTTCAAACTTGATGAGGAGGTTTGTCATGACCAGCATATGACTATTGATTTTGAGGTTAGTAGGTCAAACTTCAAGGTCACGGTGACCCGTAATTGTAGAACATTTTCCGTACGATAACTCGAGAACGCTTGAGTCTAACATCTTGAAACTTGATGTGGAGGTTGGTCATAACCGGTAGAGGACCCCTAACGGTTTTGAGATTAGAATGTCAAAGGTCAAGGTCACAGTGACCCGGAATTGTAGAATGGTTTCCGCTCAGTAACTTAAGGTCACTGTTACTAAAAATAGGATTGTTTTCGATTTTTTTTCTTTTTATAAAATTGTTTTACGCAAAAAAAAATTTTTAGGTCAAGTACCTACAGTTCTAAAAAAGATATTTTTCATTTTTTTTTCAGATTTGAATTTTTTTTTTTTTTAATTTTAGGGGTCAAGGTCACAGTTACTAAAATTGCTTTTTTTCAATTTCTTTTTTGTTATTTTTAAATTGTTTTTAGCAAAAAAAAAGTTTAGGGGTCAAAGTCACTGTTACTTAAAATAGATTTGTTTTCGATCTTTTTTTCGATTTTAAAATTGTTTTATGCAAAAAAAAAAATTAGGTCAAGGTTACTGCTAAAAATAGATTTTTTTTCAATTTTTTTTTTCCAGTTTTGAATTGTTTTCAGCAAAAAGAAAAATTTAAGGGTCAAGGTCACAGTTTCTAAAAATTACATTTTTCAATTTTGTTTTTAGTTTTTATTGTTATTTTAGCAAAAAAAAAAATTTGCAGGTCAAGGTCACTTCGTAAAAATATTTTTTTTTCGAATGTTTTATTTTTCTTTTTTAATTTTTTTTATCATTCTAAAATTTCTACAGATGCCGTATCACGAATTTCATACTGACTTCTACTTTAAAAACTGTTCCTTTCATAGTACAACTTTTGCATCAAGGGGGGGCATACGTGTTTTACAAACAGCTCTTGTTTACATTGCAGTTCATAACACACTCAGTCTCCGCGATGTTCAAATTCTACGATCCCGAGTCGGGTGTAAATGCTATAAAGCTCCAGGTTCTTGAACAGCAGCAGAATATTAAAAGGCAATTCTACCCACGTAAGTAACTTTAATATTTACGCGTTATTACATATTTACCCAAATTTGGAAATATCGGATACGAATGCAAATTGCCCTTGAAATCAGGAATGTTACTGATGATACGTCGTCAATGCAGTATAACTATCGTGGTCAAAATATATTTATACAAATGATACATAATCAGTCATAAGTTAAATAGCTGACCGTGCAAAGAAAATATTTCTTGTTGTCGTATATAAGAATTATTATGGGTAGATATGAGATCAGTAGTATACTTATTAACAAGCCAAAAACTATTTAAATTAAACATTGAAAACCCTTGGAAAGACTTAACCGGACATTACTGACATTATGAAACTTTACTAGTAGTGCGACTTGCAGGCAATGCGACAATGACTTTGACCCTAAATAATACGAAACTTGTATATTTATAGATGCTAGGTCGGCATAGTGAGTCGCGTGATATTTCATCATAAACGATATTTAATAAACATTTAAAGCCAATATTTCACTCCTTGACTGAGCACACCTGTTTAACGCGAAGTGACTTACGTTTATCACAGTGTACAACCTCCGGTATTGACAGCAGTTTACAGCGTTGGCAGCAGTTTAAAATCAAAACGCGTGATTTTACGGAGGGTAGGTTTTTGTTAGTTGGGTTGCCTTTTCAGTTTTCTATGTGAGTAACGGCCAATAGATTTTGTTTCAGCATAGATCAGGGAGCATTAAAGGAGAACATTCTCGGTAAATATAAACGTTTGCCAAAAGTCGAGTGCTTTCGCATTCGGTATTAATTATCAGTGTCAATATTCAGACATGAAGAATTTTGAATAATTGGGGACAACTTCAATCATTTCCCTATGAGTCTACCAAGTGTCACATTGTAAATTACCGTTTTAAAAGAGATACAGGCGTTTAAAGTTGATCTGGCGAACGGGAATGGCAGTTTATTATTTGAACGGATGAAGGTGACATCAGCTTCGGTCAATGATAATGTAAAGGTTGACAGCAGTATACCACTGAAACGTGCGTGTTTCAGCCGTTTTAAAACGCTTGTTGCTTTTTCTGCCCCAAATGACATTACAACTAACCCACGTAAACTACGGATAAATCAGACGTCTGTACAATGATACACTGTACACAATGTGTATAATTATAGTTACTGTCGACACAAACTTTTGGGAATTAGCGCTATGTGTTTTGTAGAAAGTGATAGACACTTGTATTCAACCCTTGCCGTTTTCGATTTTTGACTACTAGTATGTTTAACCTTCATTTCTTCACTAATCCTATCCATATTTTCACAGCTTGTGTATAAGATACTGTGTACGTTCGATTAAGATCTAAACCGGAGTAATCTGTATTGAGTTATGTGCTCTTGACTTATGCTAAATTTCAGTACGTTTGCTATGTAGCACTTTATTTCTAGGGAAAGCATGATATTACTTAGATATATTTTATATACCAATAGGATTTCATTTAGTAAATCGGAACAGGTGATCTAAAGTTATGTGCCTTTAACTTACCAGAAGAAATGCTGTAATTCAAACTTTTACGCCGTCTAGCGTATTCATTTTTTTCCTCAGACGTTGTCAAACTTGTCAGGATGTTTCGTACTAGGCTTGATTGATTCAGAGTTATGTGCCCCTCATTTAGCAGAAGTTGCGTGTACTCTTAAGAACTCATTCTCACTAATATTGATAACTTGTGTGGTGTATGTCAGCGACCTTGGCATTGCCATTTACTTTTAAGAGAAAAGGTTCAAAGTTAAGCGACATAGTTCCGTCACAGCCGTCTTGTTATCCCTACTCATCATACTGTCTCAATTAAGGTATGTTCTCTGACAAAAGCAAAGCTCAAGTTTATGGTTTTGTCCCGGGTCGATTTCTAGAGAATTCTGGGAATAAAGAAAGTTTAAAATGAAAAAAGTTTCAATTATATACGCTTTTCTACGTCTACGTGAAGGCCGCGGAAAGGACATATCGGCATCATGTACACGCTTTTATGCACCCCCCACGACACACATACACTTTTGTTGGTGGGGAATGGTATAGATGTGCCCATTTGCGATCGTTTAAGTGTCTGCACGAACGCTGGGTACCTGAAATGTTCATTATTTGTTCATAAAGTGGTCACTCTGATGTTTGAGAACAACTGAAATACCACGTAATACCACTGTGTAGGGGCATCCGTCCGTCCTTCCGGCGGTCCGTCCGTCCGTCTGTGAAACCTGGCATATCTCCAAATGGAATGTTCATCAGCCTATATAATTGTAAATCTTGAGGTTGTAGCTATGGCCCTGGACTTTGTAAAAATTGGCAGTGTTTTATGTGTGCCATACGTATTTCCAAAAAGGCTTTGACAAAGAGCCTTGCAATCTGACGGAATTGTTCATCATGAGATGAAGATGTGCACATGGAGTTTTATATGAGCATTCACCAGTAAGATCCGAGTTATGGCAACCGACTTAGTGAAAATTGACAATTTTCAAATTGTATCGTTCATATCTCCAAACGTCTTTGACCCGGTATTTCAGTCATATGCAGACGGGCAGTTTATCTAACCATCGTTCCTGATAAGGACCAGTATAACACCCTTATCCTCTTTAAGAAACTTCAAACTTTTTCACATAGAGCCATGGTCAGTAGCGGGACTCATGACCCTTGTGGCCTTACCCACCTGCCACGGAGGCGGTCACATACATAACTTACGGAGGGCTGCCTTCATATATTGTATGTCCTACAAGTTCATTTTACATGTATTTGTTACCCTGGGGTTGAAATGCGACGATGTACACTTGTCATGCACACAATGTAATATTATTTAGGTCATGACTGGAATGTTTATTCCCACGTCTTTTACATACTACCTTAAATATTGAGGGGCGTTTCTATTTCTGACTATATAGCAGTGATTTGAGGTTCACAGTTCATGGTGTAAAATACATGTATTTCCACATTACATTCGTGTGATTCATATCCAGGACAGTGTTCCTTCTTGTAATGCAGATGTTATTCCAGAATATTCCTGACGTACATTCATACCAGAAATGAGAAAAACCTCTTCAACGATAGTAAGTCGTTTAAATGTGGAAAAAAACGAAAATGCATCTGTCAATCACTTGCGACAAAACACAGCGCGCTAACATATTTTGTTGGTGTAGACCGGGAGCATTAGTACATTTAACTATAATTATATACATTGTGTACAGCTGTATCGTTGTACAGACGTCTGATAGCATTATTTCATATGTGTGATTTATCTGTAGCTCACGTGGGCTAGTTGTAATGTCATTTGGGGCAGACAAAGTAACAAACAAACGATCTAAAACGGCTGGAACATACAAGTATCAGTGGTTTTCGCATCGTGCGATACTGTTGTCAGCGTTTACATCGTCATTGTTCGAAGCTGCTGTCACCTTCAACCGTTCAAAAAATAAACTGATAATTAATACCGAACGCGAAAACACTCGATCTTTTGCAAAACTTTCATATTTACCGAGGGTGTTCTCCTCAAATGCGCTGCCTGTTTGAACAAAATTGCACGTGCTGATTCAATTGCTCAAACAATATCCATTGGCCGTTATTCACAAAGACAATTGAAAAGTCAACAAAATTCACTAATACTTTTCCTCCTTAAAATCAAACATTTTGATTTTAAACTGCTGTCAACACCGTAAGTTGTACACTGCGTTTATCACTTGCAAAAAACACTTTATCGGTAATTTGAGGCAAATTTTACATTTTATGGTCAAACCATATTTGTTTGAAACTACTTAAGGGGGATCACTGCTGAAATTCAAAATAACAAGAAATTTTATTGACCATGTTTTTTATGGAGACTAACATATAACTAGTTAATTTCTGGAAAAATAATGATGGGTCAATGACTTAACTTAATCTTTAGTGATGCACTATCTGATAAGGTGCTTAATGTAGAATTAGCTAGAATTTTCATATTGTAAACGTTTATGTATGTGGTGTATGTTTTAGAATGGGTATCAATTTTTGATATCTTCTAGGGTAATGTGTCATACTTTAGGATGAAAAATTAGTGATAGTGGTATTTCTATCATCATCTGAATAAATATTACGCTCCCTGTTATTACGTCACCCACTTTACTAAAATTCATTTTTTCAATTTTTGATAAATGAATATTTCATGATAAAGGAATAACAAGATTTTTCAGATACTTTTTCTACAGTTTGCTTAAAACATTTGTTCTAGAATGCAAAAATAAAAAATGGGGGTCAATGTGCATATAAGAATGAAATTTAATAAAAACTGACAAAAATGTGTTTTTTAGATTTCGACGAGCTTTGAGATATGACGGCATAGGTCTGTAGTAAAGAACTGTAAAAGGGACTAATTATTTATGATTTTTCATATCCCAACAATTCATTTTGTAATACAGTTTGAATTAAGTAAATATCTTCAACGGTTTTTCAGAAATGACTATTTTTGTACCCCTACCCCCATTTTGGCATATGACAAAATTTGTCAATTTAGTCACAAAATGTGAGGTCAAAATATTTTTTCTCAAAAATGTTCAATATTTTTACACTAAAATATTCCTAATGTGCCTAAGTTTACTACTACATAATTGTTTTTTTCCAGTTAACTCATCATTTTTTAAATATAACAAATGTAAATTTCCGGAAGTGCAAAAATCCATAACCTCACCAGTGACTCCCCTTAAAAGACATGCAGCGTAAAATCTGTTATAAAGATAATTTAGACAAATGTATTTAACAAGACACGATCCTTTATAAAGATATCTATCTCCAAACGAGTACGGAATCGTATTTCAATGTAAGATTATGTATTTATATCACGAATATCAGAAATCAGTTGACAAACATGTCTAATTATTACATTTGAAATAAATGGCATTTGTCATTTATTTATATACATTTCCCTTCAGTTATTTATCAGCAAAAATGTTGCACTTAGTTGTAGATTCGATCGTCAGTTACTTAATATCAGTGCCGGACGAATTCGGACTATATTAGGACATGACATAAATATATTTACAGTATATACATTGTAAGTTGTAAATATATTAATTGCATCTTTGAACAGTGGTTTTGTTTTCATTAATTTCGTTTTTAATGTAGATCTATATCTTTAAAAAGTACAATCCAATAAAGGTCTATTTTTTTCAACATTTCAGCCCCAGTGAAATACGTCCAATGTGAAAAATATGATAATACTTCCGTTTCAAATTGGCAGCAAATTGAAGTATTGTTATGTAGGCTAATCATCAAAAGCGATGTATAATCACTTGATTATCAATTATACGTTACTGGTTACGACTATAGCCATATATCACCAATTAATCTTTGATTTGCTTTATACCCTTGGGTTATTGAATGTCCTAAACTTAGATAATTGAAAGTTTGTGTCATTTCATTTAATGTTATCATTAGGCTCTAACAATTAATCTAACATTAGGCTCTGTGTTTGATTCGCACATAAACGATTTTTTTAAAGTGATTTCAGTGTCTTTCAAGATGGGGACCCTAGAGATTGTTTAAATGAACCTTAGCAATGTAAAGTTTATGAAAAAATGGGGGAATACACATTGCAGGTATCGCCGACCTGCGCGGGAAAATAATTATCTTGATAAAACTAAGCTGGATACTGAAAAGTGGATGTGTTTTTTACTGAATAAAACGTTAGTTATCTTTCACTACATCGCAGCAGGGATAAAGCTATGTCAAAGCCAAAAATAGTAGCAGAAACTATCTAGTTCGTGACAGAAATTGCCGATCATCAAAATCATAATTTTCATCAAAACCATTTTACATGTAAATTCTAATGTTCGTCTATTGCATTGTAATGATACATTATGATTTAACAAACTATGTTTTGTCAACATGGGCATGTCACATGACCTATTGTAAAATTGATAAACAGGATTTTCCGACTAAATTTTAAATATTGCTGTCAAACACTATTTTAAGAACATGATCAATGTTAAAATATGTATGATTTGAATGTCAGTAGCTCTTAAACGGCCACACTTCTGGTAGTCCTGCTTCAACAGTTGCATTAAGACTTTTACTATTGGTCTTATCTATCTGTAAAGGAGTAGTATCATTAAATGCGTACAGTATTTCGTATGATTTATTTTCGTCTGCTAGAAGTGAATGGAGAATGGATTCAGCTTGACCAAGAGGCAACTATGTCCGAAGTGGGTAATCTAATACTTTCTGTTGGACACATATATTACGTCAGGCTGATGGTTACTAATGGTGCTGGTCTGCAATCAACACATGATACAAATGGTGTACTTGTAGATGACACACCACCAGTGGTAGTTCTTATTTTTTGATTAACATTTAACGTTTGGCGACTATTTTATAAGTAAATCATTGTATAACCACCGGTTAAAGAAACACAAATATATATTAGTTTATTTGTGAAAAGAGGTCTTACATGTACTAATAGTGGACATTTATTCGGTATACAGTAAACTCCGCTTATAACGAACTCCTCGGGACCTATCAAATGTGTTCCTTATATCCGGAGTTCCTTATATCCGTATATCGAACAAGGTCCTTATATACGATGTATATATATCGAGCTAAAATATATATCGAACTAGTATTTTAAAGTCAAATGTAATTAAATCCGAACCATCAATTTATAGTTGCTTTTGATGTTCATACCTCCTTTTTGAAGAGTTATAAATAAATGTTAATCTATTTTCTAATGTGAGCGTTTTATGTTTTTTCTCCATGATACATGTACAAATGTAAATGTTTTATGAATGGACAAAAATTTCAAAACTCCGTCTGTATAAACACCATTTGAAGAAAGTTGATTTTTGCTCACTTGCCATAACTTGAAAAATTTACCAAGATATTTCCCAATCTGCGATTTAGCACCGTCTGCATTTTAATTGAATATCGCACTTACATGTAGCAATTATATTTGTATTCTCATTTAACTAGTTAACTACAAGGTTACATATGTGTAATGATTTACCGTAATGAATATTAACTACAAGTGCGCTATGAAAAATACAATGCAGACGACAAAAGAAAAATGCAAAATCAACAGAATGTTTTAACTCTTCGGAACATATTTGCAGTTCGATATATACGATCACTTTACTTACATTTTTCATTGTTGGGCCAAAAAATATTGTTCCTTATATCCGAAGTTTCCTTATAACCGGAGTACGATATAACCGTATATTTTTACATTAAACAAAGAAGGGAAAAAAACGGGCCAAAAAAAACTGTTAGTTATATCCGAAGTTACGTTATATCCGGAGTCGATATATACGGAGTTTACTGTTAATGTTTTCATAATATCAAAATCTGATGGAACGAGCGAAGAAATTGGGATGTTACCATGGCATTATCTGTCAAAACAAAAAGAAATTATAAAAACTGACATAGTTCATTAGTTTTCTTTAAATTGGAAAACAGAATTGTCTTTTAATACCAACAACCTTTTGTTTTATATAATAAATGGCAATACTACAGATACAAAAATACCGAAAATTTAAAAATCATGAAGCAAACCGGCTAATGTTGTAAACTCAAGTTGTATATAATACAGTACCCATTTTTTCGAAAAGCCTTTAACTTAATTGAATAAGGTATGTATCTATAAAAGACTGAATAAAACCGCAGATACATGAGATACGCATCGGCGTCTTTAGCGGAGAGGAGGAAAGGGTTGGTGGCTATGTGTGGCAATCTGATCACGAAGGAATAAAAGCGTCATGGATTGCTTATGATATCGAGTCAGGCGTTACTGCCATACAGTATGCGATAGGAACTACAGCAGGTAATTAAATCTATGTATGTATATAGTTCTTAGTATGTGAAATCAAGGAATCGTTGGAAGCCCTAGACAGCTGTGGCAAAACTTCAGCATTACGTTGATAAAATACATACATAAACCTTCGCATTTTACAGCATTCGAATATGTAATCAACGCAATTAGAAACTTGCTTATTTATAAAGATCTCTTTATTAAGATGTCTGTAAAAACTGTTTAAGCGAATTGTTACAGAATGGTTTGACCCATATTATATCATTATTATAAAATGTACCTGTCCTCTTCTCAAATAGGTGATAACAGCATAATGAAGTGGACCCATCTGCCGGTATCTACAAACAATGAGTACATTCAATGTACACTAAATGACACTGATCTCGATACAAAAATTCCTGTTTACGTTGTGTCTTTAAAAGTAAAGAATGGCGCAGGTCTGTGGAGTGAACCCAAAGTGTCGACACCAATAGTTATTGTCCCTGATGACGTCGCAGGTAAACAATTGTAGAAATTAACAGCAATGATATACAACGTAGTCAGTTAGACAACAAAACGTTTTAGATCTTTTAACTTAGGTTTCAGCTAAATAATATGTTCAACAATACTTGACATTACATCTAAAACATGAAAGAACAGCGATTTATACATTTTATATGATATTGAAAATTCTGCCCAGTTAACTTTGTATTCTTTCAAAACATAAAACAAGAACTGGTTACTTATACCTTGTAATAATCAAAATAGGTAAAACCTACGACGGACCCTCTGAGAGTTTCGAGCATGACATTGACTATCAGAGCGATACACACACCGTAACGATGCGTTTTTCTGGATTTGAGAGCAGTCTGCATGGACTGATGTCATATGACTGGGCAATCGGAACAAGTCCAGGTGGTGAAAATGTACAGCCATATTTTGAACATTCTGTTATACATGAGGAGGAATTTGATGAACATGGACACGGTATATTTTTATCACTTAGAACTTCACAGTTTCGACAAATATTACTATGCATATAAGGTATTCATTGCAATCCTATTCTAACAGGATCGAAACGTATATCACATAAAAGTAACTAAGAACTGCAAACATAAACTAATCAATTTACTACTTCATTTTCACACCACAATTCGCTGTATCGAGGCAAATATATTTTTATTCAACTGATTGACTAGAATTGTGATCAGTTCGCTTACCGGTGAGTCTTGCGCATGCGTTCAATATCATTACGTTTATCACTGTCTCTTTTTTTCACCACTTATTTTGTGAAAATTTAAAGGGTTTTCAAGTTCAGGATTTGCTCAGACCACTCTTTTCCTTAACCCTTCTGTTGCCTACTACACTACATTAAGAGCGATAACAAATGGAAGAAATGTCCTTCAAACTACGTCAGATGGATTCATGATCGATAACACGGGTCCAAATGTGACTATTGAAAGGTACTTATTTTTAACTAGCTGTAATGGGCCCAGTTGCTCAAAAGCAGCGACCAAAATAAAAATAAAAATATACGAGGATTGTTCAAATATGAATGCACGTAGAACGTTATCTCGCTCAATAATGCGAAAATCAGGAGGAAATTAAGATTATTGGGTAGATAAACAAGTTAGCTTTACATTGATACCACACCCATTAAAATCCGTTCACTTTAGCTGTGTCTATCGCTCGCTAAACATTACCTACTCGTGTATACTAATACAAAAATGGTTGAAAGAAGGTCAGCGTACGCCGTTGAAATACGGTCCTATATTAAGAATCGTTGTATTCTTGGCATAGGGTGTAAAGACATTTTTGATGAAATATGTTCTGTTTATGGGCATAATGAAATGTCTTTTTCGACAGTTATTCGTTGGTTTAAGAAATTCACATGTGGGTAAGGTTCAACAGAAGATGCACCACATGGCCGTCGGCCGAAAACAGCAACGTCTGCCAAGATGGTTGCTAGAGTGAAAGAAATAGTTGCTACTGATGCAAGATACACCGCTAGGCAAATAGTTAGTATGGTTGGCATCTCAATAGGAGCAGCTCATGCAATTCTGAAACGTAATCTGAAAATGAGAAAGATCTGTGCTAGATGGATTCCCCATCTGTTGACAGATGAGCAGAAAAAGGCACGCGTGCAATGCTCGAAAATGTTGCTTAAACAGTTTCCAAATAACAATGCACGTCTTTCACAAATGTCGTCACTGGTGACGAGACATGTGTTCACTTTTTTGAGCCCAAACGAAAGATTCAGAACAAAATATGGGCAACAAAGTCTGGCAAAAGACTATGCATTGCAAAACGGACCATGAGCGTCAAAAAGGTACTGTATACCATATTCTTCACAAATCAGGGTCCTGCCATTCAGGATGCTGTACCTAAAGGCAAATCCGTAAATGCGAAGTTTTACAAGACTAAAGTTCTTCGAAAACTGAAGAAATATTTCAAAAATCGAAGACCTGCAACTGGTTTGGTCAATGTCAGATTGCTACATGGCAATGCGTCATCGCACAAGGCTTCTATTGTACAAGACTTTCTGAAGCAGGAAAAGGTCGTTGTGCTCCCTCACCTTCGAGGGGACAAAATAAAATTTTCATTGAAATATATCAAGGATACATTTTTATGTGCTTAGATGCATTCATATTTGAACATTCCTCGTATTATGTGGAAACATAAGCAGTGTAAATGTAAAAATGTTAAAAGAATTTTTTTTTAATTTATGTAATATTGCTTTTAATCGATTTTGTAATTGTTCAAATCTATTTTTTTTTTTTTTACTTTTTCTTCTTTGTTTTCATTATGTTGCACTTTTCTTCATATGTTTATATTTTTTTTAGACTAAAACGAAATTAAATATTTTTTATGAATTAGTATTGGCTTATTTGAAGATTTTATTACTTGTAGACACGTCTAAAATTGTCGATGGAGATTTTCAAAATCAAATTATTTTAAATAGAGACGGTAAAACATTGTGAATTTTTGGCATGCTGTTCCCAAAATGGTATAGATAATTTTTAATATACAAAACGACATGCCCCATTTCTAGAAAATGTTGATTTTTCCTAAAAACTTTGATGTTCAAAATTGAACATGGCCAAAAAAGTACATGAAAATTGTATTACTATCCGATTATTTCATAAAAGTTTTATAAAACTGGTTGATTATATAGTAAATGGTGTGTAATTTCTGAAAGAAAACATAGTTCTTGTTACTCTGATACCAAATCTGTACCAAAGTTTTGAATAATAAATGAAATACATGTATTTTCTAATCTCTTGTGTGATGTCATTTTATAGATAATTCCAAAATGGGGGTAGGGTTATTCAAATTCCTATAACTTTTTTTTTCACGGTAAAATTCTTTTAAATTTGTTTTTAAATCCAGGAAATGATACAGATTAAGAAAATATTAAGCTTATAATGATTTGAATAGGTGCCCATTAGGGGTCTACTACCTTAAACTGAAATGTGCGGTAATTATTAAACTATGGCCATTTGTCAATTAATTGGAGTCAGTATTTAAAAGTTTATTTGGTCATTAAATGACAAGATTAGGTCGATCTTTTCAAAACTTACCATTGTCGTAAGTGGCTTATACCTGTATCTACTTTAATAATATTTGAACATTAGTTTGCCAATATTAAGAATAAAATTTTTAACAAATTACAAATTATTTCCTGTAGTGTTAACTGTTGTTTGCTTAAAAATATTTCAGTGTTTCCTCTGAGACTGATTTAAGCGTTACCGCTAATGTATATCAAAGCGATGATTGGTTTACTGCTGAATGGTCATATGATGACTCTGATCGTTTACTGTCTGAAGACAACAATATAAATAAGACATGGTATTCAATTGGAACTTACCCTTTTGGAAAAGATATACTAGTCCGTGTCTTCCAGAATGTCACAGTGAACAATAGAGGCGGAATAATCGTTGGAGAAACCCGTATCATTCAGCCAGGTACACCAGAGCTGATTTCAGTTTAAAACAAAGATACAGCAGATTTGAATATAGAAATATCCCATCATATTAGCAAGTGCTAGCGGTTAATTGTCGTTGTGAAGTCTTGACTTGAAATTATGTCTCCCACCACTGGTAGCGTGGAAAGATATTGATTTGGTGCTGTTTGTTTGTTTGTTTGTTTGTTTGTCCGTCCGTCCGTCCGTCTATGTCTGTCTGTCCGTCAGTCTGTCCGTCTGTCTGTCACAAAGTTTTTCCGAGCAACGCCGGAATAGATTTTACTGAAACTTGGTAGAAATGTTTAGTACTAAGTGTTGCTGTGCATATCGTCGGCATTTTCCGGTTCATTGATTCTTAGCGGAGTTATTGGCCTTTTTCGCAAACCCTAAGCATAACCCTAAGTTTGTCTGCGCAAGTCCTGTTATACCGCTACGCGGATTTCAACCAAACTTCAGATGAATGATCAGTGCCAAGCCCATTTGTGCATATCTTTAGAATTTTCTGGTTCATTTATTCTTAGCGGAGTTACTGTTCTTTTTTCGTAAATGTTTAGTAGGGTAAAAATGAGGGTGACCAGGACCTTTTTGTAGTAACGCTAATTGAGGGGAGTAAACTCCAGGGTTCCAGGTCAGTGATTTTCAGCGCAGTTATGGTCCTTGATTTATGGAATTTAACGATATATTACATTACCATTGGGTGGAATTCTTCCAAACTTTATATGAGTGATCAGTGCCATGCCTAGTTGTGCATATCCTTCACATGTTCCAGTTCAGTGATTTAAATAGAGTTATTACCCATGAACTATTTTATTACAATGTATGCACAATACAAATACACAACGACTGTTTACACATACTCCCTATTGCTATCTTACTCTTTGCACATACTTGTCTATCCTACAGTGTTAAGTTATGGGATACATACTTTTTCTGTGAAAAACAACCTCTTGTTCTTTATTTTAGTTGTATCATGGTCTACTTTGCAAAGAATTAATAGTAAAAGTCAAGAGTAAGTTACATCTATAACATTAGTTACAATCATTGATATAAAAGTTTGTCCCTGCATTACGACTTACACTTAGCGAAAAGCTAATAATATTTTGTTTTAGGCTTAGCTGTATACGATTGCAATACAAACAAGCAATATCAAAACTATTACTGTAACAACACCGAGGGTCGTTTTAATATTTATTTGTCGATCAGCTACGAATGCTCACTCAAAAATTATTTGTGTGTTAATTGTTTTACAGACACATTACCTTGTCTAAAAGTATTTTATTTGCAATTTAACTGATTTTGAAATATTGAAACACATTTATCATCGGGCCTTGATAATACATGTAATCACTTTGTTCCTCAATGTTGCCTCAAATCAATATGACTTTATAATAATGTGCTGCATAACTACATGTACATGTATCAAACGTTTAAACTTGTGAATTACCACTGTACCAGTTACTTTCTTTTCTTTCTTGGGGAACGTAAAATTGCTGGAGACAATTTCAAGCTATCGCTCTTTTAAAACATATAGCTTTCATATGTTTTTCGCGAATTTCTCACTTCGCTCTTTGAAAAATCTTTCAAAATATTCATTTCACATAGATTTGCTATTAAAGAATTCTCCTTTCGGGAATTAAAAATTTGCGAATAAGTCTGTCTGCTCACAAATCGCGAAATTTTAATCACGCACAAATTACCCAATTTATAGTATTAACCATGATCATGAGCATGCAGGATATACAGACGGTATTTCACCTCTAAACTCTACCTTTATTTTCCTATATTTGATAGACAAAAACGAGTGCTGCATATTAATTGTATAAAATAAAACATATTTTATAAAATCTTCAAGAAATACCCAGTATATTAATCTATGAAATGTAAAAAACCCTTCTTGGTAAATTTAACTTGCAAAACGACATATGTCACAGAGAAAACAGTACATGTTTGGCAGTATAATTTAAGTACTCCTCATTTGTTAAGTGTAGACTGAACTTTGCACTTATGGTTAATTACTTCACGAGTGCATCCATTTTGTGGTTACACAGTTTCTGTTTTTATGGCAATCTTACAGCGCCTGTTTGAATACGATGTTTTTTATGTGTCGGCTTCTTGATTCTAAAGCTATGCTTTTCTTCAGGACATCCAAATGTATTATCGTTATACATTGAAAACAAAGCTGGAATGACATCAGAGACATATGCTCCGGCTGTAGTACTAGATGTGTCACCACCTTCTGCTGGATATATTACATGTCCTATGTACGTTCAGGTAAGTAAGCTTCTACAAGTTTCAACGACATTATGTTTGGTTTGTTGGCTCTTATGGACTCGAGGTGTTCATACTTAGCAGTTACGAAAGCTGGATGTCCGTACTTCAGTCGTCCGTCGCCAGCATTGTCTGAAACATGTTCAAATGGACTGCTAGATCAAATTTTACCAAACTTTGCCAGAAGCGTTTTTCGCATTCTGCTCTAAGACTTTTGCCCAGTCACTCAATAACTTTGCCGCCAGAGTTAAAGATGGAAACAATAACTTTTAACATCTTCTTCAAAACCGCAAACTTTTAAGCTTTGACATTTGGTTAAAAGTGTTGTACCGTGGTTCTCTACTGCGTTTGTGCAAATAACCCGCCTGTTATCCATAGTTCGGCCATGGGGTCACCTTTTTATGAAAGATTTATGTCAAACAAATCTTTAGAATGTTTTGTGAAAATCTCAATGGTTCTTAGCTTAGTAATCATGTGTATAATTATCTAATAGTTTACTACCAAGCTTGTTCAAATCTTACCGTTGGGTCGCTATTGTTCTCGCAATAAGGGTGCCTGTTTACTAAGATTTACGTAGAACAATTAATAGAAATATTGTCTACAATGTAAAAGTTCAGAAATTTGATATTTGGTATACAAATAGTCTAGTTCTCCCCTTCCAAGTTGTTCAGACCTTTTACACAATGTAACTGTTTTAAAAATTGTGCCTGTCCGGTTGTCATAGTTTTAGTTTTTTGTGCTCTTTTTCTTAATTCTAGAAATAAACTCTTCAAGTTTGAAATTCGATATGCAGTTTTAAAAGAAATATTCATTCATTGTAATTAAACAGAGTCATTCTCCTATTGAATGCGAGTGGTATGGCTTTGTTGATGAAGAGAGCGAAATTGTGAAATATTACATCATGTTTGGTACGCAACAAGGATTTGATGACGTCAAGGTAGAACTAGTACTCGGGGGAAATGTTACCTTATACAAATTCCAAGGTAAACGTATCATAAGTTTATAAATGTTAAATGACGGTTAGATTACCTTGGCACGGACTGGTTATTATGTTTCCCACCACGATGTGGTTTGAAGACATATTGATTTGGTGCTGCCCGTCCGTACGTCTGCCGTCCGTCCGTCTGTCTGCCTGTTACAAAGTCTGTCTGCGCAACTCATCTTACACGCCTTGATCGATTTTACTGAAACTTGGTAGAAATGTTCAGTACCAAGTGTAGTTGTACATATCGTCAGGAGTTAATGCTTCATTAATTTTTGTATGAGTTATGGGACTTTGAATATGTTTGCCGTATTAGATGACATCCTGATATTCAGTAAAATATTTTCCGCGTCTCTTCTCTAATACCCCTTGCTGGATTTACATAAAACTTTGCATGAAGCATCAGCATGAAGTCTAGTTGTAGATACTGTAATTTGGGGTCACTAGCACAAAGGTTAATGCCACAGGGACTTGAAAACAGAAAATAATGTCCGTGCTTCTTCTCCAAAATCCCTTGCTGGATTTTCATAAAACTTTGCAGTAAGAATCAGTATGAAGTCAAGTTGTGCATATTGTAATTGGGGGTCACTAGCTCAAATGTCAAGGTCACAGGGACTTGAAAACAGAAAATGTCCGTGCTTCTTCTCCAAAACCCCTTGCCTGATTTTCATAAAACCTTGCAAGAAGCATCAGTATGAAGTCTAGTTGAGCATATTACAATTTGAATCACATGCTCAAATTTCAAGGTCATAGAGGTGGGAGACATACGTTATGTCGTGAAAAACAATTGCTAGTTACGAGCTGTTGTGATCGCTTGATTTCCGTAATGCGTCGTCGTCCGTCATCCGTTGTCTGTCATCCGTCTTCCACAATCAATTCAAACGACATCACCTCCGACATAACAGTTCAATTTCAACCAAACTTCACAGAAATGTGGATGATATTCTCCTAAAATCGCCAAAATCCTTTTGCTCCACTGCGATTTATGGCACCAGAGGTTAAAATAGAAAAAAGCAGACCCAATTATATCCAAACATCACATAATGTTCATTTGAAAACTCTCAAACTGTTCAGCTCCGCTGTATTTTTAACTAAAAATCGAAAAACCTTGTTATGAAATAATCTCCTAAACACTAGGACAACTTTAATCAAGCTTCATACGATTGTTCATCAGAACGTCCTCTATTAAAATGACGAAATCTTTAAGTAGCATCTTCTAAAACAAACGCCTGATTAAAAATGTTTTTGCATTAGTGTTATTTCGATGATGCTCCGGCAAAATTGCTGAAAGTATTTGGAATCGTTACAAAATATGGCCACTAGAGGCCGGAGCTACTGCTATTAGATGTTTCGAACTATTGTCAACTATTGTAGTCAGTTCTAAATACCTTCTATGAATCATCATTTGTTACAAAATGTACAAAAAGTATCTGTTACCAAAGGTAAGTGACATAGGGCATTGATATCCTTCTCTTTTTTTAGCTTCAATCACGCAGTGTTTGGTTGTATGCTTGCATAAAATTATAGTGCAATGCGTGATAGTTCTAAGCTGTTCTAAAAAGTGTGCCTACTAGTGTATTATTATTCAAGGACTCAACGTTTTATTTTATATTCCTATCTATCATATGTAAACTTTTTCCAGACGTTGATAAAGCACACACAGACGTTCTATTTGCCACTATTACGGCAGAAAATAGCGTAAGGCTGCAAAGTAGTACTTTTTCCGATGCAATAACGGTTGATGACACACCTCCCTTGCCAGGCATAGTTGTGGAACTAGCGAGCATATCACCTATTGACCCTTTTAATGCGACAAAGACGGTAGAGTTAAATAAAAGAGCATGCAAGTCCTTCGATGGTAATAACTTTTCTTTCAACCCGTGACTAATGTTTTACAAGATTTTGCTTTAAATTGTTATTAAAAATTGACTTCCGAACAATCTTGTCGGATTCAAAACTTCCTTCGAACAAATGAAGCCAGAATCAGTTTCTCGGATATAGCAGAAAATATACTAAAAACTTAAACGCTGCTTAAAACGTTGGAGGAGAAATAGTCGTTCATGTGAAACATTGAGCACCGCTGGTATATCCTTACAAATTTTAACTTATTGTATGAAAGCAGTACTTCATTATTCATTTGTAATATATTGTCACTGATATAAAACTGCACGTAGTTTCTTACATCTGTTACAAGTCGTTTGCATGTTCATCTAGACTTAATTCGATTCAGAAATGTTTGTTCTAGTTTGGTGTAGTTCTGAACACGTTCATTTAATATCTTATTAAAATAATTGTACATGTGTTATGAAAGTACTGTGAATATTGCGAAACTTTACTAAAGTCAAATTATTGACTGCCGTTTTAACCACTGACTCGCGTAATACAATGTACGAGCAATGTATATTTAGAATCTTCTTGTATTTACTTTTATCAAAATTTAATTAACTTTTTAATAAATCAAACAAATGTCACTTTCAACATGTACAAACCTTTCTTTCAATGCAAAAAGTATGGATATTAATTCATTGTATCCCTCAAAACTTTTTCTTTGCTATTTTGTAGATTGTATGAACCTTGATGCCGTATGCATTGAAACCGTGTCCCACCTAAGCGTTGCTTGGACGGAGTTTAAAGATATCGAGTCAGAGTTATCAGAGTAAGTCTTAGCTACAGTATATGATCCATTAAGTATAAGTAATAAATAGAATAGTAAAAAGTCTAAGCATAGTAAATTTTTATTTGCACGTCATATAGTATCGTCTGAATTACCTTCATGGTGGTGTGGTGGCCGAGTGGTTAACGCTCTAGACTACCAATCCGGAGGTCCCCGGTTCGATTCTCGGCCGGGGCACTGGATATTTCAGAAACGCTTTTCAGTGTTTCCAACCTATCTGAGATGAACGGGTTAGAAACCCAGAGGTAGTCTCACGTGTATCGGTGCTATACACCGGGCACGTAGAAAAGAACCAAGGGGTCTATTCGTAAAAGAGCTAGGGTCTGGTACCCGGATTCCCTTGTATCTGCTTCTGTCTCTAAAATAAAGGACCACAATGGAAATAAGAGCTTGCTCTTTATTGTGTTATCCTTGGTACTTGGTACTGAAAAAATACATACATACATACTTTTATGCCCCCAAAGGCATGCATCTTAAAATCGCACCGTCCTTCCAATTTTTCGTGTCCGGGCTGTAACTTTAAGTTTAAAGGCAATGGAATTCTGCAAATATGCACATTTTCGTTTCTGGAGTATAACTTTGTCATGCATTGAATTTTAAAATACGTTTTTTTGTAACTTGGCACAAATGTTCAGCATATCAAGACGATGTGTCGCATACAAGACCAACGTCTCGACTTCAAAGGTCAAGGTCACGCATAAAGTTTAAAAGTAATGGAATCCTGTATATATGCACACATTGGTGTCCGGATTGTAACTCTCATTGTAACGTCATGCATTGAAAGATTTTAAAATAATATGGCATAAATGTTCAGCACATGAATATGATGTGTGGTGTGCAAGACCCACGACACTACCTCAAAGGTCAAGTTTACTCTTAGAGTTTAAAGGTCATGGAATCCTGTATACATTGTAACTCTGTCATGCATGGAAGGATTTCAAAATTACATGGTATAATTGTTGATCACATAGAGACGATGTGTCACACGCAAGTCCCGCGTCCTTAACTTGAAGGTCAAGGCCACACTTAGAGGTCAGAGGTTTTAGACTCTTGTATATATGCATATGTTCATGTCCGGATCGAACTCTGTTATACATTGAAGGATTATAAAATAAATTTACACAAATGTTCAGCACATGGAAATATAAAGTGCCGTGCGCAAGTACCGGGTCCACACCTTGAAGGTCAAGGTCACAGACTGTGAGACAGCGCTTTTGGGGTGTTCTTCATTTATGAGGGACAGCTCTTGTTGATGTAGGTTATAGAATGAAACTACAAAAATTTCAGACAGTTTGTCGCCATAGTTTAGACAGACAGCATGTTTATACATTTTAAGTGTAATAAAACAGGTGAGTTCAGTTTGTTGATAAATGTATTTTATGGTCAATATAAAGGTCAGACTTTTATTGAGTTATTTGTTTCAGGTATCAGATAGCGGTTGGTACAACCCCTGGTGGTGGACAGGTAAAACCGTTCTTCTCAGTGCCAAAGACGACAAACCAATATACTATCACAGGAGTAAATTTATATGGATTTAAACAAGTTCGTTGATTCATTTATCACCATAATATCTTGATTTTATAGGTTTCTTTGCTGAAATCAGTTTTAAGGAACATCCAGGGTCAGTTTTTATACGGCCTTTGTGACGGGCCGTATTATTGGATAACCTGCGGCAGGAGGGCGGCGTCCACAAAGTTGTCCGCTCTCTAACTGCTATAACTCTCAACGAAACTTCGCAAAACTTACTGTGAATGTCTATTGGCATGATATATCGGCCAAATTCGATAACAAGCCAAACCTCCCAAGTAACTCCGGAGTTGTTACCCATTAATTGCCAAAAATGTAAAATTTTAGACTTGCCCGCTCTCTAACTTGAACAATTCCTAACCAATGTTCATTAAACTTGCTGTGAATGTTTATTGGGTAATATCTCGGCCAAGATCGATAACAAGCTAGATCGCCTGAGTCAATCTAGAGTTGTTACCCTTTAATTGTAAAAATCTTAACAATTTAAATTTATCTACTGACGGTAGTATTTTGCGAGAGTTTGGCACTCGTGTTTAATATCAATGAGAAACTGCATAACAACTTCGTCATTTTATCTGTAAATTCATTATTCTATATATGAGTGAACTTAATATGATCTTGGGATATTAGATATAACATTTTGTGTTTTAAGGAATGGTTTATTGTCCAACTTGAAGCAATTTTTATATAGAGACTAACCAGCTATTTCAATTTAGACATTCTTAAAGCTCTTAAATTCGTCATATGTTATAGTAAAAAAAATCATGTTTTTTCTTTGCTTAATCTTTCTGCTTATGTTCATTGATATAAATTATATCTTGATTTTTCAGGTTTATATCACTGTCAAAGGAGTTAATTTTGCTGATCTTGCTACGAGTGCTGTTTCCAATGGCGTGTACCTATCATATCTAAGCCAAGGGCTACCCGCACTGGTACACGTTGGTATCTACGATTCGAACAAAAATGCATTCGGTGACATGTAAGTATAGACGATTTGCAGTTTTACATATATTTTAATGAAATAAAATAAATGTACTTTGTAACTCGTTCATCACCTAAAAGTTATAAAGTATTCTATTGGTCAGACTCAAAGCTGGAAACTGTTTTTAGTTGAAGCAAAAATAACTATATTTTTCTAACCAATACTCATTTATTATGTCATAATTGTATTTGTATTTAAGAAATAATATCCGTTTCAGGGGTGATCATCGTCTAATAAACCACTACTTGGAATTCAGATGCGCATAAATAAACCACATAGGCCATAGTGTTTTATAACTAAGCAGCTGAACGACAAAGAGTTGTTTATTAGACAATGAACACCGCTAAAGCGGATATCATTTCGATTATAACATGACTAAATACATTGTATCCCCAAAAAGATAAAAATGCAACGTGCTATATTTTACGCGAACATTTATCAGTTCGTCATTAGGCGCAATTTGACGTCATTTATGACGTCGTAACGGCTTGCGCTTTAAAGCGTAGGTTAAAGCAGATTTTACAACAATTTATTTCCTTCTTTGTTTAATTGACAAACAAAATGAGTCATGTTAGAATGTTTTCATTTATAATGAATTCTGATGGCTTATGGTTATTTCATACTTAGTCAATACCAGACTGAAACTACTTCAATCGAGGCCATGTGGGACACATCTGGAGATCCTTGTCCTGTATCCAAGTATGAATGGTCGATTGAACGTACTGACGGCACAGTGATACAACCGTTTATCGATATGTATTGTAAGAATCATTTGTCATTAATCAGTTAATTTATAAAATACTTGTATGAAGCGTCTGATCGTTATATTTCCTAAACAGATCACTACATAAAGAAACCACTTTTGCAGATCTTAAACCACTTCAGAAACATCCGTTTAAGGAATTCAAAGTTGTTTGTGTTTTGTCTTTTCCTCTGCTTGTCATAAAAAATATTTTTATGTCCGTAGTATCATTGCTCTTAACTAAGGTCATGCATTTAATATGTGCTTTGTTGAAACCTTCGATATCTATGGGTATACAAATTAATAGTTATAATGATATTTTATTATTGTTTGCATATTTATTTTACAACTCTGTAATAATTGTTTTCAGTATCAACACATGGAAAAAATAGTCAAGTTAAACTTGAAGAAGGAGCTAGGTACTACAGTTTGCTCCGTGTCACTAATCAGCTTGGATTTACATATGTACTGCGATCGGACGGTGTCACCATCAGCTCTAATCCTTTAATTCCTGGTTTTATATACGATGGAGATGTTACTAGTTTCGATTTATCGGTGCTTTCATCACGCACAAATGTATCTGCAAACTGGGAAGGCTTTGGCGAACTTAGGATTGACACTAATATAGACGAAATGCATACAGGTATTTATCATGCACATTTTATTGGGGACAAACGTATTCTGATAGAGATCAGTTACTTTAACAACAGAGTACTTGTACATGTATAATTATACTTTGATGATGAAACCTTTTTTCTTTAAGATTTGCACAATTACGCCCTATACATGTACTGCTTTCTTTATTTCTTCGAACAACACAATTTTTGTATTTGTAACAAAATATTTCAGGTAATGCCGGTGTAGATGTGAGTTCAGAAGATAATCAGGACGTGGCTTATTACATGGTTGCTCTAGGAACAGATAGAAGATTTCCTAAGACGAGAGACAATGTAGTGCCTTTTACACTCGTAGGCTTGAATACTACAATAACATTTATGGATTTGGACTTGGAACCAGGTTATGGTGTCTACTATTTTACAGTCAGAGCATACAGCGCATCATTTACCTACGCAACGGCGATTTCAAATGGATTCTATGTTAGTTATGAAGGAGGGGTTACTGGTAAGAATATATTATTTTTGGGAGCAGAATCGGACACGTAAACGTTAATCTCAAAGACAAAATGCGTAATATTTAATGTGGAGTAAATGTGGATTATTGTTCAATTGTCAAAGTACTTCAAGTGTGGGACATCTATTAGTGCTATATTACAAGTAAGATATACTTTAAATAGCTACATAGTGTGACTTATGTAGCTTGTTACTGTCAAAGTTCATTCAAAAAATGAAAACAAATAAACACTTCTTAGATACATATTGATAAAAGTTCAGCAGTGTACTGTAATGTAAGTGAAAGCCCTAATAACAGCGCAACTGTAAACCTGACGTTCCTAACTGTTAATTATAGACGAGCACGTTTCGAACACGAGCATCCTTGTAACAATTTTCCTGCCTTCGGTAGACCGACTGCATAGAAGATCAGGTGTTTTCATGCATATCTTCTGCGTCGATAGACTCCGGTAACACGTGTAATTATTGCAAAACAGCTAAAGTACGATTTGATAACCTCGGCATAGTCTTGATTTTTTACGATGTAAAGTTATTATAAGGGTGTTTAGTTAAAAATTTGAAATTTTACAACATGCTTGGATGACAAACATACATTTTGTACGATTGCTGTATAGTCCCAGATGCACCCTGATGATAAAATTATGCCGGCCAGGGGGTAACTTTCCATACTCCAAGTGTATGTGGTCCGTAATACTTCCTATGCCGTAGATCAGAGATATTAGTGCTAATTGACATAGTTAAAACAGGTACTTAGGAACGAAATCTCGATTTCTTGGGTTTTTAACGCGAAATAGTAAATTGTATCAGTCAGACATCGGGAAACCGTAAACATTATTTGTCGCAGAAATCAGTTTGCTTACAGTATGTAGTTATATTCTTTAGAGTAAACACCAAGTGATATTTAATTTTAGAGCAGCCATGGAAAAGGAGCTGATCTACAGAACACGTACCGAACATAAAACACATTTCAGTCTTAAAATAGTAAGATGGATAATTTGTCTTTCATGTATTTATTTTTCACATATCATCGAATATTTTCTTTTGTAGCTGGTACAATAGCTATGTCAGATTACATTGATACAAACAAACAAATTGAAGCCCAATGGTATGGATATGCATCAAGCGTGGATATATTGCTGTATTACATAGCTATTTCAAATCATTCTTCAAATTCAACTGACGACTGTAGAAAATATGTGAGTAATTTGTGTAACAAATATTTTTTTTCTGTTTCTTGATCGGCTTCATGCCTACTAGTAATCTTATTATGCTTATCTTGAGAAAAGTGATATCATAAAAATTTATTGAAAGATTTACGATCAGCATTGCTTTTACACACACGTAAACATTAATATATCATACGGTTAATTTCCTAGTAAATATTCAATTGCCAGACTGATGGAGGCCGAGCAACACAAGAACAGAAAGACGCCATGTTCAATATCTATCCAGTGACAAATGTGGGTATCAACACGTATACTAAAGTTAAAGATCTAAATCTTGAACACAATGGAACATATTATGTCTGGGTATTGGGTATGTAAAATTTTTGACATTTGGATAAAGCCTTGTTCATTTTATATTATTTAATATTACTGGAACAGTTACTTTACATACGCGCTCCGCACGATACATACACGAGATGAATCCGTTACAGGTACAAGGAATACACGAGTGAATCTGAACGATTTACGATATACGAAGCGCACGCTTACACCGTTACATCGGCGTTTCTCATTCTGTTGTAAATTTATATTGCTACTTTATCTCACCTGAACATCTATGCTCAGGGTTACATGTAACTATTGTGAACTGTCACCGTCCGTCATCTGGCGACCATCGTCCGTAGTCCGTTTACATATTTCATTCAAACAATATCTTTAAAACCATTCGGTTACTCCCTCCAAACTTAATATACATTTTCCTTGGATAGTCCTCTACAAAAGTTGTTTAAAGAATATCTGCCATGACAAACCGAAAAACAAAACTTAAAAACATCTTATTGTCTAAACACTTACTACCTAGACCTTTGATATTTGGTGTGTAGCTTTTATATTAGGTTTCTTTACCAGTTTTATTTTTAAATCATGCCCATGTAACATTGTCTTGCGAATCTCTAGTTTTTTTAAAGTATGCCTCAGATATTAAATTGGCTCCGCCCTAGGGTGTCCATGTTTGTAAATTGGAAACGCCAAAAAGTATCTTGTCTGAAACAGAAAGTCCCATTGCTTAGATATTTGGTATGTAACATTGTGTAGAGGTTTCTTACCAAGTTTATTCAAATTATGCCCCTGCGGATAATACAACTGATCCCGCACAGGGGTCATTTGTTTCACACAGATGAATATAGGAAATACTTGAAAAATCTTCCTTCCCTAATAAGGACCAGAACTTAGCATATCCGAAGCATGTCGAGGAGAAATATGTATGACAGAAAAATCTCGCTATCATAAACACGTCTGTATGAATTATGCAGATATGGTCGTTTGTTGGAGATGCTCTCTGTCTATTCAAGAGAGGGATATAGGGGCATCATTGCCCTTCTTTAAATATTATATGTTGTCCTTTCAATTTTGAAAATTTACAAACTCTTTAACATTTAGTAATATTTCTTGGTTATGACAATGGACAAAATGTAACATTTTTCATTTTAAATGATATTGTACATGAATTTCACGAAGTAACATTAAATGTACAAAAATATATAAATTGGTTATAACACATATCCATAATCAATGTCTATATCTTTATTCATTAAATATCCGAGTTTTCAACATATCATTTTTAATGATGACATTTATTTCTACATTGAAACTATCAGCGCTGGACAAATCTGGGGAGTGTAACATGACGTATCATAAGTTCAGGGTGGATATTACACAGCCGCTACCTGGGAAAATTACAGGTGGACCTTTCTTCGATATGGTATGTTGTTAATGCATAATGGTTTTTCTTTTTGTGTGTGTACTCATTTCAACAAAAGAATAAAACTGGGTGTTTCTTTTGTAAAACAGGATTATTACAGTAAAGCTTTAAATCGTTGCATTACGCGGAAATAAGCAGCAAATGAAATTAATAATTCAAACTAAAATTGTGTGTATTACTGTTGTTGGCAGAATCTTGCGTACACAAGATCGGCATCTTCGCTTTCTGTAAAATGGGAAGGATTCCAGGACAAGGAATCAGGCATAGAGATTTTCAACATCACACTATGGAACATGGGCAAATGCACGCTCGCAACTGGCGACACATCCATAACAAAAATTGTATCAGTACCTACCTTCAGCAACTACACCAACTATACATTCATTAATGTCACGATTGAGGTACGTTTTAATCTTCAGTCTGTTAAAGTACTCACTCCGTCACATGCGCAAGTGTCAACTATCAATTGCTTACCTCGTGTAATGTTTTGCAGGTTTTCACTGCAGCAATGACTACCATCTGTTACAGTATTATAAATAAATATTACTCAATAATCAATATTATTTTTTTCATGCTGTTTATCCTGCTTCTTAGAACTTTGTTATATGTAATATTGTAAATGCTTCTTACACACGATTGTAAAATACATATAATAATACTTCTAATACTTCTAATATTTTCTAAATAGATTAAAAAAAATGTGTTTCGTTTTTACCAGCCGTCGACTGTTTACGTTGTGTCAATCAATGCAATAAATAAAGCAAAGTTGTCTACGTCATCTGAAACGTCACCAATCGTTTGGGACGAATCCATTCCGACTGCAGGACACGTCACAGAGGGACACGCGTTTACAAGTGATGTCGTTTGGTGGGGTTCACTGGACAATATCGATGGTATATAATCATAAATACGAGCAATATTTCAAAATTAATCTGATATACTTATTTAAACTATTTATATCTTATCATAGATTTGAACTTGTGCGATTTAACACAATAGATGAATAATGTATTCTAGAAAACAGACCAAGTGTATGTTTTAAAAATAAAAAGATACTTACTTTTGTATGCTACATGTTTCAAATGTTGTTCGTGTAGTTGTATGTGTTGAAAAGTCGAAAAATCAACATTTTATCTGTACATCTGTAGGTATGTTTCTGCATTACCCATATTCTTTGAGAGACCCATGTCCGCCGAGAAAAGTGTCTATGTTAGATAGCGAATGGTTAACCTTTGCGTCGGAAAGTATGAACGATCCTGTTGGCATCAATTGGCAACTAACACACAGACATGTGAACATTAAACTGGACAATTATAGTGATACAGTGACAATAAAAATAACGAGGGATTCCAAATCCGATCGAGTATTTAGTGGCGCATATATCAGAACAGCTGATTTTCAGACGGGAGGCATTTATGAGGTATTTGTTGGCATATTTCCGCTATGTTTACTTTTCTATCACAATCTTATTGCATTCGTCTTACGTAAAAAATGTAATTGAAATTTAGCCACAACACAAAAGTGTTGCAGGGTATACTAGAGTCACCTTGTCGGTCTATTGTGGTGCCTTGCCGTTGCTATAATGCAAAGTTGTGTTTTAATAAACTTCGTTAAAAATATGAATTGTATGTCATTGAAATTGAATATTACAGTATTGTGAAATGCGCAATCATTTGTTTTTCGAAAGGAATTTGTTTCACTTAAGAAGTTATAAGTCTATAAGATCTTTTGACAGCATGGTCTCAGAGATGTTCTAATTTTTTAATCTTTTAAGTTTCTGTTGTTCATTATAAAATAAAAATGGTGTATGTATATTTACTCTTAGAGTTTTTGTAATGCTATCATGATTACAGATATCCGTCCGTGCAGCTGATGCAAGTGGTCTGGCTGTGACGGGAGTAACATTCTGGGACGGAAATGACGATGCTTTTCACATATATAATCATGTAACTGAAGCAGACTGGACTGTTGATACGTGCAGCTGTTGCTACAATGACGTCGTGGTGAGTTGTGTTTTGCCGTTTCGACACCCATCTGTTCGTAGGTATAGCATGCTATGACGTTCAACTACACATTTGAGCATAGTATAAGTTCATTGTTTGAAGCATAAAGTCAAGATTTGTCTATTTGGGAGAAGGAGTCAGTTGATTAAACTGTCATAGTTTCCACTTAGATAATTCAAGAAAAAAAAACACAGTTCAATAAAGAAACTTTGGAATGTAGAAATGTTTTTATGTCAATCAATGAGAAGCTTTGGTTGATAAAAGACAGTCAGTCAAAACTGTTGAACATGAATTTTGGTTTGTCAAACTTATTCATAGAAAAACGCATGGTTAACATACAATAATAATTTGGAGACAGATAGATTTGTGATCATTAAGAACAATTATGTATCAATAATTTCAAAACAGTTTAGGGATACCGCAATTAAATACATGATACATTGTATTTAGTGCTTACAGTTGACAAAGATATTCGTCTGTTATCAAGCACGTCTCTGTTCTAGTAATAGGGTACTTATTGGACCTTCTAATAAAACTGTAACAGCAAGATAAATATTTAAATAGGCACTCCCTAAAATTGATGTCAAATTCAAAAACTTTAAAAGCATAGATAATACAATATTTGCAAGTTTTATTACTTAACATAAAAGTGTAAGCTATGCATTCCAGTTATAATCGGTAAAATCAGCATTTTCAAAGATGTTACAGTACCGTAAAACATTCAGTAACCTTGTTGTTGTGGAAAGCGAGCTAGATGTAGGGAGTGCCCCTTTAATTTTTCTTTTTAATTACTTAGCCTGACGATTGCTCATGTAACTGCACACACTTCATAAGTAACCGGTATGACCCAGTGACAACGCAGCCATCTGGAAACGTAACAGTGTCAGATGAAAATCCTGGTTATTCAGAAAATGAAACATCAACAGCTAAAGCAGTTGTTTCAGAAGCTTCTTGTGGAATACAGTTCTACACTGGTTTGTTTTTTTTTTCTACTTCTAGGCACGCATTTAATTCTTTATTGAGGTAAACATTAGCATGTGATTACTAAAGTTGGCAGAAACAAAACTGTATTAGATTTTTATATTGATTTAAATGTTTGACACTTTAAACAGTTTATGTTACAGGAGAGAAACCTTATGTCGTAACATGGTGCAGATTCTTCAATAATACTGCTGACACAATGAGAATTTCAACAGAACTTACATTTAATCCAGCTGAAGATTTTCATTTATATAAGATTGAGTTCTACTCGACAAGGGAAGATCTTCTAGTAAGTAACAAATAAATTGTCAGAGGTTTCAGTTGCGTGAATTCCTTCATCTCTTTTCAACATTGGTAAAATCTATTTTTTTTCTTCTCTTTTTTAACTGACGTAAGTGATCGTTAAGCATATTTTGCAAAGACAGCATATACATGTACTCATTTTTAACGATATTTTTAATTTACAATTAACTTTCACACGTTACTAACGCGATGAACTCTACGAACCTCAAACTTATGTTTGCCATTTTTTCTATTCAGTACTGTATTTGCGTCTACATAATACAGGTGTTACACTAGTATATTGTTAAGGGTATCACATTATAACCATGTGTATATGCTTTAAAATGTGTTCATTTAGTTTTATTACATTTTTGCAAAATAAAAATAATTGCTGCTTAAAGAGGCACTCCCTACATCTAGCAGATTATTTTATCGAAACATAGATTATGTGTTCAATGAACGTAAAATGATCAATAAATTCAATTTCAAAAAAGAACCTATACTGAAAAAATGCCTCAGTTTACCACAATTTATCAATATAGAGGCTTTCTGTAATAAATCGCATCCACCCATTAATTGTACAACAACAACTCTACATAGATTATTGAATGGTTTACGGTACTGCAGTGTATTTTAAACCACTGATTGTATCGATATTGACTGGGAATGCATAGTTTAAACTTTTAGGTTTAGTTTAAATACTTCCAAAGATTCTATTATTTATGTTTTTGGAGGTTATTTAGTTTGACATCAGTTATAGGGTATGTCCATTTAACAAACATTATCTTTTCTTTTTTTCAAATCAGCTGACATCGTGTCTGAGAACATTTGCTGATGGTGTCCAGTTATCTGTTATGTGCGGTATACCAACACTCAGTCCATACACAAAATTACTTCTTCATGCATGGAACAAAAATAATATTTTACCCGAGCTTGACGTTTTCAATTTATGGACGAGTTTCGCGACATTCCGTGACCTTGTGATGCCTCCGGATGGACAAGAATTGTGTAGGTATGGCGAAATATTTCAAGGTGGGACAAACGCAATTGCTATGTATGAAGCTGGCATAGGAACATCAAGAAGTGCAGACGACGTTGTTCCTTTCAGAGAGGTACTTATTCCAGTCAATGTTACAAGTATCGTTAGTCGTCTTCAGTTATAAAGAACTTACTCAGTCTCTTCATAACAACAGCATTAAAGAACATTCTGTTTATACAAAATAATGGTTTGAAAGGCATCCTAAAGTGGTAAGCGTTTACTTAGGGAGTGTCCATTTTTCAATTTGTTAGGCATTACGGGGGCTTACTACCTTTAAGTTAACAAACATGAAAATATGATACGGAAATATCTCTCTTACAGATATATAGGCCATGTATCCCATGCACAGACCAATGCTCTAAATATGTTTGTGCATATGACTGCAGCGCGGACAAATACTCGATTGTAAAGTTCAATTTGAAAGATCTTGATCTCAGCACTCAGACAAATAGGACCTTATATCTTATAGGTAAGTGCATAATTAAATGTCAGATATTTGTTGAAAAATAAAAACTGTGTTGATTTCTGTCCTCTGGCCTGTTTCGTCGGGCCCTTAAGAGTGTTTCTCTTGGTGCTCTGCCTTCTGCAAATGCATTGAGTACATACGTTTTTTGGTTCTCAAGGTTTGCTTTTTATATATTTATACACGAGCATTTTTGTGTTTTACATACCATGCCTTTTGTTTCCATTGCGTGTGTTAGAGATTCACCTAGCAGGGATTACTTTTATTTACACTGTCATGTGACTTTGGATCATGGTGGGGGGTAAGAGTGAGGTTGGGTGCGCACCATAAACCGGTTTAAGCTCCCCAGTGGTGTTTTTGCCACTGACCGTTCCAAGGCGGTGCCCCACTGTGTTCCTTTAATTGTTCGTTTTGTCCTCGTGTGTTTGCTTTGTATGCTAGTGTGTGTTGGTAGTGTATGTGTGTGTGTGTACATGATTGTGTGTGTGTTGTGTGTGTGTGTGTGTGTGTTGGTGGTGTGCACTTCTGGGTGCTATGGGGCTCGTTTTGGGGAGGCTGCGTTTTTTGTATGTGGCATTCCCTGTTTGATATTATTTTTGTTTTTTTGTTTTCGGTTAAAATAGCCACATCATAGAATGTCCTTAGACCGAATTTTAAAATATATATTCTACACTGTTTCTGTGTCGTATGATCATAGCCATATCCATATAAATCATACAGAGAATGTATCTTTCTATAGTGCGGGCTGTTCTTGGCTCTGGGACTGATGCCTTTGGTGCATCTAATGGCTTCAGCATTGATACGACACCACCAAATTTTGACACTGATGTAATTTTATACGTGGACGTTAGACAGGGAGATTTCACACCATCAGAGTTCCAAGGTTCCAACGATACAATAAAAGCTATATGGCTTTGCACTGATGAAGACAGTGAAATAAAAGTATGATCATAGCTTTTGGGATTTTTATATTTCACTTTAAACCTACCACGATCTTTCTGACGTTTCCTTTTCAATAAAATGTACAGCAAGAGAGGATTTTTTTATGTTTTAACGAATAGTTATGAAATATAAAAATCAATCTTAAATTATGAGAAAGGTATCGCGTTAAACAATTAACTCGTATTAAAAAACTAAAGTTAACGTTGTAACAGAAGTGCTATGCTTAACTTAGACAGGTTATTAAACAGATCTTCATGCTAAGATATATAAAACGTACAAAAATTATAAAAGCCTGTAGTTAGCAGCAAGAAAAATATGCGATGAGGCTAAACGGTACTTAATATACAATTTTTAAAGCCTGCTCTATGTTTTACTGTGTCAGGAATACCATTGGGCGATAGGTAGCACTGTTGGTGATGCTGATATCCAGCCGTTTACATCTACAGGAATGTTTGCTATAGGCATAAATGCAAGTCTTGACGGTGTTCTGGAACATAATGAAACCTACTTTGTTAGCATACAGTGTACAAACGACGCTGGACTTACTACTACATATAATGACACAAAGGGTAAATAACTTTTCACTTGAATGTTTCAGTTTGCTACACAGAGTACAAAACGCATATGACAAAACACTATAATCCAAAATTCGGATGAAAAATGACAATGAGTGTTTGCAAACAGTTTTTGGAAGTACTTATTGTTTTAACGTAATGTCACAGCTTAGTCGTTGCATTTTCAAATTTAAACACCTATTCAGATTTTTATAAAGTCATGAACGACAAACTAGCATTTTCATGAAGAGCGCAAAAACGCTAAATTAATAATGAAGTGCTAGCTAGCTCTCTTTGTTCGCAATTGCGTTATTGCCTAAATTAGTAAATGATGTGGTTTGTGCTTTTTAAAACAACACATTAGAAATGTTGACTACTACAGGGAATTGTGGCCCTTTGACATTTTCGTATGTATTCTGTACAGAAATTTTAAAATCTCTTATCTGTAAAATCTGTCGTTTGAATTTAATTTTTGAGTAGTCGTCCGATGGGTGCCCAAAATTGGTACAATCCTTTTAAAAATGAAGCGCCTAGTGGGTAGAGGCTGTTTTCCTTATAAAATTTATATAGATAGTTGAAAAAGGTTTCTTCTTTATAATCGTTTGGCAGAATTTTAATGGATTTGGTAAGAATAGTAATTTTAGATCCCTAACCAAAACTGCTTCAAGAATAATGTTGTTGTTATTTTTTGGAAATGAGACTCAATGGAAGGGGCTCTTTTTTCTTTTTCAGAAAAATTTCAACATTATTTTCATTTGACACTAATCGTCAGAATTTTATTTCATTTCACACAAATAATCAACTTACACATGTATAAGTACATGTACATGTATACACCAACATTTTTCAAATTAAGACTTTCCCCTAGAAAATGCTTCCCCAAGTGGTACATGTATGGGCCGTTTTCCCTATATGATTTTAAAGAAGCTCAAAAAATAGTATTCAAACTGTAATTCAATCTGGTCAAATTCATAATCTTAGGGCCCTGAATTAAAACTGCTTAAAGGATATTCATCCTTAAGCAGGAAATTGATACCAACTAAAATTAGGCTCCGTATGAGATGGGTCTGTCTTTATGTTACTTATACACTCTGATTTGACTATCTTGTCTACAGTCTAACCTGCCTATAGTTATCGCCCAAGGTACTGAATGAATGTGGCCGCTATAAACAGGTGACCACTATATCCAGGTTTCTGTATTCAGGCATACTATTAGGTAAACAAAATCAGAATTTATCTCACTTTTATTATTTCTTATTGTTCACAAGTATTTAATAATTTTAAAATTATACTATATGTAAATTTGCATCTATCGCATTGTACTGCAGTCTTTTTTTCCTGTCAAAACACTTGAGCATTTTTAAAGTTTAAAATTCACGTACATTTGTATAATTCAAAGACTGTTCTGTACGGTGATTTAAGCACAATTTGTCAAATTAATGTTGTAAAATCCTGACATTCACTCAAATCTTGATTGTAAGAGGAAATTATCTAAATTTCAAGTCAGAATTTTACTGATTTTAATAGCAATAACTGTATATCACACCTTTTACACACTGACTGAGATTACCTGTCATTTTATTGAACATGGTACAATTACCTTAATTCACACAGTTTGGTATTTGCAATTATGGCAATGGCCGCTATGTCGCAATTTTGTGCAATTTTAACTGGCCGCTAGCCGCATTAGACAGGGTCACGCTATATACAGGGTCATTATATAGGGATTTTTGGCCGTCGGACCTGAGACTGGCCGTTAGAGGCAAGGTCGCGCTATATACAAATTGCCACTAATGCAGATTAGACTGTATAAAAATACAGCAGCTAACAATATGTCGCTATATTGAATCACCGTGCGTAAACTAGGCATTTCTTGTTATATGTCGTTCTTAAAAAACTTGTTTATTTATCACTTTAAGTTTACATACATTTAGCTCATATTTAATATTTCCAGAAAATAATAAGTTCGTTGAAGAGGATGCCTCTATATACTTACAGTAATGTGCTGCCTGAAATGTACCTATAGTCATTATTATACTGACCATCCATCGAATGATTGCTTACCTAAATAAAGTTTTAAAAAATAATGAATATGAATTACTAAATTTTGCAACCGGTTAGGATCAGACGTATTGCAGTTGTGACGCATTTATTACATTAATTAATCATAGAAATAATGGATTAAAAGATAGCCAAAATTCTCATTTCTCCCTTTTATGATTTTATTTACTTAAGACCTGATAATCCAACATGAAACCATCAATATGAGATTTTAGACGAAACAATTTTTCGATTGAAAGTTACTTTTTTTCTACTTAGTATCACAAAAAACTGAAACAGTATGTTTGTTAACATTCGTCTTAAAATGAATGACACGTGTGTTCAAAATTTAACTGTATTTCAGGAGTAACCGTATTGATAGAGCTCCCAGATCCACAAACTCTTAACGTGACAGCAGTTGATGCCGAGCCATTTCCTAACAAAGTGTATCCTGAAACTGCCATGAAAACGCATGATCCTTCCGCTTGCGGTGAAACTTGGCAAGTCAGCTCTGATCCTACAGTCAACAAATATGGTAAAGCTGCAGACTTCTGTTTCTGTTACGCTAGAAAGTAGTAAAATGATTCGAAATAAACTTGAACACTTTTAGTATATACATGTCTTTACATTATCACTATACACACATGGCTGTTATTTACTTTTCTATTGCATTTAACGGTCATGTGTACAATATTTAAGTGTCATGAACACACATATATATATATGTCTAATACGTCGAATTGTTCTCGTTTCATTATTAAATACAACATATCGTTCTTTACATATATTCCTCTCAGAATACTGCGTTGGTAGCTCTAACATCACAATAGACGACGTCATCCCCTGTGTGTGGGTCGCAATAAATATGTCTGGAACTGTTGAAATCAAAAATGGAAAGCTTCTGGTAGATGGCATTGCATATTACAATATCTCCGACTTACGGGCTATTAGTGATGGAATTTACGACTCAGATGCTGCTCTAGATAATAATAATGCATTTCTCATGGAGAATGGAAGGACATTATTTTTGTTCATGAGAATTTGCAACAAAGCGGAAATCTGCGCTGTTAAACTAGCAAATACTGTGTTAGTGACATCAAATTATTCAGATATTCTTACATCTGACAATGGAGAAGCCATAAAATACATAACAAAAACAGTGTCAAGGAAACGCAGTATACAGAATCTTATCCAGCAGATTGAAACACCAACAGGTAATACAAGGGTAACAACGCATACACTTCTTTTTGTCATGAATATTGTTAAACACGACATCGTATTACATCATTTTTTACCATATTTTCTTCTCTTCAAACTCGCTATTGAAAAATGTCACTGCGCGACGGTATGTAGCATGCTTGTGATGATTTGTCATATCATAGTAACATTTACCTTACTAATGAACACATTTTTATTCCAGACCTAACAGAAGGACAAAGCATTGCAGTCAACTATCTAACCGAAGAAGACCTAACAAAGGCATACGATTCAGGAGCGTCCAGTTCCTTTAAACCATTTGTAACAAATCCTACTTTAACCTTGAACAAAACGGAAAGACTTCTTCACAGGAGGTATCTTAGTTCTGTGTATAACAATATTGTGTAACTTGATTTATCAACTGATCTGAGCACAAAGTGCTTAAGTATCAGCTATTGTTGTCAAGTTTTGTCCAACGTTTGTCAGTCAGTCGCGTCTGTCAATGGTCAATCACTGGCTTTTTAATTTTTGAAAGCCAGCCATTTTTAAGTTTTGATATTGTGTAATATATAGTTAAAAAACAAGATCACTCGTTCAAAATAATCTTGTAGACACTTAGTAGGCAATATGTTTGACCTTATCTTTATGCAAAGTGGTCAGAATATTACACTTGAAAAAAATCTAGGAAAGTTTGAGACTAGTCTACATGGTTCTCAAAAGAAGGTCACTAGAACATTTCATGAACAAAATTAACAATTTATATTTTGTCATAACAAATCAGCACTCTAGCGACCACAATACAATATATGCAATATTGTTCATAATGTTTTTTGTCTTGAAGATGTCTTAGTCGTGTTCGAAGCTTGGTCCCATAGGGTCACAGAAACTTTGTCACGATGTCAAATCAAAGAAAAACATATTGAACCCAGTCATGATGAAATCTTTTGTTAGAAAGTGCGTCTTCATGGTGCAAAGGTTAACTTCAAAACTGGGTCTCATGGGATGAGAAACTAAGTCACTAGGTCATATGAGGCGATAACTTTGTGAACACTATTGAGAACACATTTTCTAAAGCTTACTTACTCAATCACTCTTACACAGTATTTTTATTACATGTAGATCTAAATGCCTATATAAATCATCCAAGTTTGGTTATGCGTTGCATATGTTGACTATGGCGAGCTAGATGTACTAGTAGGGCTATCCTAATGTTAGAAATTCAGAAAAGTACATTTCAAATTAAAACTGGTTAGAAATTAACAGAGGACCAGGTTACAGTTTCAGCTGTCATATTTGTGTACATGTACATTAATTCATCAATGTTCGAGAAAATTATCTTTTGTACACAACGTATTGTTTTCTTTTTCTTCATACTCAAGGATATTTGAGGTGGAAAACAGTTTAACTATCAGCCCCGTTGGTCAAGAACCTCTGCCAGGAAGTATGATGATAACCCATCATCAAATAAACGCTAATGCTACTGGGGATGATCTGATGTCTATGCTTATACACTGGAATCCCGGTAAGGTCATAATTACACTTGATTCGTCTGAAGACACTGCGTTAGATGATTTCGAAAGATGTAAAAACTGAGGAGGAAATGGTGTTCCCTTGATTATTACAGAATCAATTCAGTTTCAACAAATTATTTTATTCACAAATAAAATCAGTTACGGTAAAAGTTAATTACGTTTCTGTTTTCAACATATATATACATGTATATATGTTATGTCATTGTCCAGTACAACTATGAACTGTTTAGTGCAGAGATAAAAACATAGAGGGCTAAATCTAGTACTGACAGGATACATTATAATCACGGGAGTTCTAAATATGAATTTTAGTGAGGTTGTATATTTACTTTTGCGAAGCTGAATAAAGTAAAGCTATAGCGTAGACAGTTGTTGCGAGCTTCTGTTTAAGACGATAAGATAATGAAAAATGTCAGCATTTTAATTGTTTCGAAATATGTTAACCGTTCGTTTGAAAAGTATGATTATGCAAAAAAGAACAAATAAAATGTAAGAAGGAATATTATTGTTTATAATTCCACTAAAATCTTTCAGTGTCTTTCAGACAATAAAGTTCAATGTTTAGGTCCAATAATCAAAGCATCAGATATTACATAAATTTTAAATACTGTGTCAGTTGGGTGTTCGGGGGGTATTCATCACCTTCAGTGATAGTTCTAGTTCAATTCATTATTCATTTATTTAAAATTATTCATTCTACTCTGAAACGGAGATCTTTCATAAGATACCTAAAGTTCGGTTATGGTTCGTGTATATGGTAACATTCATGTAAATGTGAAGATTATTTTTAAAGTTACAATTAGTTTTCCTTGCATTACTAAAAACACATACATGTATTTGATATTTCACGTCGCCACAGTTTACGCCAGAAGTTACCGGGTAATTATATCATCAACATCTGTAAATCTTAAATGTATAGGATAAGTTAACCCTTCTCTTGGGATCTCCTTCAGTCTTCAGTCAAATAAAATTGCCGTGACGTCTTATGTATTTTTTAAATGTACTCAGACGCCATTCATAGCTGTTGTTTTTAGGCGGGGGAATAATTTTGTTAATAATTTTGTCAGTAAATTTAGAAATTTATCAAAAGATTTTACATGACAGTGATTGTGTAAAGGCGAAGATATGGCTTAGTACTGTCAACTCAAGCTACACAACATATTAAAAAGCAGTACTTTTTCATAGAAAATAATGCACATTAACAAGCCATTAATTCACATGTAATACGTAGGAAACTTTACTTGCAGATGACGACGAATGGCAGATATCAGGCCGAACATGCGGCGATAGAGAGGAGTACGTCACACACAATTTGACGGATAGTACCACGACTGTAGAGGTAAGAAAACGCCTTTTACATATCTTAGTTCATAACATACTCTATAATTTACATCATGTCTGCCCATGAGTCAGACTCAGTAGTACGGGTTTATGGTAGACGAACGTATACGAAATTTGCCCTTCCAATAGTATACACTGACAACGGTTCTTAAAAGAAAAACACCAGTTTAATCTCATCACAATAAAAAGCAAACCATAGTTAATCGTAATGCCATAGTCATATGAAAATGTTTTATTTGGATGATACCAAGAGCAAACTTTCAAAAAGTAGGACTTACATATGTTTTACTTATAAACAATTGGCATGCCTTTATTCCAGGTATGTGATACTAGAAGTTACCAAAGAAACAAGACAGTTAATGGATCATATTCATACTATTCTACTGAAACACACTTTGCTATAGCAACTGTATCAGCCAGTATTGTCAATAATCCTCCACGCCTTATAGGACCAAGACATATTATCATCGAGGAGGATTCAGGTAGGAACGTTATTAGTGTCTCTATATTCTTTATGTAATGTAGAAAGCTTTCGGAACATAAACACTGTAAATACATGAACGTAAAGATGCAAGCAAAGCTTAGTCACCATGTATTAAATAAAATATCGTTTTTCTATCTTAACCTTTCTGTTAAATATAAACAGAATATTATAACAGACCGTTGATCTGCGGGGTCGTATCTGTAGTTCTGTAGTTCCAAATTACACATGAGGCGGAGAAATGGTGACGCAAGTTAGACTTTACTCAGGAAGTTCAGCTGCTGATTTTCCGGGAATAATCCTGACTAGATAGTGTGTCGCAACTGCAACCTAGCTCTTTATAATATTATAGCGTTGTGTGTTGTGTCCAGGCATTAATTGATTATTAGTTTGGGTACCCGGTACTTATCCCCATTACTGGACTATGTATCCTACGCCAAACATAGCTCCCTTTCAAAGCCACATTTAGGGATGAAAGCCAATATATACAGCATTATAGAATTACTTTGTGTCTGGTCTATATTTGTCTGATGCATAATGTGTTTTTGTAATAGACAGTATCCTGGAAAAGATGATAAGTGGCATGTTGCTTAATTACTAATATATTACATGCATTTTATCATCTTTCAGAAGAAAGTATCTTTCTGCTAGAAGGAGAAGATGAGGAAAATGATTTGATAACATTTGAAATAGCCCAAGGAAGAGATACCTCTGCAATTGGCAGAGTTAATTTAAGCATAAATGGAGAGTATGTAACATTCTTTCAAAATCAATATTTACCAGTGAATGGTAGGGACAATGCGTATGCATTGTCAACAAAAATAGTTTTTGTCCTTTTTTCTAAATACGATTCAATATTTATGTATATCTATATTTATGTCAATTGTATACAGTAATCACTCTTGAGTATTTTATTTTAGTTTTGATCTTACGTATATTTCAAACTTGCACAGACTAATGATTAACAGTTTTCTTGGTGTTTACTGTATCAGAGCTTTAATGTCAGTTTCATTATGTGTTTGCAAAAGTTACATGTAAAACTGAGGTTTAATCTATATGATAAAGAGATGTTACAATGGAATGAACTTTCCATCAGACATCTCGTTAACGTCCAAAATATCTTATAAAAAAAAATAACTACGATATTTTCAAAAGCTAGCTCTGTTGCATAAAATGTGAGGCAAAGAGTAAATTGCTGTTTAGCTAACTGGGTTAAGTTATAGAAGATGGTTCGATTTTTTTCGAATTTATTTTGACATTACAGTCATAGTTATATGCTGCTGGTATTGATATTTCAGTGTTTATTATCAGAACGGTTTGCGTATTGCTGCTGCTGCCGCTGTCGCTGTGGGTTTATCGCATATATTTATTTATTTGCAGATTGTCGATTTACCCTTGTCTAGAATGCATTGATACTTTCAATATATCTCTGATATTGAGAGATAAACCAGAACTTGCAGAAATATATCCACAAGAACAAGTCGAAGTTATCACTATTCAAATAATGCCTGTGAATGATCCTCCATCTATACACCTTGTAAATAAAAATGCCACCAGTCTTCTTTCAGACGACATAACGGATACAGTTTACGTAAGTGGTTTAACATTTGACCAAACAATAGAATGAAAACATAAGCTAACAGAATTAATAGAAATATTGAAATAGTTATGGGGCCAGAAATGAAAACTTACTCTGAATTACATTTGTATATGCATGTTTTCAAGACATAAAAAACGGTATCAAAAGCTTCTCAATAGTATGAAAATAATGCGTTTTAAAAGGAGTAAGAATGTATACGATAATAAATGTAGTACAACAGTACGTGTAGTATATTTCTCTTCAGGTCTATGTTGAACAGAACGATAAGAAGATAGCAACAAATATAGGATTCGTCATAGCCTATGACATTGATGGCCCACAAGACTTGACCATCTCAATTTACGACGGAGCTATTAAAGGAACATTCCAGACAGAGGAAGTGCCACTTGCTGAAATGTTGGCTGTAATGAAGTGCTCTAATAAACAGGTTAAATGCATAAACCATTTATTCAAATGACAGCTCTTGTTGCGAATTTGCTTGGCCTTAATGCATTTCTCACATGTCAACTGGTTGTGTTTTTCTAAACACTTATTATTCTACCTTAACTTTTAAATGAGTTACATGTAATATAAATTGTAGGGATAAATTTACAGTATAAACCTAATTGGACCAACTTTCTTCTAAGGGTAATATGTAAGTGTATTCTTAATCACATTTTCTTTTTTAATATTTTCATAAAAACACAAAACATTTCCACAAAACATTATAAAATTTTCAAGAAAACTGGGTTGTGCCAGGGAAATGTCAAGACTTTTTGTGTCTGGAAATATGTAGAAATCTTGTTGCCTGGGTTTGATTGATTGATAACTTAACCTTTCAAAATTTAACTTGTGATATACATTGAAAATATATGAGTATAAGTAGGTATAACACTTGCATGGTGAATACATATTTATGCTTATTTCTCATTCGTAGTACTCATATACATTGTAATTATATAATATATT
Source organism: Saxidomus purpurata (assembly GCA_022818135.1). Classification (NCBI taxonomy): domain Eukaryota; kingdom Metazoa; phylum Mollusca; class Bivalvia; order Venerida; family Veneridae; genus Saxidomus; species Saxidomus purpurata. The sequence goes on from JAFMSR010000004.1 coordinate 34,792,226, forward strand.
TCCAACTTGATTGCTACAGTGCCAAGGTACGCCCGCTCTAGAATCACCTACTCAAATGGACTGGAAGGGAATGAACATTAGATATACATTGAATGAAACATATCACGGACAGGAAACAATCAAGCTGGTTGCTCAGGACAACAATGGAACTTATTCTGATGTTATTACAATAACGGTGGCCGTGATGGAAATGAAATGTGAAAATGGAGGATTATGCAAAAGTAATATGAACCTTTATTATGCAATTAATATCTTGGTAGCAATTCTTCGTTGATATTTATCATTAGGTCTAAAAGTTCTAGTAAGAGACATACATTTTATGTACCTGTTGGTAGCTATTCGCTTCTAGGTAAACGTTATTCTATACATGCTTAACATGAGCTTTATTTCTCGAAGGATTCTGTATAAGACCTGGTTGTTTATATCGGTACTGATATTTTTGTCGCAAAAGGCAACAGCAATAAATTGTATTATAGGCTTGAACGTCCTACAGTACACTTGCGACGATGTGCGTAGAGCAGAAAGTTTTGATGAATATTATACCTGCATGTGTCCGTCTTATTGGACCGGTCCATACTGTTTGATTGATGTGAATGAATGCCAAGAAAGTCCTTGTCGCTCTCAACAGAAGTGCAGGAATTATGATGGCGGCTATGACTGTTACTGTGAATCTTCTGATGTCCTGTGCAAGATGTCTCTGGAAGCTTGGCAGTTCGCACTAATTGTCATATTGATTGCACTTGTTCTAGTAATGATCTGCATTGTAGTATGCTACCGAAAAAACAAGTAAGATGCCTCCTAGTATGTTTAATGAATTAAAGACGCATTTGTAAGTACCATATACATGATATTATAATAGATATAAATGAGCTGAATGTTGCAGTTGAATTTTTTTAAACAAACTATAAATGATATGCTACGCTAGCTTGACCTGTGAGCTAAGTAGGACCTCAGTTACTGTCGCAGTAGTAGAAATATCAGTTTAAGAACGTTCCTTTAGCACAGGTGTCAAATACTATCCTTAAGATTTTGATACTAAATGCACATTTACACCATAAAATTGCAAGAAAGTGAGCTTTTAATGGGAAATAACGTCAAATGCAAGAGAAAATAATTAGTATCTCGAACGTGTTTGGTCTGTTTGTTTTAGTATAAAATTTGTTATTCCAAAATACTCTTAACTTGCATCGAAGATGATTAAAAAATAATTACTTTCATATTCTATTGTGGCCTGTCTGTACTATTTATTGATAAGTTGGTTTATTTCTAACATTGTTTCACTTTTTCGTTTCAGACAAGGTTCTTACGACATTGACGTAAGTATCTGCACAGTGGAGAACCGTAAAGGGCCTTGCGAGTGCAAGCATGCGTTACCTGGACCTTATTGGTGTCGGGAACGGACCACATTAGTGATTCAAGGGAAACTTGAAACAAATGCTATGTGGTGGTGCATTTAATTGGCATCGTTTAAAAATGAAAAAACAGAATTAAGATCCTTAAAGACGGAGAATTAATGAAGATAAATATGCTCAAATACATGTTTCAGTAACATTTGATGCGAAATTACTCATTTTAGATAGGAGCCCTGCTTCACTTCAGATTGTCTGCTTATCACAATCATTTCTTATAATTTCAAAGAGCTGTTCTTTCATGTGAAACGATTGCTTCAGGGTCTCGCAAAATCTGATTTTCAATTGCTGTCTGAAAAACTGGAGGGAAAGGACCTTTTAAGTTCTTGCAAAACGGGATAAATTCATGGCTCGGCAAATTTCGCCCTTTTTAATAAACTGTTGTGTTACAAAAATAAATGTGTGCGCACAAATACATGTGTATTTTTCTTTACAGGTTAAAATTGATAATATAAGAGTACCACTTAAAGAAATGTATTTTCTAGGAGAAAAACGCTGTTTTAGTCTACATTCGTTATCATCAAAATTACCACCTCTACACTGTTTTCGGGTAAAGATTCTCAGCCACCTGTGTGTTTTCACGCTGCGCACTAACTTGGTCCGTTTCTGGCACTAATACGATAACGCATTTTGCACTGATGAGGTCCTTAACGGCACCGATAAGGTCTGTTATGGTTCTCCGCTCGTGCTTTTGTCAAGTTTGAAAAAAAAATTGTGTTTAAGGACAGTAGAAAGATGAACGGGAGTGTAGCGACTGGAGACATTTTATTTGTTATAGAACAAGTGCGGGTGAACATTAATACTTTCAGTGAGAAGTTTTATATGCCATTCAACGAAAACGCCGTAATAACCAATTTAGCGATCTTACATTAGTTACCGATATTGTGAAGTACTATGAACTGAATTTAACATATACTATACAAAATAAGAAACTTCCGCTAAGTTTGCTTGGACATTGCTGGATGAAAACAAAAGGGTGGAATCATTGTTATATATGCGTTTAAAGAGTGTTCCATGGTGCATCGTTTGGTGAAAAAATGATAGTCAACGGTTAACAGAATATGAAGAAATTTTTGACCAAGTGAGGTAGGCGTTAAAAACAAAAATAATAAACTAAATAATAATAAAAACACTTAATAACGGCTATGACAACCACTTATTAGGACATTTAGCGGACCAGCTATCAATGAAATCAATGTTATTTGTCATAACAAAAATTTACAGTGTCTATAGCTGTATAAGATGTGGCATTATCATGCTGAAAAATCGAGATATTGGCGTTGTTATGGAACAGATGAATTATTTTTCATTGATGACTGGCCTGCTAAAAGTCCTCATTTCAACCCAATCGAGCACGTATCTGATATTCTGGATAAACGAGTGAGGCGTCGTCCCAACCCACCTGCTAACGTCAAGAACTTCGTCAAGCGCTCATTCAGGAATGGAACAATATTCCACAGGCAGAAATCAACACTTTAGTCAATTCTATGCGCCGGTGATACACTGCAGTGGTCGACTCAAGAGGTGGTCATACCCGTTATCAAGTGTTATTTTTGTTTTTAGTCCCTACATGTACCTCACTTGGTCAAAATTTCCCCCTTATTCTGTTAACCTTTGGCCATCATTTTTGAACTAAACGATGCATCATGGAACACTCTTTAAACGCATATATAGCAATGATTCCACCGTTTTGTTTTCATCCAGCATGTGATCGCTATCGGCCAATCAATATTCAGCATTTATGGTAGATTATTAAGATTGATAAGTGTAACTATTGACTTTTCTATTTGATAATTGTCACTTTTGATTTTCTATAATAGATCAAACTTAAAGTATATCGCTCGCTCGACTTTCAACATTTGATTTTTTTTAAAAGCCTCGTCACAACAAAATGTTTCTATTTCTTTTTACAGGAGAGAGAAAATAGATGTAGAATACCGGTAAGTAATAAATTTAATTAAAGAATACTTGATAATAGGATTAAGCGAAATAAAACAGACTAATTCACAAAATATTTACCACAAACGAGGTAAGACACGTCTGGAAAATATCTGACTCACCAAACAGAATACCTTTACACAAAGAATACCTATATATTAATCTGACTAGCATGTGTTGGCTTTTCCAATAACAAAGCATACTCTTAAGTAATAATTGGAAATCGTGTTACGTTGAAGGTCAAGGTCAAACACAGAGCTCAAAACGTGATATATGCTATATACCAGTATTTCATGTCCGGGCTGTAATTTCAAAATGTATTGATTGACATTGAAAAAGCCTGCCAGTTGTTGTCTATACCACAAATGTGTGTCATGCACAACATCCAGGAGGCTACCTTGAAGGTCCATGTTTCAACCAAGCCTGCTCAAGGTCAATTTAATTTTTAGGGTCAAAGTTCACCAGACTATTCACCCTTCGAAGGATTTTCATCAAACTTAGGTCAACTGTTAATCTCATCATGATGAAAAAGGCCAAGGTCACTCTTGGGGTCAGCGGTCATGTTACTATATTTCGCAACCCTTTTTAAAAGGATTTTCATGAAACAGTCATACGTTCGTCTCATCCTGTCATTTTCGGTTGGGACTTTGTAATGCTTGGCAATACTCCGTCCACTTGTTCTGAATGGTTCAATTTCATTCATGAGAATTTCCCTTTCAGTGTGTTTTAAAGTGCTTACTCTCCTCAAAATAATAATTGTATAACCTGTATATGTTATAGGCTGCTATTTTTCAAAACTGTGTCAAATTTCGTGATATTTTTATTGTATTATGAAGTTTGTTCCGGAAAGATTTTTTTAATATTCCTGCTATGTCTGCAAATACGCCTTAGCGCAATGTCATAAAATGCACATTGCTTAATACCTTTGTTAAACCTGTTAAACTCTTCTTTTATCGTAATCATAAACACAAGAAATTATATAAATTATGAATTGATTTAGATGAAATCGTTAATGTAACTAGAGAAAACAAACAAGAAACATCCCTTCGTTTGTATTGATCACCCCATCCTCATACGTGTCGTGCCAATCGTTCCTTTCAAGATATCCAATTTTCGCTCACCTGAGCATAATGTACTGAGGTAGAATTCATGCGACCATCCGCTATCTGTAGTTTGTCCACTATTTCGAAAACAAAATTGTGTCCCAAATCCGCTTGATAGAACTTGTCACGGGTGTTTCTCGAATGATCCCTTTTATAATTTGTGAAATGTACTTGCCATTGAAACCATAGTTTATGTTTGAAAAAGTTGGTAAAAGTTTAAAATTATTTGACACTTATAATCAGCGAATGTCCCATCTACAAAATTATGTTATACACAATGTATTACGTTGTTATCTATTGATTCTAAACAAGACTTTCAAATCGGAAATAAATCTTTTCGAATTTGAGGTCCTCATGGCACAAGGCTGTATATTCTGTTGCATCTGGGAAATGAATGAATTTTATAATAAAAACAGTTTTTAGTAGTGGTTAGATAAAACTATTATTGTTGTTTTTATATCTGTTCAGTACCCTGGTGAATTGTGCATGCCGAAGCTTGGGATACAGATGTAATGCATTAACTCAGGGGGAGGGGGGTAGCTATCATGACTGTCTTGTTTTACAAATGCGCTAGTAAAAATACTAAATGTGAAATGGAAAATCTTGAGTTATTATTTGAACAGGCAACGTGTGGCTGCATGTCGTAACAATAGTATTTTAAACTGTGTAGGCGTGCAACTTACAATGTCAGCCCGGATAGCTCAATAGGTAGTGCACGAGACTTGTAATCTCGGGGTTGTGGGTTCGATTCCCAGGGCTGACCAACACTAAAATTACTAACAGTCTTTCGGATGAGACTTAAAAACCGAGGTCCCATGTATGGGTGAAAACCTGGCATGATAAAGAACCAGGTGTGTCTCTGGAATTGGGACGCTTTCTGTATCTTGCACTATCTCCCGAAACCTAAAATAACTAAACTCTTCTGGGGGCGTTGGTCATATGGGAAACCGGTACCAACGATAAACCCTAATATACCATACCATACAACTTACGTTTCGGGTTTTATTATACCTACGTAAACGAAACATCAACATGCTGACAAGATTGCAATGTCCTGTTGCAATGAGAGTAGTATCACTGGAGAATTATTGTAATTGTATACCAAAACTTTTTCAGGGAGACATTGACGGAATTGAATTAACAGAATATCGAAGCGGTCCAAGCAAAGAAAAACTCGACATCAAAAGGGTAAGTTCTTAATTTTTATTTAACTACGCGTCGCAACGCTCCATTCGCATAGTAGATATTAATTTTCTAATAACAAATGTATTTTTAATATTTTATACGCTTCTGTAATACCAGCATTGTTTTCACATCTAAATCTTGAATGATTCTGAAAATATTCATGTTATCCCACAAACAAAGTTAAAATGGGAGTGGGGTTCATATTGGAGTAAACTTGTCGGTAGGTCGATCGTTCAGTAGGTTCGTCGGCCGGTTGGTTTTTCCACTCTATCTTCTAAACCCCTTGATGGATTTTCGTGAAACCTGGGACAAATTTTCATGTTATCAAGACGACGTGGTCGACCCGTGTTACAAGTCTTCTTGCTCAAGGGAAAGGTCACACTTAGGGGTCATTTATCTTTCGTGACTGCTTAATACCGGTATTTCTTTGACCTCATATAGGATTTTCATGTAACTTAGACAAATTTTCATCTAGACAAGACTTCTTCTAGAAATCATCTTCCTGTCCTGTTGGATCACGGCCAAGGTCACTCTTAGGGACCGTTTGATCTTCCTGTCCGCTCGATATCCCCTTGACCCCTTGAAGGATTTTCACAAATTTGCATGAAATATTCATATTATCGTGATGATGTGCAGAACCCATGTTCCAACCCCGCTTATTTAAAACTTAAGGGTCAAAGATCATGAGACTTTATCTCCTAACTTCCTAGTAAGATTCGGCCAAAACGTTCATCTTATCCAGACGACTAAGACCTAGGTCATATTAACGGGTCACAGACCATGAAAGTGTATCTTTTTAACTCCTGTATAATTTATGTATGATTACTTGGAACTCTCTTAAGTACTGGTCAATATTGAATATCCATTTCAAAATGAAGCACCATTATTGTCCATTAGCTTCTTTGCAGAAATTGAGACAAAACACATCAAATTCAATGTCGTTATTGAAACATGTGCAGAAAGAGGATACCATTTAAAACAAGTTTACAAACCGACACATATGGTCCAAATTTCATGACTGTAGATTCACTTTTAAAAGGTCAAGGTCATCCAAGGTAAATGCGAAAATGTGTTTGCCAAACTTAGCATATGGTCCACAGTTCATCACAGAAAAAACACAGGGCCAGTTTTGACGTTAGGAGCATAATAAGAATAGTCATGGGAAGACCACTAGACAATGCTACAATCCAAATATCTAACACCTGAACAATACAGTTATAAACAGGGAGACTATATACACTGTGTATAACTCTATTTAACATAATAACCCCCGGGGCATGCCCAGTGTATGACCCCAGGGGCACAAATTTAATAATTGTGGTAGTGAACCCCTAGACAATGCTACATATCTAATATATACGTCTTATGGTTTAGTACAATAACATTTATATAGTATTTCCTTATATTGTATACATGTATAAGTCCATATAAAATAAGTGACCCATAGGGCGGGGCTAATTTGAACCCAGGACAAAAGTTTGCGCAATCTTGATATTGCCACAAACAAAATATCTAAGCATTAGGCTAACCTTTGGACAAGACGACTTTTAAAGTATTTCCTATATAAGTAAATATAAAACAGGTGAACTTCAGGGTGGGGTCAATTTTGACCCAAGGGGTTTAAGTTAAACAATCTTGGATAAGGACCACTAGGACATACTACAGTACATATTAAATATCTAAGCCTTGAAACTTCGTGGTTTTGAGCAGGAATATATTAACATACGTCTATATAAAATAATTGGCCAACGGGGTCAGTGTTGGTTCCAAGGGTATAATTTGAGCAATATAAGTAGAGTGATGCATACCAAATATGAAAGCTCTATGCCGTATGGTTTTGGATAAAACGATTTTTAAAGTTATTTCTTTAGAAAAACTAGCTTGAATAGAGCATGTTTTCCCACGGCGTGACCAAATGTAGGCTCCAGAGTGTAAAACAGTAAAATATAACAAATTTCGATACATAAGGGACAATAACTCTGTACGTATAAGTCCAACTCTGACACAAACTCGAACTTGATGGAGATCTTTTGGTCATACATATTTTCTTCACATTTGGTACACGATTATTCAAACAATGTAGCTTTAAGAGTATGAACAAGGTCAAATATTATAAGGGGTAATAACTTTAGAAATACTGGTCGATCTCTTGGCCGAGATCTTGTAGCCATATACAATGTACAGTGTACCCCAGTTTGAATTAGATTGCTTCAGAAATTAATGTGAAAGCTAGAGTTTTAACGAACTAGCTTTGGACGTACGATGGACGCCGGACATTTATGGTTCCTAAAAGTTCATCTTGAGCCATAGGCTCAGGTTAGTAAAAAGTCATGAAAGTTTATCTTCTAAATCACTTGACGGATAGTCGTGACAATTTGGGTCGAATGTCGACCATATCAAGCTGATGTTCATAGTACATTTTTTCAGTCAGATTTCGAATTGACATGTCGTAAATATTCCACATATTAACATGATAATGTTATGAGACAAGGCGGGTTTAAGGGCGTTTTTTTCTTTTATAAATTGTTGTTAACAATTTGACTGAAATATATACACTAGTGATGGTATCTAGATCAACTTTGAAATTTAAGCTATATTTACTATATGTTCACATTAATAGTAGCAATATCAAGATTATCAATATTGCATTACATGTACCACATTAAATGTCTTGTTAATGAACAAAAAGCATACTTCAAACGATATATGCTTCAAATATTTGTTTGCAGATTAAACTATCTTTTATGTTCTTTCATTTACAAAAACGGCCGTTTTAGTTAATAAATTTATTTGTTTTATTGTACGTGTGTGTGCCTCACACTAAATTCTTATTTTCCTTTGATATTCCAAACTGTTCATACATGTACAGGTGCGAGAACAGCATGCAGAGGGTATTGAAAGTGAACACCCTCCTGCACAGTTTGTTCATGTAGAAGGATCCAAGAAGATAACATCAATAAACAGAAATGAGCAGGTTCATTATTTTGCTTATGAAAATTATTGCTTGCGCCTTCAATTAATTTAGAAACAGATATCTCTTTCAGACATAAGAACATGTTCAGTACAAAATCTAACTTTCAACTAAAAATATTTTTCACAATAAATATCATACAATGTATTATTCTACTTTTTGATATGTCACTTATAATTGGATTATGAGACAGTTTGGTGTCGAGGATAAACATTGAACTATCTATATGCCTAAGGAAGAATATATGAACTTAAAGCATGTGGACAGTGACAGTCATTCTGAAGTAATAATACTAACGAACATGACCGAAATATTATGCAACACCAATCCTGGTAATAATAATAATTATTCCGCTGCATGTGAACCTGAAATAAGGCTCACGTTAAGAGAGGCACTTTTAAATGTCTAAAGCATGCATACATTGAAAGTTATAAAATCGTTCGATTGTCTTTTTCAGGATAGCGAGGGAATTCATGAACAAGAAACTGATGAACCAGAGATAACACCACTTATGTCTGACATTGTGACAGCATTGGGAAAAACTATACATCCTCAGGTATAAGAATTAATAATAGTCTTAGTATTGCCGGTACGTAACATCAAGGAAAGTCATTGCAGGATAATGTATTGAATAACGCTGCTATAGTCAGTGGTAATAAGCACTTAAAAACGTTCGCCATCCATTAATTGTGTTATTAAAAATATTGACCAATTGGCTTAAAATGTTCTGTTTATTTAAGGTAAGATACCCAAGTGCTTAACATCACTTTATAACATTTATACTTGCCCAGTAGCGATACATTTGCTGGTACCAAGTCAAAAATGACAAGGTTTGCCTGAGGCAGCACACAAAGGCAGTAGCTGTTTTGTGGATACCGGTGGAAGACTGTTCTAGTATTCATAGTCTTAGTAGGTTTTTTCATATTATAACAAAAACATATTTAATAGACAACTCAGATCTATGCAAGGTTAATGATAACTGGTAGAAGATAAAAAAATACTGCTTTTGACCTTACCTTACAGAGACTATCAATGTAATTTCACTATTTTAAACAGAAGCTGTTCTAAGATTTAACGCATTTCCACAAAATATTGTAGTAAGAAACACGTCATTACAGTTGTACATGGTGGCTGAGAGGTGGGAATACATACCCCATCAAACAATGCGTGACAATAAAATTCAAATAACTGTTTATTTCATAGATGTTCATATCTGAATATTGATACATCTCTAGGATTTGTACTGTAATAGTACTGTAGTACTTTAAAGTTATGTAGTACTCTATTTTACTGTAGTACTCTATACTACTGATTAGTACTGTAGTTCTACATAACATGTAGAGTTATGTAGTATTCTAAATTATTGTAATGCAGTACACAGTACAATATTTAAAGATGTTTCTTATTCTAGTTATAACGACCCCTTGTGTGCGCTGTACCGAAACCATTTCCTGTTGTTTTTCTGGAAGGGGGCAATGGATGAATGCTACAGAGCAAGTGTGGCGACATTCTATCCACTGGCTACTTTCAGTAACAGCGGCCCCTGTCTGCAGTGGACGGGAACAATTTCCTGCTTTTTGAAATGTTACAATACAAAAATGCTATAGAGCACCTTTGGCGACATTCCACCAATTTGTTATAAAAATAAACCGTGTTAAGGTTTTTCTATTTTTAGTAACAGCTACCACTGTGTGCATTGGGCCGAAACCATTTCCTTTTTTTGAACGGGGACAATGCAAGGATGCTACAGAGCAAGTTTTGTAAAAATCCGTACATTGACATGTAGTTTCTGAATAGTACTTTACTTTGTGTAAGACGGGACGGAACGGACGGACGGGACAGACTGGACAACATGCGTGATTCCTATATAGCTCCCGCTTTACCAGCGGAGGTATACTAATTCTGCCGGCTGCAGGGGAACCCACAATGAGTCTCCCCTCTGGGGACGCGACTATAAAAAGACTGTTCTAAACGGCTAAAACATAAATACATTGAAACTCATTGAATCTTTTTACTGTCCGTTTCAGGATAGCGAGGGAATTCCTGAACAAGAAACTGATGAACCAGAGATAACGCATTTCTGACATTGTGACAACATGGGGAAAAACTGTACATCCTCAGGTATAAGAATTAATAATAGTCTTAGTATTGCCGGTACGTAACATCAAGGAAAGTCATCGAAGGATAATGTATTGAATAACGCTGCTATATTCAATGGTAATAGTCACTTAAAAACGTTCGCCATCTATTAATTGTGTTATTAAAAATATTACAAATTGTCTTAAAATGTTCTGTTTATGTAAGGTAAGATACCCCAAGTGCTTAACATCACTTTATAACGTTAATACATGCTCACACGGACCTATATGCACATATGTATATAGGTCCGTGATGCTCAGTAGAAATACATTTGCCGGTACCCAGTCAATAATGACAAGATTTACCTAAGGCAGCAAACAAGGGCAGTAGATGTCTCATAAGCTTATAAAGGAAAAACTTTAAAATGCTTCTCCTCTAAAACCACAAAGGCCAAAGCTTAGATATTTAGCATGTAGCATTTCCTAGTGGACCTCTACCAAAACTCATGACCCCGGGGTCAAAACTGACCCCGTCCGGGGGTCACTTGATTTTACATAGGTTTCAATAGGAAAAGCATTAAAAATCTTCTTCATCCGAAACCACAAAGCCTAGAGCTTAGATATTTAGTGTGTAGCATTGTCTAGTGGCCCTCTATAAAGTTTGTTCAAATCTTGCCTCTTGGGTGAATATCGGCCCCGCCTGGGGGAGTCACTAGTTTTACATAGACTTGTACAGGAATACCTTTAAAATCTTCCTCTCCAAAACCACAAGGTCTAAAGCTTAGATAGTCGGCGTGTAATATTTACTAGTGGACCTCTACTAAGAGTGTTGAAATCATGCTCTAGGGGTCAGAATTGACCACACCCAGGAGGTCACCGGTTTCCAAATACACTTATAATAAACTTCAAAAGTCGTCCTCTCACAAAATGCATGGACTAGAGGTTAGATAATTAGTATGTAGCATTGTCTAGTGAACCTCTACCAAGCTTGTTGAAATTTTGCCCCTGAGGTCAATATTGGCCCCGCCCGGGGGTCACTTTTTTACATAGACATATAGGAAAACCTTTAAAAAATCTTCTCAGAACCACAAGATATAGAGCTTATTTATTTGATATCAAGTATTGTCTAGTGGACCTCTACCAAGTCTGTTGAGATCATGCCCCTGGGGGGGGGGGTCAAAATTGACCACTCCAATGGGGTCTTTTATCTGTATATAGAAATATAGGAAAAACCTAGCTTTCAATGAATTCCTATAGCAACATGCGACTTACCTAGCAACCAGGGACTTCCTTAGCAACCAGTGACTTCTCCAGCAACCAGTTACTTCCTTAACAAACAGTAACTTCCACTTAGCAACAACGTAGTTCCCTAGCAACCAGTGAGTTCCCCTAGCAACCAGTGACTTCCGTAGCAATCAGTGACTTCCTACACAACCAGTGAGTTCCCCTAACAGCCAATGACTTTCCTATTAACTGTTGGCATCCTCTTGCCAACAGTGACTTCTTTAGCAACCATTGACGTCCTAAGCAACTAGCAACGGTGGACTTCTTTGGAAATCGCTAACTTCCCGTAGTAACCAGTCATTTCCTTAACAGTCATTGATTGTTTCTTAGCAGTCATTGATTGCCCCTGGCAGCTGGTGAATTTAAGAACCCATAGACTTTCCCTAGCAACCAGTAACATTCTTAGCAACTACTTACTCCCTTCAGCAACAAGTGACTTCCTTAGGTAAGTGCGCTGGTTGTCAGGGGAGCGATATAGGGTCATCATGGCCCTCTTTTTTTCATATCATAGCAAAAGGACAATTTAATAGACAGCTCAAATCTATGCCAGGTTAATGGTTACTGGAAAAAGATTTAAAAAATTACTGCTTTTGACCGTACCTTACAGAGACTATCAATGTAATTTCACTATTTTAAACAGAATCTGTTCTAAGATTTAACGCATTTCAAGAAAATATTACGGTAAAAAAGACTTCATTACTGCTTTACTTGATGTCTGAGAGGTAGAAATACATACCCTATCAAAAATGCGTGACAATAAGATAAAATAACTTGTGATTTCATAGAGTTCGTCATATCTGAATATTGAAACATCTCTAGGATTTATTTGGTGACGGTTAATTCCGGTACATTTTGTTAGAAACTCTGTTGCACCGATGATTAATGCATTTTCTAAATATTTGTTGCAGTTATCTAATGAAATGCCTGATGTGGAGGAAACATAAACCCAAAAAGAAACACGTTTTAGCATAGGACCATTGTGTCGTCATTCTATTGAAAAGAATTCAGCATGAGGAGGCAACCCAGATGAAACCTACTGACATGTTCACAATTAATTTAGATACAGTTTTCTTACATATCAATGTGTAGTGAATACTTAGAAACTGTTATTATTATAATTTCAGTTTTGTGTTGTGTATTAGAAGACTGTATGTACGACTATTATTTTTAAGTGTTGAGTTGTGTTGCATTTTGTTTTGTTTTTTTTAATTTGTATCCTTTCTTGTATACTTGTTTTACTCAATTGTAAGAATGTCCTAGAACAATGTCGATTCAAATTTTATTTTAGAAGTTTATAAAGAAAAAGCAAATGCTTTCATTGTATTATAAAACGGCATGCCTCATTAAGAAATAACCGGTCATTTTATCCACGCTTTGTTTGGTCAATAAAGTCTCAACATCTGAAAACTAAATCTATTAACTGTTAATTGTAGTTGACTATGTCGTAATATAGCTCAAAGAAAAATAATAACTCACTTCTCCTAAATTTTTAACTTTTAAGTAAAAATATATTTCGCTAGATAGATATTTCAGGTGATTGAACCATGACTACCTGACACAAAGAAAACAAGTGTCGTTATTTGGGAAAAAATAAGTCAATTTTCATGACACTGTTTTGGTAAGCCATAGTAAATCTTTGACGACGGCAAGTTTTCCATGGCACACTTTGTCCTGGCTCTTTAATCATTAGAATCATTTGCCAATGTTTATCCACGGAAAACTTTCCTATGTAAAATTTGATTAAATTGCTTACAAAAATGCCTTTAGATAAAGACCTTTGTTATTTTATTATAAGCGGGATTTCTTTCTCTGTAAATAAACTGTTTAGCATATATGTACTTATTAACTGTGTTACTTTCCTGACATTAAAATTTTGTTTTGTCTGTTTGTTCTTATTTTAATGAGCAATTATCTGAATGACACAGACAAGTATTGATACTGGAAAAATAGCTATAAACAGTCTAAAACCAATTGAAAATTGTGGTGTCTCACAATCTGTAACCTTGACTTTCAAAGTTTGGACCCGGCATTTCCGCACAACACTACTCATGTGCCTCGAAGGTATAATAGAGTTACAGTCTGTACAGGAAACAAGATGGTCATTATGGCCCTGTATCGCTCACCTGAGTATCATTGCACCATAAAACGAGAAAATGTGTCAAAAGGTCATAATCAATTTTGGAATTAAATTTGCAAAACCGCACAAAAAGTCCATATGTCATGGTCTGTCAAGGTCAAAGTGAAATTTGCATGAAACACTATCCATACCGTTCAATTTTCATTGTTGTAGCTTCGAAAACAGGAAAGAAGGTCAGTAGGTCAACGTCATGGTCAGCCAATGTCGCAGCTGAAATTTACAGACAAAACTGTATACATGTTACACATTTCGTTGATGTAGCTTTAAAACAGAAAGTAGGTTATTAAAGGTCATCCAAAGTCAAAGTTGAAAAATCTGCTTGCAAAACATAATCCATAAAGTTTATGTTTCATTGCTGTAGCTTCAATAACAAGAAAATATGTCAATCGATCAGGTGACCTCGCGGCGAGGCCAACTTGGACCTAAGGGGTCTGATTTAAACACTCTTGATGCAGGACCACTAAGTAATGCTACAAGCCAAATATCTAAGCTTTCGGCTTTATGGTCTGAAACAAGAAGATTGTTTTTAAGATTGTCCTACATCATGTTGATGTTGATGTTTCATCTTCGTCTTCTCTATCTTCGGGGCGGTGTCGATTTTGACCTTGAACAATCTTGATAGAGGACCATTTGGTAATGCTGTCTGCCAATTATTGATGTTATAGTCATTGTGGTTTGAGACAAGAATAGTTTTAAAGAGTTTCTTATAAATATATAAGCCTATATTAAAACCGGTGGTCATGATTTGAACAATCTTGGTAGAGGGCCACAAGACGATACTACTTGCCACATTTCAAGCTCTGGGCCTCTTGGTTTTGAAGAAGAAGATTTTTAAGCTTGTTGTCGTAGCACCAAGTGTTCTGTTTTGATCTGCTTTAGTGCTGAACATTTATGCCAAGTAAAAATGCCCCCAAAGGTGGGCAGATTAAAATCCGTCCGTCTATCTGTCCGTCCGTGTGTCAGTCTAATGAAGGGATCATCATATGACATAGCAAAAATATTCAGCACATGAAGACGACGTTTCGAGTCAAGACTCACGTGCCTATCTCAAATGTCAAGGTTACGGTTAAAGTTAAGAGGTAACGAAATCCTGTATATATGCACACATTCGTGTCCGGGCTGTACCTTTATCATGCATGAAAGGATTTTCAAATCATGTGGCACAAATGTTCAGCACATGAAGACGACGTGTCGCGTGCAAGACCAACGACCCTACCTCAAAGGTCAAGCTCATACTTACAGTTTAAAGGTAATGGAATCCTGTATATATCCACTCCGGACTGCAGATATCTTGTACTTGGTTTTAAAATAAACTTGGCGCAAATATTCAGTACATTCAATACGATTCGTCGCGTTCAAGAACGATGTCCCTACCTCAAAGGTCAAGGTCACGCTTCTAAAAAGAGTTTAAAGGTAATGGAATCCTGCATACAAGCTCACATTTGTGTCCGGACTGTAACTAATGTCATGCATTAAAGGATTTTAAAAGTAACTTGGCACACGTGTTCAGCACATTATGACGATGTGTCGCGAGCAAGACCCACGACTCTACCTCAGAGGTCAAGGTCATACTTTGAGTTTAAAGGTCATGGAATCCTGTATATATGGTAACTCTGTCATACATGGAAGGATTTTAAAATTACATGGCACAATTTTTGAGCACATGGAGATGACGTGTCATGCGCAAATCCTGTGTCCTTCCCCTGAAGGTCAAGGTTTTAGAATCCTGTATATATTATGCACATGTTCATGTCCGGATTGTGACTATGTTATATTTGAAGGATTTAAAAATGCATTGGCACAAGTGCTCAGCACATGGAGTTTTAAATGTCTTTTAAGGTCAAGGTCACAGACTGTGAGACACCACTTTGAAGACATTGACAGCTCTTGTTTGAAAATCCTTCAATGCATGACACAAATGTGTGCATATATAAGGATGACATCACTTTTACACTCTAAGTGTGACCTTAACCTTTGAGGTAGGGATGCAAGACTAGCACGCGACACATCTTATTCATGTGCCACTTTGTTTTAAAATCCTTCAATGCATAAAAGAGTTGCAGTCCAGACACGGATGCATACATGGTTATGTTACCTATAAACTTTAAGTGTGACCTTGACCTTTGATAGGGATGTAGGTCTTGCACGCGATACGTCATTTTCATGTGCTGAACATGTATGCCATATTATTTCAAAATTCCTTCATGCATAACTAGAGCTATCACTGAAAGTGATTAATACCCCGCTTATGTGATAGTCATTATGGCACTAAAGTACTCTATTGTACTACTCTATACTTCCGATTAGTACAGTAGTACTCCATAATATGGAGAGTTATGTATTATTCTAAATTATTACATGTAGTATACTATATTTAAAGAATATAATTATTTATGTAGTAGCGGCCCCTTGTGTGCATTGGACCAGATCTATTTCTTGCTTTGTGAAATGCTACAGAGCAAGTTTGGTAAAATTCCATCTATTGGTTCATGAAGAGGAGCGATTTAAAGGTTTTTTTTCTATTTTCGTAACAGTGGCCCCTGTTTGGAATGGACCGAAACCATTTTTAAAGGGGACAATGCAAGGATGATGCATAGCGAGTTTGGTGACATTCCATTCATTGGTTCATGAGAAGAGACTGTTAAAAGGTTTTTCTATTTTAGATAGTTTAGCTCTATGTATTCAAAATATCAAGCAAACCAAAGAAAAACACAGAAAAATATTAAATGTATCAAATTCCAGCATCGCCCCGAACATTTTTCAGTATAGGTTTGCTTCATGGAACTACATGCATGGTTTTAATTTCAGTCTGGCCAAAAGTATTAATAAGTAGTAGCATTTTTAGGGGCTGGGTTAGAGGCTATTCCAAGAGAAACATCTTCCACCACAGTGCGGAATATTTGCCAGGACACACTGGAAGGTGTGTAATTTGTAATAACATAACGATGATTACAATAAATCAGATCCTTTCAGGAAATTTAAATCAGATGACATTAGTAGAATACACCAACGTTGTCATTCTTTTTGTGCATAGTCAGTCAGAGACCCTGCTCTACCCGGTAGACTACTATAAATTATAATAATTATTTCCGTAAAATTTAGTGACTGTTACTCATACCCCGTTTTAGCTCTCTGCATGTGTAACATAAAAAAAGCTTTATAATGAACTAAAATAGGCAAATTGGGAGACGAAAGAAAGACACATAAATCAACAACTTGCTATAAGATGAAAAACAATAAAACATGCATACATGTATAGATCTTGCTTAACTCCTGATCAATCATAATCTCCGCGACATAAATTACATTCCAGAAGTAAATACATAACTATATAAAATTATGGAACTCTTTTCTCCCCTCTGTTATTCACGTCAGGAACGCGCTTCCATTCGTCAACAACTATATGTCTGACTTCAAAAATAAAATCAATGCCAGCTATAGAAACCCTCAGATCCTTTTAGGACGTAACTCCTTTATAATATATTTAAAAACTTATTCATCCTATCGCCACAACGGTCTTTTGGCAAAATAGAAATAGTGAACCACTTTCTTCATGTGTGCTGCAATTATACTTCAAAAAGAAAACGATTTTTAATTGATCAGCATTGTCCGGCTATACATTCCAAAATATGTTTTCTTCGATGTCGGATCTAAGGATTTACCCATGACGGAAAATCGGACTGGATTCCCCCTGTGCAAGACAACTCTCGTGAATAAGTTGTGACATATCGTGATAAATATTGTAATGTCACTTTTCCAAACAAAACATCTGACTACCGTTTGTTTCAGCTCACCTCAGCATTTTGCTCACCTGAGCACAAACCGTAAAGCGAATACCCAGCTAGCATCGAATACCCAGCCAGCTCGGAGTTGGGTATTCGCAAACCGTAAAGCGAATACCCAGCTAGTATCGAATACCCAGCCAGCTGGGAGTTGGGTATTCGCAATCAGTTAAGCGAATACCCAGCTAGCATCGAATAACAAGTCAGTTAGGAGTTGGGTATTCACTACACATGAGGCGAATATCCAGCTAGATTTGAATACCTAGTCAGCTGGGAGTTGGGTACTCACAAACCGTAAAGCGAATAACCAGCTAGCATCGAATACCCAGCCAGCTTGGAGTTCCGACCAGATTATCCATATTCAAAGTCGATCTAGAGTTCATCAATATAATCATTCTGACCAAGTTTCATGATGATTCAATGAAAAATGCAACCTCTATGGCATACACAAGGATTTTCTATGATTTGACCCCGTGACCTAGTTTTTGACCTTAGTTTACCCATATTCAAAGTCGATCTAGATTTTATCAAGGCTGTCATTCTGACCAAGTTTCTTGAAGATCCACTGAAAAATGCAAGCTCTTTTGGATACACAATGTTTTTTATGATTTGACCGGGTGACCTAGTTTTTGACCCCAGATCTAGATGAGATGACCCATATTCGAACTTGACCTATATTTCACCAAGGCAATCATACTGACCAAGTTTCATGAAGATCCAATGAAAAATGCAACCTATATTGCATACACAATGTTTTTCTACGATTTGACCCCGTGACCTTGTTTTTGACTCCAGATAATCCATATTCGAACTCGACCTAGATTTCGCCAAGGCAGTCATTCTGACAGAGTGTCATGAAGATTCATTGAAAAATGCAGCCTCTATTGCATACACAAGGTTAAGTGTGGACAGACGGACAGACGACGGACACCAGCCGATCACAATAACTCACCTTGTGCACTTCGTGCCAAGGCGAGCTAAAATGAAAGAACAATTAAAATGAACAAAACCTTTTCAAAATTATATTATTCCCCACAAGTAACCTCAAACATCTTTCCTTTGGAACATCGTTCGGCCTTTTCTACGGAAACAACCGAGTGGTGTCCCGCTGCGCAAGAATCAAACCATTGACTTCCGCCAAAGGGAATCAGAGCACATAAAGTGGGGACTGCACTACGGAATGCTTCAACATTTGAAATTCAATTTAAATTAGTAATGACCATGCTGGTTAAACTGCTGAGCATTTAATCACAACCGCAAGGTACCTTCTTTTGCACGAAAATGGGAAATGACAATTTCGGTGCTCGACACGGTC
Organism: Saxidomus purpurata; assembly: GCA_022818135.1. Classification (NCBI taxonomy): domain Eukaryota; kingdom Metazoa; phylum Mollusca; class Bivalvia; order Venerida; family Veneridae; genus Saxidomus; species Saxidomus purpurata. The sequence goes on from JAFMSR010000004.1 coordinate 34,811,428, forward strand.
GACATTGTATTTTAGAAAAAAATAAGAGTAGTCAACATTTATTCCTTTATAATTATTTATACTACTAGTAATTACTTTAAAATATCGGGGAATTTAGTTGACCGTAGGAATAGTAGTGCTAAGCTTGTAAAGTTACATAATTATCCGGATACTTATCTGACTAACTAGTTACATAACACGTTAACCACTTAATAAATATCTAAAATATCATTATGTAGGTATCTGTTGGCAGTAGTGGGCAGTAACATACACTTTTTTGTGTTGATATAAGTATAGATCTGTTAACATAAATATTAACGCGTTAATCGGATATTTATCATGATAATTAAGTGACTAACTAGTTATATAAGGTGATAATTAAGTGGTTATGTGGTGGCAGAAGTATGCCACCATAGTTTCCTATATGATTGGTTCTTATTTCATGTTTATTACCAAACAATTTTGTTTCCATATTTTATATTTTATATATTGTTTCTGCCAGGCGGTAAGATTTCGTGTTTCAATCATTAAATTGTATAATATTTCAAAGGTAAGGTCAGTAAAACTGGCCATGATTGATGAAATAGCTCGATGTAGCTAAAAATCAACTGATCCGCAGCCTGTTTAATGTAACATTCAATAGTGTGTACGTGGTGGTAGCTATTACCATACTATTCATGAAAAACGTATGGTTTAACTTCTGTCTTACGTGGTGGTCCAGCAGTTGGTAATAATGTTTCACCAAACAGGGCCTGTATATGTAAGGCCTATATGTTTGAGTACATTACCAAATACATGTACATGTTACTGTAGTGTTTTTATGCAACATCTTATTTATATACTTGACGTATGCACCCGAATGTTGCGTTTTCTCTTAAAGTCGTGCGAAACAAACTTAAATATTTAAGTATATTGATAAGTAATATTAAATACTATTTTTAGTTAGTTAGATTATCCTTAATATTATCTAATTAATATACTAGACTCTAAAAGTTCTTGCAACTTAGATTGAAGGAGCTCGAGACTCACAGAGGCAATGTTGAATTTAAGTGTCCTACCTACGGACATGAGTGACCAAGGGATTGGTGGTGATGGAACACAGAATCCTGAGGCGAACGGGCCACAGTAGAGTAAAGTGAAGCAGATGCGACACTCCCATGGAGGCGTCTTTACGATTTTCAAAATATAGTGAAGCGAAAAAGCAACGTAGGGTAACAAAAAATGAAATATTCTGTTACTTCTAGCGAATACACATTCCACTATTTATATTGAACTGTTAATTCATTCAATTATGGTACGGCTAATATAAGTTCAGAGGGTTCATAAACTGATTTGCTCATGAAAGATACAGTCTTTATACTACTTTATATAACGTCTTATACATTCCTTCAAATCACCACGAAGGTTTACCCTGCGTTTCTTTTTCCCTTCAGTATATTATCGTAAGATTTTGATCTACGATTATCGTAGTTGTCTTACTAAAGCCATCGTACGTTCAAGTAAAAACTACTGTACAAGCTAATCAAACATTGGGTTTCCTAAGACGTAACATCAAAGTACACTCAGAAGGATTAAAGTCGAATGCATACAAGACACTCGTACGGCCCCAGCTTGAATACAGCTCCACTGTCTGGTCTTATATAGGAACTCTTATTGATCAACTTGAGTCCGTACAGAGTAGGGCTGCTCGATGGGCCAAGCATGAACTGGTCTGAAATGTCCAGTGTCACAGACATGTTGACTTCCCTACAGTCTTGACCTTCGACTCAGTGACCAACGCCTAGCAATGTACCGCATTTAAAATCCTGCATAACCAGATTGACATTACATGCCCAAACTCTCTTATCCCCGAATACTAGCTCTTCAAGAACAGTCCATTCACAAGCATTCCAGCAAATTCAAACACAAACTGATTACGTCTAATACTCCTTTTTACATACAAGAGACAAACCAAAGATACAAGAAACTTTATTTAACGTCGGTTTAGATTTAACAAATAACATTAGCTTGAAGCTAAATTATGTCTAAGTTATAACAATAATAACAGCTCTAGAACCTTGTCCACTGGAATGCCTTACTCCTAGATACTGCCAGCGTGTCAGGCCCAGAGTTCAGTCTGGCAGTTAGTCAGATTGAACATATGTCTCCCTTAATAAACGTGCCTTGTTTTAACCCGTTTAAACCAACCTTACTTCATTCTTTATTTTATTATATTTAAATTCTCATTAACATTTTTGTCAGTCGGCGCGCGTCAAGTCTAGGTCCCCAGTATGGAACCGTGGACCACAACGACGACATCGCAAAATAATTCGGTAAATTTTATGTTTAAAAAAAATTGTTAGAATGGTTATTGATCCGCTTAGAGATTTCACAAGATTAGCATGAATGATTTGAGTATACAGTGTGCCAGTCTATAGCTGTATTGCATAGCAACGTCAGCTACGAAGTTAGAAAGCGGCAAAGTTTTTGAAAGAAAATTATCAAATGTCCAGAAGTTGTGTAGTGAAACGAGAAAATTCAGAGAACGTATGTATTTAGCTCACCAAAGAATTTATATTGCAGACTTCTTTTACATGTAAAACGTGCTTTAGGCCAATAACTGTATTTAAACGTTCGATCACCGGGTGCTGTGCAAACAACAACAACTTCATAAGCGTGTTGGGTATGATTACAAAGAATGTAGTGTAAATTATATAAAGTAATTCGGGGTATTATCGACACTTTAAACTTGTAGTTTACATATCTTTACTGTCAGATGCCAAACCAGTCTAATGCGTCAGATGAAAATATTCCAAAACTGGTTCTTGCAGGAAAATAATTTTTGTATAACTGTTTACATGTACTTCCGAAGAGGAAACAATTATTGTTAAACTGCATTTTAATTGAATTAAGAACGGGACTTTTTTCCTTATTCCAAACAGGATTTGTTATATTAACAGTCTCGAAAATAGAATAAACCAATACTGTCCTAAGTTTCGTGCACTTTTAGCACATATTTTGCTATAACTCACAAACTAGTTACCAGATCTTAACCAACTTCAGTTCCTCAAGCTAGTAACAAAATTTTTGGTAACTTTAGCTCACAAATGAATTTTGGCCCCAAAAAGGCTCGAAAAAAACACTGTAGCTGCACAAAAACTGTTTCATTTGCTTTTAAAGTACTGATTTGTAACTGTACTTGACTTGTAACTGCATGTTTTGTTGTTCAATCTGCTGTATTACCAAACATTTGTGTTTTGTTTGTAGCCTTGGTTCTTACTAGTGCTTTTATCAAATATTTCTTTTTATCTGGTATTGTGTACTTAATTTATTGTTTTAACTCTATATGATTTATATGTGCTACTGTGAATGTCACATGGCCTTTAGAACCTTTAGTTCTTGTTGTTTCTGTTTCAGCTGCTCTTACTTATGTTTCTGCTGTTTACTTTTGTTTAGATAGCTGGTTCAAAAGCGACAGTTGCTTATGTTATACTGTTTCTATGTCTTGCTGACTTTAAAGCTGCTCGCTCTTAGATTTTGGTAGGGATGTAATTGATTCAAACGATATCGATATATCAACGATAAAACACTTTCGATTCGATATCGATTGCCGTTTTGAAAAATCGTATATCAAATAATGTTTTACTGTGCAATGATCTACAGTTTCACGTTTGAAAATTCCATCAAAACTCAACCGGAATATAAACAATCACTCTACCCAGAGTTCCGTGTTTTTCTAACAAATGATAATTTAATGAAATGTGGTCTCATAGGCAAAAATATTTCAGCACTGCAAGGGTTGATATATATATTATGGACCAGAACCATATGTTAAGTACAAATAAAGTCAAGTGATTTGGTAGAATATGTAGTCAGTGACTTTTTTACACCCATGTATCAATATATCGCTGTATTGTCGATATTTCTGAATCGATATATCGATACAAAAATTTTAATCAATGACATCCCTAGATTTTGGTGAAAAAGTAAACTTCTTTAAACTGTATGAAAATAACATATTTTAGAACATATAGTCAAATAAAAAGGTTCCAGTATAAATTCCTGTAAAGTGTATCTGTATATTTCAAATTATACGCTTCCAAGTTATAAAGCATTACAAACCCTTTTGAAATATTAATATAAACATATAGTGTAGCGGTGCTGTAAAACCCAGCTCCTAAACATTTACAACAGATTTACTCAAATTCCTACCTAGATTTTTAGTTTGGTTGTTGATTCTAGCAATGACTTTTACATTTTATACTTTGGTATATATCATTTTGAAAAAACAAAATTTGTTCACCGGCAACTGTGAACGAGCAGCTTTAAATCAAAATTATCTTATCTTATGAAATGTTGAAAATCATTTTTATATCATCGTCATATGTTTTTTTGGCATTCAGTACATGTATTTAATATCTAATTATTATCTATACAACAGAAAATCACTCTATTTTGGTAAGTATGCTCTTTTAAATATAAATGTCTTTCAGTGTTTTTCTGGCCATGATGAGTTTTTAGCAACTCATCCCAGTTTTTAAGAATCACTCTTGGAATTTTGGCTCCAAGTATGATTTACTGTAGATTGTAGTCTTTAGAAATGAACAATAAATGATTGAAAACTTAATCAATATTTTATATATATGATAATAATAGTTCCATTTGTGGGATGCTACGATATATCATGAAACAGAAGTGTAAATATTTGCTTTCAGATTTTCCATAGTGAAATCTGCTCAGATACCCATCTCTTTTCTTAGAATAGAAAAAATTGCCCCACAAGCCTGCTATCTTTTTGGAAAATCTTTGTTTACAATCTGGCCTTGAAGAATACAAAAAGCAAAAGATAACTTTTATCAGCAATCTAGGTATTGGGTAGGGGATTAAAAAAGAGGGTCGGTAGGGTTACAGGAAACAGACTATTGTTTTAGGCCTTAATAACTGTTCTATTGTTTTGCATTTGTTTTTCTGTATTCATGTTTTAGTTCTGGTTGCGGCTTGCAAACATTTTAAAGTTGTTTTGTATTAATTTATTCTGTTGTATTGTCACAAAAGATATTTTATAAAATAATGTTCTTTTTTACTAGTAAAATCTTAAATGTTTTTAAGTCATTTGTAATTATTCCGTTGTGAAATGTATTAGGTCAAAACAAATAAGTGTGTGTGTTTCAGGTCTCATTGCCAAAAATTTAAATTTGGTCAGTGGGCAGGCCTTCCCGAGGCCCCCCCCCCCCCTTTTTGGCACTAAAAAACACTTGAAAATTAGCCTTTTTACTCATTTTCTTATACATAAGAGTTCAAGGCTGGCAGAAAATGAAGTTAAAGTCAGTTTCTGGGAGTCCTGAAACACATTTTTTTGGCCTTAATTTTAATGAGTAAGTGACCTTTCATATTTCAAGCAATTGGAAATAATTCAGCAATGCAAATTAATAGGTTTTTATGTTAAAATTCAAAAGTCAAGGTCATTTCAGAAATTTTCAGTACATTGCATCTTAAATTCAGATTGAGTTTTCTATTTGAATGCCAAAGCAAATTTTGAGTTGATGACAGTGTGTTAAAATTGTATTTTTTGTTGTCTTTTTACAGTCCAGTGGGGGCTCAAGAAGAATAGGTAAGATACATTCAGTTTTTAAAAAGTATTTAAACCTTGAGGTTAAGGTTCCTTGGTTAGGCCGCTTGAGGTGTGCTTTGTCTTAGATATTCTGAGTCCACAAAATTGTAAATGGATACACCAGTCTTCGATAAAAGTGCCTGGTAAGTCACACAAATTTTTGTTGCTGTCTGACCAAATATAAGGCACTATCTGGCCGTTTACACATTAGATCTGTAGTTCAGTCCGGCAACAATTTTATTGGTCAGTCAAAGTTTTGTGTTTGCCTCACTGTCTGAACGTCAGGCACTGATGGGAAGTCTTCACTTAGAACTTTCCAGACCAAAGTTGAGTTTCCCATTTGGACGGGACAGACTGTAGTACAAGTAATGAAAATTGTTGAATGTATACTGGGTTACAAACGTCTGATTTGTATATGCAGTTTTTATTAGCTGTAAAACCTGGTTCTACCTATGATCATAATTATAATATAAAAAGTTGTATTAAAAAACTGGTGTAACCCATCGCCAGTCAGATACTGGTATAAAGATAATGTGAGATTTATGATTAAGTGTTGTGAAATTGTGAAAAAATTAGTCAATCTGGCTAAAGTTTTAGTATGAAAACTTGTGCATTCTGTATTCCATCTAAAAGTTAAAAGTTTTTGTATGACAGCTCTGCGAATGTTAGGGGGAATCTGGCCAACATTTATATATCCATGGCTCGGGTAACTAACTGAACTGAAAGAAGCACTTTGAACTTTGCATCTGAGCATTAGCAAAAAGAAGTACTTTGTTGCTGAAAAGGAAAAAGGCAATCTCAAACTCTGTCAAGGGAAAGGAAGACAAGGGGTAGATGAGTTAATCTACACAACATTTTGAACTTACACTGACATGAAGGAAAAGTAGGTTTATAATGTTCTGAACTTATTTTTGTCCATTACAGGAAGATATTTGTTTGTGTATGGCTTCGATGATCAGAATTGTTTCGAAGGACCATTCAGTGGACTCCAGTGCACATCGACGGCACTCGCTGCCTTGATCTTCTGGGCCTACAGAGGCAGGCCACGTGTTTTCACTCGTGAAAACGTAAACGAAATATTGATCGAAGGCTACATCCTGCACTGCCGACTACGGTAAAGTTGATATCTTTACATTAAGCATACAATTGACATGCTCATTGCTTGTAAATCCATTGTAGTTTACAAAAATAATGGGCTTCAGTTACACTGTCCTTCATACAATTTTATTTGCAAATGATATCTTTTGATCTGAATCAAAATATGAGTTTGTGGTCAGTGGGTTAAGAGTCAAAGTTAAAGTTAACTACGGTTTACATTGTACCTTTTAATATTAAGCAGGTTTTTAAAAAAAAAACTGCGTATTAGAATGGGGATGTCGTATGTCGGGCGGGCAGGTGGGCGGTCGTCAATTTACATTGGTTTCCATTAAATAACTCAAGTTAAGAGTGACCAATTGTAATGAAACTTGGTGTGAAGGTAGCTTGCATGGAGACGCAGCTTGGGGTTGCATTTGGGGTCACTGAGTCAAGATCAAGGTCACTGTTACTAAAAAAGAAAAACGGTTTCCGCTCAATAACTCAAGTTAGGAGTGACTTATTGCAATGAAACTTGGTCTGCAGGTAGCTTGCGTGAATACGCAGCTTGGGATTGCATTTAGAGTCACTAGGGTCAAGGTCAAGGTCACTGTTACTAAAAATAGAAAAATGGTTTCCACTCAATAACTCAAGTGAGGAGTGACTTATTGCTATGAAACTTAGTCTGTAGGTAGCTTGCGTGGAGACACAGCTTGGGATTGCATTTGGGGTCACTAGGGTCAAGGTCAAGGTCACTTTCACAAAAAAATAGAAATATAGTTTCCGCTCAATAACTCAAGTTAGGAGTGACTTATTGCAATGAAACTTGGTGTGTAGGTAGCTTGCGTAGAGAAAGCTTGGGATTGCATTTGGGGTCACTAGGGTCAAGGTCAAGGGCACTGTCACTAAAAATAGAATAATGGTTTCTGCTCAATTACTTGAGTTAGGAGTGACCAATTGTAATAAAACTTGGTGTGTAGGGAGCCTGCATGGAGAGGAAGATTTTTTTAGATTGTTTTAAGCAAAAACAATATTTTGGGGGGACAAGGTCACTAGGGTCAAGGTCAATGTCACTGAACATACTAAAAATATATTTTTTTTTTTAGTTTTTAGTTTGGAGTCAAGGTCACTAGGGTCAAGGTCACTGTTTCTTAAAATAAAACTTTAAAAAAAAAATTTCTTTACAGAGGGGGGAGTCAAGGTGGCTGTTTTTTTAAATTCTACAATTTCTACAGGCGCATTTAAACCTGCTTTGGCAGCATTGCCGCGTCTTCTTGTTTATTATTTGTCTAGACATTGTCACAAGGTGACACACCTCTTCCATGGAATTCTTACAGTTGGCCCAAGATTTTAGTATTTTGAGTAATAGGGTGAAGAGAATTACTACAACTTAATACATCAGACTTGTGTGTGAATGAAAAATGTTTTTCTTTATTGTACTGTCTCATGACATTTAGCTCCTAAGACAGCTAGAAACACTTTTCCTGGCAAATCAGATATGGACCCATTGTCCTCTTGCCGATCTTAGAAACAATTTATGAAAGGGTAGTCTAGGGGCTATCCTTATATCTGAGACTGCTGTTAAAGGGGCACTCCCTATATCTAAGACTGCTCTTAAAGGGGCACTCCCTATATCTGAGACTGCTCTTAAAGGGGCCATCCCTATATCTGAGACTGCTCTTAAGGGTGCACTCCCTATATCTAAGACTGCTCTTAAAGGGGCATTCCCTATATCAAGCAGATCTATGATATTCTCCAATCATAAATAAAGTATGTGTTCAGTGAAGGTAAAACTACAATAAATACAATTTTAATGAACAACATATATTGAAAATTACCTCATTTTAGCGCAAATAATCAATAGAGGCCCATGAAGTTCTGTAATAAATCATTCTGTAATTTATTGTTACAACTTTACATAGCTTTTTGAATGCTTTATGGTACTAAACACATAATTTTGTAAATGCTAATTTTACCAATAATGACTGAAATTTATTAAATAGCTCAGACTTTAAAGTTGTGTAATAATACTTGCAAATATCATGCTTCAGTTAATATTTGATTTGATATCAATTATAGGCCGTGTCACAATAGGTGCAATCATTGGCCAACTCAACTCATTTTTTAAATTTTCTACGTTGCAGTCTAGAACTGAGGGTCAGCAACGAAGAGGATGGCATGGTTGCCATATACGATCTACCTACTTACCATTTCCTCGAGCTTGGGGAGATCTGGGGCATGCCAGTAAGGATCAGGCTTGCCCAGGAAGCCTACCCAGTCTTGACTACAAGAAGTCGTGATGTACCATTTCCATCCTTAGCGGTAAGCTATTACATCTTCTTGACTGTATTACCGTAAATATGTACATCCTTTTTCTTTTAGTCGAGACTTTAAATTTAATTTAAGTTCAATACAGAACTGTTACACATTTTTGTATATATTCATTGGTTAATTTTAACCTTTACTTAAATTGTCAGTATGACATTTCTTACAGTAAGTTTAATAGTCTGTATAGAAATATACATGCACATGTTCTGGTACTAAGCAACTGGAGCAATTGCGTTTTAATTAATTGAATGTTGCTTTTTTTTTTTTAGAAATTTCTGGTGAAGATTCTTTTATAACTGTTTCTTGCATTTCAGGAGTTTTTAGTTACATATCAGGCGGGTGTGCCCATGCCATTCTTGATAACCATAGATTGTTTTACATACGCAATCATTAGGTTTTCAAATGATACCTGGGTCATTTTTGACTCACATGGGCATCTCCGGATAAGAGGATGCGCACTAAGACAAAGGGCTGGCTTCCTGCTATGTAGTAGCCTCAAGGATCTGCAGCTGGTCTTTACTGGCATGTATGGGGTAATGTGCCAATGCGACATAGCCCCCATTGACCTCGGACTCCCCAGCGACAGAGTTAAGCCAATTGTCGAGGAAAAAGGAATCGAGGATGAGTCCCCATACATATCATTTATGGGATGTCGGGATGATTAAGGGAGATTGAAATGAATGTATTAGTATCAAATTGACAATTACAAATTCTACCAGATAAGAAAAAGGAGAAGGAACAAACACATCAACACTGGTTTGAAATGGACTAGGTCATTTAATTTGATCTACTGGTTTCGGTCGTAAGTGACCTTCAGGATACATTATGTAAAAAAATACAATCTAATGTATATAGAATTAGGTGCTCAAAATGTGATGTAAATTAGCTAAAAATAGATTTAATGTACTGTTTATGTCCTGATTTTGGCACATAACCAACTGTTTACTTGGTGTTGAGAATCCCATAAATTTGTCACACAATAATTAACTGTTCATTTGTGGCACTGTTTTGCCATACTTGTCCAAGCATATGGTTTCATTTGATGCACTAGGTGTAGATGATATGGGCATGATTAAGTCAGTTGTGTTGAAATAAAGATTTTCTATGTCAATCCTTTATTTGTCTATGTTTGTTGTGTGATCCCTTTCTTTAAAATGTCGGTAATTTTCGTGTGATGCTTGTTATCTTCTCTCAGTAACCATTTCTTTACACCTGGAACTACACGAAATTTTGGGATGATGCTACAAATTCTTTTCAAAGTTTAAAAGTATTGTCTTTTGACAATAAGTTACTATAAATTGGTCAATATTTGCGCTGACTTTATTTACCACTTTCGCTAATTTAGAAAACTTGCAAAAGATCCAATTCACATACTATAGATTTATTATTAGAGAATAATATCATTTCGCAAACAAGTCAAAATAATTGTATGCAAACAAATTGCAAAATTTTCATCAATTGCGAAAAGTTCTTACCCAATTTACAATATCAAAATAGTGTGCAATATTGCAAAACCATTCTCGTACGTCCAGAGCATTCGTTACATAATTTCATATAGAATAGACAGTATGGAAGTATAGGGAGACATTGGTATCTACCTTGAGAATTCACGCATTATGACCTTGACGAATTTGCATACTCTTAAGTACGGATTCAGAATTAGAGTGTTTAGTAGATTGAGAAGACACTGTTCGTTTCTATCATTCATCGGTATATTTATAAGACAGTCATGTCTTTGTTTTTTTGGAAAAAAATACAGTGTAATAGATAATGCATTCTCGTACGTCCAGAGCATTCGTTACATGTTTGTCTGAAAGGTTGGTGAACCAGTGATGCATGAGGATGTTGCAAAACAAGCTCATCTGTAAAAACTCAAATGCAGATTACTAAGTACTGGTATATGTCACATAATGTCGTAGTACAAATGTAATTTAAAGGAGTTTAATTAACTATTCTATTCTGCTGCCTCTGAATCATAGACTGAAATGTAGAAACACCACACTATGACAACTCATGGGTTTTGAATTAAAATCTTTTAGAAAGAAACATTAATTTTGTACTAAACATAATTTATTTAAGTTTTGATGACAATTAAACGTCGGACACTAGCTAGTACACTACTGATGGCAACTTCTGTTGGTCAAGACTTAACCTTGGGACTCGCCAGGGACTTTTATTCAAGTCAGATTATTCAACAATCAAGATTTGAAACAGAAATTTATTAGATGAAAACATCATGTAATTTTATGTGCAGTAATCGGTCAAGTCTTTTTTTCCACTATCCATCTGCATTTAGAAAATAGCATTAGAAAGCAATAATGTAACACGGTCTGTCATTTGGCCCAGAGATATAGTTCAAATGTCCCAGGCATACAAGGTAGTCATTTTGACCAAGTTTCATGAAGATCTGGTGAAAAATGCAGTCTATTGCATACACACAGTTAAGTGTGAATAGACATTATGGACACTAGGCGATCCATTAACTCACCTTCAGTACTTGGTGCTCAAGTGATCTAAAAAATTTAAACTCTCAAGCTTCAGCTTATTAAAAGTCTGAATTAAAATATGTTTTAAAGGAGAAAATTAATAACCTCTGTTATGAAATTTAATCAAATAACATGTATATATCTTAGCATCATTTTTGGATTGTCTCGCGTTTCATGGACTGCTATCCACTGCCCGTTGTTTTCTTTATGTTGATATGGCAACATCATTTTTGGATTGTCTTTAATTGCATGGACTGCTATCCACTGCCCAATATACCTTTATGTTGCTAAGGCAACACCATTTTTGAATTATCTCTTCATGGGTTGCTATCCACTGCCCGATTTCTTTAGGTTGCTAAGGCAACACCATTATTTTGTTACCATCTTTAGGATACGGAGTGTTTTCCCTATCATCATGAATTGCTCATTACTGCTACAGGTATGACATATCTTGACCAGGTTATTTCACTGCAGGCATGTCCTTAACTTCAACGACTTTTCATCATCCTATGTTTGCTTACTTTTCTGTAGGCCACACCTCTGCGGGGACCATCTCTGGGAGACTGGCTTGTCCCTCACAACAGGAACAGACGGACTGTGTTCTGTAAATTGCCAGTCTCCACACGAGATCACTGTGTTCAAAAAGATAGAATTCAATACATTTAATATATAATTGCTAAAACACAAGACAAAAAAAAACCAGACGCTTCCCAAGACAGCAATATTCCTGCTACTGTAACAAATTTCATAGGTTTCTAAATTAATGAAATGTGCAAACACAAATTCAATGTTTAAAACTTTGTTCCTAGAATTTAAACAAGAGCTGTCCCTCACAAGTGACAAAATTTTAATGCCCTGGAAGAGGTGTCTCACAGTCTGTCCTCTCCCTGTGCTCAACAATTGTGCCATGTAATTTTAAAATCCTTTAATGCACAACAGAGTTACCATGCATACAGTATTCCATTATTTTTAAACTATAGGCGTGACCTTGACCTTTAAGGTAGGGACATGGTTCTTGCATGCAACATATTGTCTTCATGTGCTGAACATTTGTGCCCAATTATGACAAAGCAACAGTCTGGACACAAATGTATGAATATACAACAAGTGACTTCCTTCACAACCAGTGACTTCCCCTTTCCTTAGCAACCAATGTTTTCACCTAGCAACCAGTGACTTCTTTAGCAACTGCCGACTCCCTTTAGCAACAATTCACTTCATTGGGTAAGTGCACTGGTACTCGGGTGAGCGATACAGGCTCATCATGGCCATCCTGTATAATTTGTATAAAAGTGAACACAAAAGACCAGAAACAGCCCTCAACAAAATAGTTGGAAACTAGCCTTCTCTAATACTTTGAACAAACAGTATTTCGATATCAATATGTGAAAGTTTCAGTTGTCTATGTCTAGTAGATACAAAATTACCTCATTCTGAAAACGTATACCCAAGGCACAAGTATTGTCGAATGATTTTACAAACATCTCAATATTCAGTCTCTGTAGGTAACATAATATAATCATTATAGTAGATTCTGCAAGTACTTCTGAAACCATAGTGATGGCATTAGTCATGCTACTGTAATAAGTTATTATTAGCTACATATTGAAAATACCATGGTACATGAAGTGTATAATTTATTCATTTTCTATAATGGTTATTCACAAAACTCTACAACATTGTTTCAAAACCTTAATCCGGGATTTCTTTTCCTGTAGGGCAACATACCAAGCTTTGTAGTAGTTCTTTGTTGCTATGATTTCCTTCTTCTAGCATTCATTATACCCCCTGAACACAAAGTGTAAGGGGGGTGTCTGTCCGTCCATCCCTCCGTCTGCAGACCGAATCTTGTGGACACTAGATCTCCAATAGCCCTGGTCAGAATTTAATGATTCTTCACACAAGTGATAAGTACAATGCCTAGTTGTGCATGGTCCATATTTCGGGTCACTAGATTAAAGGTCACAGGGGCTTGAAATAGTAAAATCTTGTGCGCTTTTAATCTCCAAAACTGCTGGTCAGAATTTAATCATACTTCATATCAGCCTTAAGTTGTGCAGGTCCAATAATCAAAGCATCAAATATTACATTAATTTTATATACTGTGTCAGTGGGGTGTTCAGGAGGTTCATCACATTCAGTGATAGTTCTAGTTTTTTCTGATCAAGAAATTTTAATCAAACTGCTCAAACCAATATCTTTAGAAAAAAGCCAACAGATTGAATCATTATGTTTATTCAGACTGCATGTTTGTTAGGCAGCATTATTATTATATACATGTACCTATAAATATTCTGTCCAAAAAACAGCCATTATTCCACCATCAAATATGGCCTGACTGAAAAAAATCTGTATTGTATGTATGTACAATACGCACAGTGCCATTATTTGTAAGAGTGCATTCAATTGGCCCAAAAATACACATACCGTTAATAATGCACTTTTGACTGGGTCATAACTACTTGTTTATACAATGACATCAGTAAAATAAGTCGCACACAACGGAACACATTTCATTGCTACGTACATTTTGTGCTAAAAAGAGTTTTTCTGCAATTTTATGCTTATCATGTCATTTTAGTTCAGTTTATTTGTGACTGAGACGAATGTCAAAAGGTATATAATAAAAGTGTTATAACATGTAGTATAGTAGTGTGATCCATAAGTCTGATTGGCTCTTGTCATTATGTGATTATACTTGGCACTCATAATCCCACGCACGACTCCAGCAAATCCGGCATTTTGGATCACATTACTAAACTAATAACCCTATTGTATTGTTTACTTTAGTAGTACATGTACTGTTTATTTTGATCTATGTATTCTCTTGAGTTGTTTTTACATGACTTCACAGCAATAAAAAGGAATCTTTGATGTCAATCTGTGTTGCTCTTTTTCAATATCTGCTGACCGGTGCTTTCAAGACTTTTTCAGAGGGTGACGAAATATTCACGCTATTCCATGTATTTTGACCTCAATCTTCAGTAAGATGTCAGACAGTTATGATGTCTTCAAATCTGTGTAACGATTACTATATTCATCGTGTTCATGCTATATTTAGAGTGTTCACTTTCTGATCTTGTTTCAAGAAACTTAGATGTCAAGGTCATCGTCCGGGTCTTCTTCATCAAAATCGTCTGCATCATCTGGCTGGTAAAATATCTTTCCTTCTCCCACTGAATTGTTTAACGTCTCTTCTTGCCTAGAAAAAATTGAAAACACGATTCACGTTGGCCTAGAATAAGATAAAGTGTCAGAAACTACATTATAGCTTTGAAAGATTTTGAATATTCTGATAATTAGTAGCTAAATTTTATGTGAGCAAAAATGGTAATAAAAATATCCATACTTAACTGGTTTTAAGTAGTAGCAATGTAATTTTATAAATGTCCTTTCATTGTCATCATGATCTGCATTGTAGGCTAGTCAGCCAATGAAAATCTATCAACTTAAAGAAGCAATTTTTAATACTACATTGTACATGTGTACATTGTAATAAATTAATATTGTCCAAATTGAAAGATTGACAAGTTCATGAGGACTGCTCTTATAGAATCAGTTACTACTCTATAAAATACACACCTGTGAGCATCGTATGTGTATGGTAGCTTCACTTTACTTCTAGCTTCTTTTTCTTTGTCAGTCAAGGACAAGTTGAAGGTTAAATTTGCTGTAGGATCAGGCTGCAACAATAGAATTAATATCAAAGATAAAATTGTACATGACACAAGTTCTCCTTTTTTTCTTCGCGTTTTATTAATACTATCACTGATTTACACTAAATTATTTATTTCCGATTGCGAAACAATTTCTTACAACTTTAAAAGATGAATCGCTCTTGAGACTCATTCAAGATGGAATCAACCTATTTTGTGTCTTGCCTAAGGACACTACCGCCATGGTACAGGAAAGAATTGAACACGTGACCCTTTGATACTGAGGAGAACATGCTTCTATTGTGTCAAGACTGTTCCACATATCGAGGGCTGAATGTAAAACTAATGTAAGTGCATATGAAATAAGAAGCACTTACACTAGCTTCGCATTCAACCCTTGATATTCTTTTTGGATTTAACAGTTTTTTCAGCAGTATTTCAGTAAATTACTGATGAGCAGCTTACCTACAGGTATCCGCTGTTCCTGGGAAAGACCAGTACAAGACTCTCTGATTAAATGTCAACTTTCTCACACAAACTGTTCGACAATTGTGGAAAACTACTATTATCATGTGAAAAAATATTCCCTGGCACTTCCAAGCACAACACCCAAAAAAGCAAACAAATCTACAGGAAAATTTTACATAAGAAATCCTCCAAATTGAGATAAAATAACCCATCTGCCATGACTTTTGTTTCATTTTCATGTCCAAATTTTGTTTAATTGCCTTTTCTTCACAGACTGGACATCACAAACCTTTCCAGAAATTAGAGGATAGGAAAAACCATACGCTTTGAAAGTAAAACAACAATGCACAGTTGAAATGTTTCGTGGACACTGTCAAGCTGGCATTACATGTAGACTTATTAATTATCTCAGTATTTTCACTTGTGAACATGTAAAGATTTCAGCAGGCAGGTCTTTAAGAGACACTTAATTTGTCAGAAGAATACGACACTATGTCATTCGAATGTATAACAAGTGCTGGGAAATCTGTGACGATCTACTCGAATACCAATAATGTTGGAAATTTGACATTTTTTTCATTTTGGCAACACATTGACAGGCATTTTTATGAAAAAAAGTATCACAATGATCTCCAATCATTTAACATAGCACTTGTTCAGAATTTTTCAATCTTAATTGAGCTGGACTGTTTTGTTTTTAATTATGAATTCTTGTCAAGTCCACTTAAAATAGTCAAGTGGCTAAATTGTCAATCACTAGTCATTTTTATTTCCACAGAAATGTTTTTACCTTGTACATACAATCTGCCACATTTACTTGTCAATGATGCATAGACAGGTTTAAATGTTGGCGCATGCACTAACATCGGAAATGTACTAAGGACACCCCTATCTTAAGTGATAAATTTTATAACAGATTCTTTCGTTTGATGCATCGACAGATGTATCAGTTTTTTGTCAGAAAAGGTGATAAGGACGTAGTAAGCCTAATGTGAAATGCGACAGGATAATGGCCACGGCTGTATAATGTCAGTAAATCATGAAATTCAAAGAGTTAATGGGACTTTAACCAAAATTCTTTAGATTCATAATGTGAAAGCTTCAAATATTAGTAGAATAGTTACCTGAGAAGACTCCATGGCGATATTGACAGTGTCCATCTGTTTTACCTCAGTGATATCTTGTATAGTGTACAGGTCATCTAGATTAAAATGCTCTTCCTGAAACAAATGTCATATTTTGTTAATTTCCTTGTACCCTGCCAAAGGGCTGATCAGTCACTTTAAGAAGACCTTCAAACTCTTCCAGATTCCTGAAGACTGATCACTATCTACATATAACAGAAATTTAACAAGGTACGGTTTATTGGTAGAACAATGATGGGACAAAATTAACGATGTTAAACAAAAGCACTTCAAAAGGCATATCCTAAACCTGAGAGCAATTTTAAAAGCCTCAAACCAATATTAATTCAAATACATGACGGGACTAGTACCACCTACACCTAACCTCAAAGTTTCAGCTAAAAATTTCCTTCAAATATCAGTAAAATTAGAGGAATCATACAAGCTGTAGTTCAGTAAAATCTTCATAAACACTGGATTCGTAATTTTTGGTTAGATAGCTATTTGTTATGAAAGGTCACAGTCACTATACTGGCATTTTGTACAAAAAGGATGTTTTTTGGTACTTTCCTGAAAATTGCATTTATTTATTATTAAAATTGCCTTTATTTATCATTTTACGTACATATCTAACCTATTTCCAGAACTTTGAGAAAATAATCTGGTATTTGTGGGTTATGCCCCTTTAATTTAATACAGTGTAACCTCTTGGAGAGTGAACACTCTTTGGAACACAAAAATGCGTTTGTTGTAGACAATTGTTGAGATAATTGATGCAATGGCAAAGAAAATGTGTCTTTTTATGGAGGCTGTTGCTCTAGGGAGGTGTCGTTCACAGAGGTTGGACTGTATATGAAAAGTTGATGATAAGTATTCAATTATGTTAGAGATCAAAGTGTTCTTACTGTTTTTATTACTTTTCCTGACTGCCTTTTATGGAGTGTGTTACAAGCCATCTGAAACTGGCAAAGTTTGGGTGGTGTAACCTTGACAATACTTGTTGCTAGGTGATCCAGTAAACTGATGCTGTGGTTGTCATGGAGATCATTGTGAAGTAAGCAGACGACTTGCTCTACCTCTGCCTCTGAAATGATTTTAAAACATTCAAGGTACTTTTGTAAAGTTACTTCCTAAAATGCAAAATGTTTAGACTGGTGGACCAATGTTTGCTGTGTTTTGTATATATGTAACAACTAATAGGAATCACTTTCTGTTTAGATTTGCCTCTACAAAATCATGTAATTATCGCCACATTGTGACTACATGTACAAATGTCATGAACTGTCTTGTGAGCTATTCACACTGCATAAATTAAACAAGAGCTGTCCATAAGACAGCAAGCTCGACTATTGTGGGTGTTTGCTAATAAACAAAACTTTTATCAGTATAATAGCAAAACAAAATTCTGCTAACTATTAAGTATAAACTAGGAAAGTTGAATCATAAAAAAGTCAAAATCTATCACTATATATTTAATTTTTGGTAAATTAATTGTTTGATACAAAATGTACCCCTGAACACTATTGCTAAGTTTGATATAACTACCATAAGTGGTTACAAGATATGTGCATGATAGTACCTTGCATGCAAACTTTAACCAAATTTTCAAAGTCAAACAAGGGCCATAATTTGCACTAAATTTAAACAAGAGTTATCTGTCTTGACTGTGTGACACCCCTTAAGACATTAACAAGTTTCAAGTCAATATCTAAGTAGTTACTAAAATTGTGCATGATAGTACCTAGCAGGCAAAACTTTAACCAAATTTTCAAAGTCAAACAAGGGCCATAATTTGTACTAAATTTTACAAGAGTTTCTGACTTGATTGTATGACACCCTAAAGACATGAACAAAGTTTCAAGTCGATATCTAAGTGGTTCTGAAATATGTGCATGATAGTACCTAGCAGGCAAAACTTTAACCAAATTTTTAAAGTCAAACAAGGGCCATAATTTGTACTAAATTTATACAAAAGTTATCTGACTTGATGGTATGACACCCTAAAGACATGAACAAAGTTTCAAGTCGATATCATAAGTGGTTACTGAAATATGTGCATGACAGTACCTAGCAGGCAAAACTTTAACCAAATTTTCAAAAGTCAAACAAGGGCCATTTTGTACTAAATTTAAACAAGAGTTATCTGACTTGATTGTATTACACCCCTAAAGACATGAACAAAGTTTCAAGTCGATATCATAAGTGGTACTGAGATATGTGCATGATAGTCTTGCAGGCAAAACTTTAACCAAAGAAGCAACCCCCCTTAACGCACAAGTGACTGTAATAGCTCTCCATATTCTCAGAATAGTCGAGCTAAAAATGAAAATTCACATTCAATCTCCAAAAGTAGGGAACCATAAAATTGCAGAATGTTACATTTAAGTTACACCAGAAACACTTTAAACTGGCTAAAATACAAAATCAAGCATTCAGCATACTTAAAATTACTAATTTTATTGTCACAGTATTGTGTGACAAAGTTTTTGCATAAGAATTATAATAATAATAATTTTAAGAGTGGGTTTCCCAAGGAAGAGCATCAAGGCAATAACCCATGTTAATTCTACACAGATTTAAACATTGAATTAAAATTCTCTACCATATGATTTGTACCACTCGATCATATTGAAATTCATGTAACAGATCTATGTATCTAACCAGTGGCTTCATAAATGCAAGAAACAAAACTACTCATGCAGCGATAGCTAAAATTAAGCTAGCAGATACCGGAAGGGTTGATGATAAAATAAAGAAGGAGAAAGGCAGGTGGTGAGTTAAAAGTTTTGTTTGGTATATTACCATGTATTTTTGCTGACACAAGCCTTGCAACTGTCTGACATGTGTACGGGGCATCTCTATGCAGCATCATTGGACTGAGACTGTCTATCACTATGGCAACAGTGTGGTTGGCATGGTGACCAGGTTTGTTGTTTAAGTAATGTACAAGGTCTGTATCTATATTAAGACTGTCTGAATTTTGCCATCCCAAAATGTCAGCAAACCCATCATGAAGTGTAATTCTGAAATCACAACAAACAAGTTTTACTAGCAACTTGAGCAGAATAAATAAACCTTTTCTTTAATAGCAAGTACAGGCTGAGCTAAGTAGGCCTCTGTGGTCAAGTTCTTTGAGTCGCCAACCTGAAATCACTGTAACCTCTCGTAGATCGAGAGTCATTGGTTTGAACCCTGCTATCGCCATGTGTTTTTTCGAGAGAAAGTTGGCAGTTTCTTACCGAGGATACCTGTCTAGTATTGGTTCTTGCTAGGAATTATTGTTAGGTAAACCGCCTGCCTGTTAAAGTTACCCAAAATATGGTTGGAATGGGTATTACTCCCACAAAAAGATAACAACATTGAACAACAGGCTGATCTTAATCCATACTTAAATGTACTCACTTTATCAATCAAGTAGCCAAGTATACCTTTTAATGATGTAAGATTTCCACAACATCTCTATTTGAAATTATAAATATTAGTGTGAAAACAACATTTAACAGAGTAGGCAAAAGAAAAGAACCTGGGTTTACTTTCTGGTTGTATATAATCTTGGAGATAATCTGGACTTCTATCATAGCAGATCACATGTACCTTTTCAACCCTGAAATTAATAATAATATACTTAACAACTTTAAAAACGCAACCAGGAATTTGACGGGTATTTTATCATAATCTGATAATTGCAAGTGTGTTTGGAAAATTCCTTGGTTTTATTCAACAAGTTCTATACAAAATTCAAGCATAATTCAATCTAAATATGATTCTAACATGTCTCACGATTTTGTCTCTATATACAAAGAGTAGAAAAATTATGTTATATTAAACCATAAACAACGCGGGAACCGATATGCTGTAAACATGATGTCATATTGCGCCGCATGACGTTAAATGAGCATTCACGTAGGAAATAGCGCTTTGCATTTATTCACCTTTTGTAATATCTGGTCATGTTAGAATTGAAATAACATCCTTTTCTGCGTTTGTTATCGTCTGATAAACAATAATTTTCATACTGATGCACAGTTATAAACCATTCAGGCCTTCTTGGCTAATTACTGCGTATCAGTACGCCAAATCATTGTTTATTAGAAGGTTGGAACGGATGTTATTTCATAATTTCATAATGCAAAAAGGGCAGTTTTACTCCCTCTTCAAAAGCTATGACTTGCTGAAAAGATTGTGTTTTAAAGTTGTTAAGTATATAGGTAGCTGCAATAATTGTATGTAATGAACCAAATTATTTCAAGATTGGCATCCTTTTATACGCAATTGCCTTGCTTTTAAAATGATTTTAGTGGAGTGTCTGGTAAACAAAAATTCAGTGATTGCTAGCCTCACATCAATCAATCAAGTACAGTATCCTATAATTATTGAATTCTACATTTAGAAAAAAAAAATTCAATGGATCTATTTTTCTAGACTTCAGACTTGTAAATTTCTGTACTCTGACATGAAATGAGTCTGACTCTCTTGTCTTTAATTTGTGCTTTCTTCATTTTTATCATGATTATGCTTAATTGAGTTTGACTTACAACACCTGTTCACATTTATATCTAAAGTCACTAAATCATGGACTAATACTGTATTACCGGTATATAATAGATAAACACAAAGCATTGAAGCAACAAAAAATACACTGGTTGAGTTGGTATTAATCGATACCTTTCAATAGATGTAATCATTATTAACAGTCTTCCCCTCTACTAAAAAGATAAAGTACAATAATAGAATGAACATAAACAGGGTATGCCTTATAACTGTCAGTCTGGCACAGAGTGAAAACTGTATATTTATAGTCAGTTTATGAAAAGAAGTTCAGAAAACATGTAAATTTAGACAGTCTTTAAATTTAAAGACTACTGGTATAAGACCAGTTTCCGACACAAAATTGAGGTTTTCTGTATATTTTTTCTTATATGTGTTTTGTAAACAAAAGTCATCTACACATTTACAAACTTCAGTTTATCCTCTTTTCAATGATGTAAACAGACCAGTTGTCTTTTGCCCCCCCGTACCATTGTAACCAAAAATGGGGCCCGAAAGGACAGCCAATAATGTTAATAACTTAAGGTACAGGACCAGTTTCACATAATTTTACACTGAACAGTTTTGGAATAATAAATTATTTAAATCTATGAGAGCTTTTATTCTCTAAAATGTAAATTCCTTTTCCTACTTTTCCCCCCCCCCCGCTCAGTAATGGTGTCTGCTCCATTCGTACATCACTGTATTTCATTTCACAAACTTGAACTGTATATTTTGCAAGAATTTAGTGACGGTTGTATTATGTAGAATTTCTTTGAAAGTATCTTTAGAAAATGAAATTTTGTTCGCTGCTTTTTGGATGATGCTGTTTGAAACTATATAGTCCTCCCCTTGTACCCGAGTCTTTGAAAGCTTCGGAAACTGGTTGATTCGAACCCATGCCAGTATCTTTGAATTTTAAGAGTTATCAGTCAATAAATCTAAAGATCTGCCAACAAAAGTTCTTTATGCGTTGTAATTTAAATGTGCTCCCTGGACCTGTTAAACAACACAAAAGGAAGTGAATATCATCGTTGAAATTGGATTTTTTTTTTTGAACATGTTCAACTGAAAGATAAAACCAACATTTTCTTTAGGTCAGGTTTCTGGGGACTGCCAACAATCCTGCAGATAGACACTGGGGCTATATGTTTCATCTGAGACGTCTTTTCTAGATAATAAACAAGATTCCGCCTCGTGATATGAAATGAATATAGAGCTGAAACATACATAACCTTCTATGCATAAATATAATTTGCATTCATATCATTTAAAGGGAATTAAAGGATTTTAACTGGCATTATATTCTGAAGATCTACATTATTATTAAACCATGTATCTCTCATACAACTATATGTAAATACTCGCCTAAAAGACGACTATGTTCGTAAGTCGAAGGGTATAGTTTGGTGTGATGATGCTGGTATTTAATGTGCACCCACTCATAGGTCAAATTTCATAAGTAATTTCATTTTGATAATTCTTCAGAAATTTGTTTTTGTGACACGAGGACAAAAAAAGTGTAAACTATCCTAAACTGTTATTAGTACTTGAATTCGGAATGCATTTTCATTATATGCCGCTCCTATCCTTTTAGGCCGTTTGTCAAACAATCACAGTCACAATTCTTTCATTTATAATCAAAATCTCACAAGAGGCTATCAGCATGTGAGTTTTAAAGTATCATCCGAGTATCGTCCTGTATGCCAATCGAAGAGTGAAAAACTTGGAACACACACCCAAATGTCAATAACAAAATTAATGAGAGATGAAATAACTGCTAAAGCACACCTCTTCCAATTAAAAAACATGGGATAATCATAATGAACAATGATGACCAAGTGATTACAACTTTTGTGAATGTCAGTCACAATTAGACCTGTTTTATTTCCATGAAACGCCCTTTGGTCTTTCTTATGCTCCTGCCACAGAAAAATCAATTCTCGGTTTCGACATGACGTCATACTGACCAGTTAACAAAATAGATTAATTAAGTTGTGTTCATAATATTTCTTCATTCCATAAAAGGTAAAAACTCAGTCTTAACCGCAAACTCTTATACAAGCTTACATTTATTTCAAACAAAATAAAAAGTTTGTAACAAGATAGAATTATTATGAATCCAATTCATATGATGGTTTTACAAGCTAATGGTAGACCGTCATCTCCTTTCAATTTTACTCTTGGTTTTTGTACATTTCAAAATAAAGATGCACAGAGACAAGTATTTCTTAAATGCAATTTTGTCAACATATCTGGTCAACTTATTAAATAAGTCCAACTAACCTGACTAATTGCAGGGCTAGCCCTGGCATAATCCAATGCCAATATTGGCTACAAAATAGTTCAATTGGCTCAAAAGAAATTGAATTGGCTACAACTTTTCAAGAAAGAATATGTTTTATGTGCTATGCAAACAACGCCACACTGAAAAATGGCTCAAAGCCAAAAACTGGCCAGTGCTAGCCCTGAATTGTATGCCAGTCGAGGTATTGTGTTATTTTGGTATAGGCAATATCTTGAATAATATCTCTCCTCTGCGAGATTCTGACCCTGGTCAAAAATATCTCAGAATTCTCGGCTTCGCCATGACGTCATACTGACCAGTTAACCAATCGGATTATTAGGTCGCGTTCATTTCTTCATTCGGTAAAAGGTGAAAACTCGGTCTTTACCGTTCACTCGTATGCAAGTTTAAATTTGTTTTAAACGAAACAAAAAGCTTTTGACAACATAGAATTATTATAAAAACAATCCGATAGTTTCAAGGTAATGGAAGATCGTCGTCTTCTTTCATTTCTAATCTTGGTTATTATATTATTCAAAGTTAAAGATGCAAAAAGACCAGCGATGACAGCCGAGGAATCACCTTTCCCGAATGTAAATATTTTTTCAGTACTCGGATGTGCGAAGCCGAGAATTTGCTCAAGACATCACTTAATTATTTTAACTAGTCGACTTATCGCCGAGTATTTAATGTACATAAACATGAAATACGAAGATCAGTTTTGCTAACAATGTACTAGTTTACGTATGCAAACACCGTAAAAGGTAGCTTCTGTGAGCATTCATCAGAGTTCATGTGCAGTGGTGATCTTTTTCCTTGTAAAAATCTACAGATCTAAGCACTTCCCCAACATGCCCAAGATCAAGTCAGATCCACTTTTCCTAACCTTCTATGATGAGAAACTTGGACTTTTCTCGTCCTCGTATTACATCCCCAATCATTTTGTCAGCAAATCAAATGATTTAGAAAAAAACTTCTTTTAAGACATGGAGGCTGACATGTTTCTGTTCCGCAGCAATGAAATGTTAATGATCGGTTAAAAATCTATTTAATTCTTTATTTAAGTATTATCAAATTAAAATAGCACTGGGTATTATTATTTGCGGAAATTGTCTTTAATTACTTTCAAAAGGTATTTTTCAACAGTATTTATTCACCTCTTTTGTTTACAAAATGGCCGACTCTTGTCGTCCTGTCAGTCGCCATGGAAGATACAACGCTAGAGGACCGTCCAGTGTACAATATAACAATGATATCTCGTCTTATGGGAACGTAGATTTTACTCCTTCGGAAGGTTTGTTATAAACTTTGTTAAAATGGTAACAGATCATTATGTAAGCTTGTCACAAATGATCAAATATGTCACTTACAACTGAACAAAGTCATGTGCAAATTTCAAATTTCAACAGTTTTATAAGCATTTAGATATTAGGTTCACCCCACCAGCAGCTATCACTGACTGCAACTGTGAGGAGCTTGTCAGAAAACGTTGGTGTAATTAACTGTGATTAAGTCAATGTAAGTGCACAATAAGTTGAGTTAGATAGATCAATTTTATTTTTAAAGATTTTGAAAGATAACAGACGATATATTGTTGACGTTACTTAATTAGTGTCATCTGAGTGGACTTGACTAAATGCTTTTGTCTGTTGGATGTTATAAATAACAATATGGATCTGAAACAGGGAAAACATTAATTAAATTGGCAAAAAATAAAAGGCAGTGACTCAGAGTTACAGTACCGTAACTCTAGCCTCCGAGTCTAGAGTTACGGAAGTTCCGTATCTCTAGAATTTCCTATGAGGATTGGCTAGAGTTACGGAAGTTTATAAAGGCATATGTATGTTGCTTTAAATATGCATGGTAATGTATTGGAAACTTAAATATTTCACCAGTAATAGTGAATAAACCGATCTATTGGCAAACGCAGCGGCTTCATAGCCACCATTTTGGTAATACATGATAATACATTGGCGGAAATATCATTGTTACCTTTGTCTTTACTTGAGCGTTCCATTGTAGTTGGACAATTATATCACATTTTGTGCAAAGAATGACAGAAGTTAAGTAAAATATGATGTTGACATAAATTATGTTGTTTTTATATTTAATTGTCTGACTACATGTAAGCAACATGAGAAGCACACCATGACAATATGTTAATTGTGATCGAAAGTACAGTAAATCTTAAATTTTTTTTTTACTTTTTCGTGCTCTTACAATTCTAATATTCTTCTTTTCTTGATCTTACTATTGTATAATTAACGTTGTTTGTAAACAGAACACTTAACTATGTGCAAGAGTATACAGCATGACAATGATATTTCCGATATTAGCAACATATTAAGTATAACCAAAATGGTGCCTGTGAAATTGTCGTACATAATATAAAACAGATCAGCTAATTCACGCATAGTGGTAAAATATTTAAGTTTCCAACACATGATCATGCATATATTAAAGCACTATACATACCTTTATAAACTTCCGTAACTCTGCCTTTCCTCATAGGGTTCTGATAGAGATACGGAACTTCCGTAACTCTAGACTCGGAGGCTTGAGTTACGGTACCGTAACTCTAGCCACTGCCAAAATAAAAACTTAATATTGTTTATATGGACATTGTCCATGTGTGGTTTTCATGACTATCCTCGAAGTACCAATTTTAGTGACCCTAAGAATACTTGAAACAGAATTGTCAAATCTGTTGGAAAAGACCTATTCTCTTAATTTATGAATTACTACTGTGTTATAATCTGTGTCCTCTATTTATGCAGGGTCCGTATATTACACGGACCCTGATTTGTGTGATGTATAATCAAGTGGAAAATATTCCAACAAAATTATAAAGTGCTGTTTAGTCACAGCTACCCTGTTTTACATTACAGAGACTCAGCTGAACCTATTTCAGTGAACCTACTTCATAAATTGTAAACAAGTGACAATGGCCGGTAATTGACAATTGCTTGAAGTTTACTCGAAGTTAAAATACTTTCACAAACTGAACAAAAAGAGTGGGGCCAAAATTAAAAATAGGTTTGTTTGCTGCCTCCCGATGGACCTGCTGAAAATGCTGCCCTCTTTATATTTTTGTTAGACCAGGCTGGTCCAATTTTTCTTAAAAAAAAAAAGAAAAATCATTCTTTTATCAAGATGACACAAACGTATCTTTCTACTCCCTCACTTCTCTTTCTAGACTCCAAACTTTCTCCCTATATTTTCAGCTCAGGAAACTCCCTAAAATTTTGCTCAAAGCTAGGCCCCTGGTCCAAGAGCTTAGTTTTGAATGATTATTTACCTCTATACAATATTGTATTTTTAATTAATTGATCTGTCATGGAAAAACCTTCATATTAAGAGCAGGTTTAATCAATAAATTTCTTTGAAAAGATAATTTTATCTAATATGTGATTTTTACATCCTTTAGAAATGTACACTGTAAATCAACCGGAGAAACCCGAGAGACCGAAAACTGGTCGTGGTCGTCGCCGACAGGTAGTAGCTCCACCACGACCAGAATCACGACGTGGAGGTGAACATCAATATAGACCGGATGGGGAAGAAGAATCCTCAGGTCGTCCAATTTCCAGAGTTGGATTTTCACCAGACCCAGCCTACAGGTTTGTACAATTTAATTCAGCCCTTCAGAGTGAAAACTAACATTTTGATATTTATGATATTATAGTAGTCTCACTTCTAACTATCACTTTAAATGCTTATATATAAAATCCTAAATAGTAAATAAATTACTGGCAGAATAATACAGTAAAACCCCTATAATAAGACCACCATTCATACTTTATGAAACTGGTCTTATTAGTCGGGTGGTCTCAGTATTGAGTTTGGTCTTTTAGTACTGGACATTTATTTTATTACAGCAAGATCATTATGTACATGTATTGGCCTTTACAAATTAATAGACAGAACATGATGTGTATAAAGTCATGTACTTCACATGAACAAAATGTTTAGCATTTTTCATTAAATAAAACAATTTCTGACCTGGCAATACTCTAACCACTTGTTTTAACAAAACTATTCATTTGTTTTGTTTCATGAAATTTAGTCTGATATGAATAGTGGAATGTCTTGTATGTAAAACATGCCAGCTCTACATTCATTTCTGTATCACTTTTCAGTAATCATTTATGGTATTAACTTTGGTTGGAATAAACTTGAACAAATTTTACCAGTAGTAGAATTTCATTGTGTTTAAGACTAAAAAAAATGAACAGAACATTTTTCCTTATTGACTGCCAAGTCTGGTCATCAATCCCTATCAATTTTTACTTCATTTACAGACTATATGGGTGTGAAGGAAAAAATCCAACATTTTTATATAAAAAAGAAACTTAAGGTGTCATCTTATAAACAATACCAAGCTGAACAAATTTGTTCCCAGTGTAAGTGTCCTTTGGCATAATACACAAAGTTAATAATTCCACATTCCTCCCACTGTCTCTTCAAGATTGATTCCATCTGGAATGAGTCTAGAGAGTGATAAATCTTAAGTTGTATGAACAAATAAATCAGTTTAAAGAAATAAAAGTAAAAGAGATACATGTAAAATAAATAAACTGTGAGATGATTTTATATTTATAAGGTTTATCTATGTAAAACTTTGTTCTACAGCTACTCGCATGATGAGTTTTCCAGACAAGTGTCATCCGACAATGAGAAGCAGATTCTGAACTCCCCGTGCAGTTCTCCGGAGATACTGTACCAAGATGAGCAGTATTTTGCGAACCAGAAAGCGTTATCACAACAAAGTCCCCAAACCCCACCATACATGGACAGGTACAGCCCTGATCCGTCTCCACAGACTGACAGATTGATAATTAACCCCAGCTCGCCACAGATTATGCTGGGGAAAAGTTCCAAGAAGCGTAGAAGCCCACAGATGTATGGTCAGAGCCCAAAAGGTTATAGGCAAAGTCCCCAAGGTCCTGGACCAAGTCCACGACCGGGGTCACGTCACATGAGGCCATCTTCAAGGGAATATCTAAATGTAAGTCCCTTACAGAGGAACGAAGAGCAGATTCATGAGCAGGATTTGCATCATAGCAGTGGGCCAGTTATGTCTGAAGACCCTTATGCAAATGAAGGGGATTACTATCAACAGAGGTTTTCTGAAAGTCCACATTACAGAAATAGCCCTTACAGGGAAAGCCCTCAGGTGACATCCTATAGGGATAGTCCCCATTATAGAGAGAGCCCGCATTATAGAGAGAGCCCTCAGTATAGGGAGAGCCCAGCTTATTCCCGAGACAGCCCATACTACAATAATAGTCCAACCCATGGAAACTACGGTGGGTATTCAGGGTCACCAGACTCCAGGCCTCCGCCAGCACCAAGACCCAAGTCCTCGCGTCCAAAGACTGGAAGGAAGAAGAGTGCGAGAGTGAGGCAACATCACCGGTATCAGGATCAAGAAACTTCGCCACCTCAGCAGTGTGATACCACTTCGATACTGAATTCTGGTAGGTTATGTATTCTTATTCAGTATTCAAAATAGGAAGACTTACTTCTAAGCTGGTATTCTGTAATTTCTCTTGGCCAAACATTAAATACTGTGTTTCAGGTAACCTAACCTGTACCCTTTTTTTTGCCCCTTGTTTTTAAAACTATATATATCACAATTTGTTTAGTAAAGCCTTTCAATAAGACAACTATTATATTAGTCTATACATTAATTTATCATTCTACTGCGATTTAGCATCAAATGAAGAGACCACAAGGTTCAAGTACTAATGTACGCTGGGAACGCCTGTCTGGTCTACAGGCTAGCACTCCTATCTTTTGGCTATATTATATACTGGCATCAATTTGGCTAAGTTCTTTACACAATTTGGCTTAAAAGTCATAGTCATTGGGAAAAACTTACTGGGTAAGACAAAACTCCCTAGATTTCCAAATTTTGTTAGGTCCAGTATGCATTCAAGTCATCCTGGGGTCTTGGTGAGTTCACTAGGGGAGAAATCCCACAGTCAGACGGGACAATAAGCATTAAAAAAAGGAAAGAAAAAGATGTTCCGCTTAGCTTACATTAATATTAAAAAGGAATAGAAAACAGCAAAGATTAATTTTTCTGTTTGTGCTGTAAGCTCCCCTTTTTTCAGCATTATACCAAAACCAGTATACAAGTTTGTCTAAGCCTTAAAAGGACACATACATGGAGTACTGCTATATTCTCTGTTTCAGCATTAAGATAGTTCTACATTATGTTCTAGCTAAATAACTGATCAGTGAAAGGTTCTCAGTCAAGCATGAATCAAAACAAAATACAGGTACAGTAGATGGGAACAGGGCTCTGCCGAGTTCCTGCAAAATAGTTAACCGAGTTGATGGATACTTCCATCTGAACCAAATGTCTCATGATAGAAACTTTTTCTTGCATACAGTCTAGTTGCATTTTAAAGTAGATTTCTAATTAACTTATGATGCATTGTCATATAATAACAAACAATACTCACGTTGTGTTTGGGAAAGTGCATCACAATATGTTTAAGGTTACATCACAAGTAATTCACAAGAATTGTCTGGCACATGGGGGTGCCAGACTGTTTCTTCTGGCAGGGGTTAAATCACTGGATTTGCCCATCGGATTGCTGTCTTCATGTTAATTTTGCTCCCTGACCAATGCCTTCAGCAACCAATATTTAATTTGAGAACGGTTTGTTGGTTGCAGCAGCCTGTTTAAACAATATAATAATAATAATAATAATAATAATAATAATATTAAAAGCTTTATTTACGGAAGGTGACACATTTATACATATGAACACATATACTGTATTGTAATTTTCAGTATGTCCTGCAAAGCTACGATGAAAGTTACATACTAGATGAAATAAAACTTCAAAATAAATCTTCAAATGTAAAGCTCTGTTTATATTTCAAGTATTTATCATATTACACGTGTTGCAGGGGATCCGTATGGAAGACCATCTTCTTCACTATCCCCCTATAAACCTCTGCCATCAATTGGGGCCTCCACTCCAAGGTCACCTGAGAAACCAGACAAGGAACACAGGGTTCAAAGTTCACCAAAAGGTACTGCTGCAATGAAGGTAGATAATGTCACCGTGGAGACGAAAAGATTAATGTTGGAAGAGTCAGCACAGTATCATCCCGCTGATGAAAACGTTGATATTTTTACAGTCGAAGATATTCAGGGTGCTTGTGAGAGGAACATTGGACAGTATACGGGTCAGGGTATGCCAAGTGTGGACATGCTCACAAACATTCCCCAGCATTTGTCAGGAGAGATTTTGCAGTCAACTGTTTCAAACTATGAAAAACATGTAAGTGGTGCAGATGATGTAAACAAGGATACTGATAGTGATAAAAACTACGGTGCCGAAAATACAAATGAAAACTATTTAGATAATCAGTCGTCATCCGTTAAACCGTTAGACTTTTTGCATGAAATTCCGGACGAACCTCAAGAAGGGGAAGTAAGATTACTGCTGGCTATAAAATTACCGGACGGTCAAAGAATACAAAGACATTTTAGTCCACATGATAAGCTAGAGGTTGTGATGCATTTTGCAGAAAATACAAATCTGATCAAGTATGAGGACTACCAGATTGTGTGTACTGCTCCTCGTGTTAGATTTGTAGATCTCAGTGTAACAATTGCAGAAACACAGCTCAGAGATAGAACTGTTTTATATCTAGAAGAAAAAGACTGATAATTTGTTTTAATTGGTATATTGAAACTTTTCATGCTCTGTTAATGTGCTTTAAAATAGATGCAAAATATGTGGAAAAAATGAGGAATGCATGTACTCTGATGATGTCTGTTTTGGCAAATATCTGAGGATAGTGTTAATGTGAGTTAACATAGAAATTATCAAATCTAATTGCTATCTAATTTTTAACCAGGTTTTCCGAAGGAAAAATCCTGGTTATTAGGTTGAGGTACGTCGGCGGGCGGGCGGCGGGCGTAAACAATTTCTTCAGTGCGCAACTCCTCCTACATTTCTCAACGGATTTCAACCAAACTTTCACAGAAGTATTGTCATTAAGTGCCCTGGCGCATATTGTCGGGGTTTTGTGATTTGGTCATTTTTGACCTAATTATGGCCCTTTGTTTTTTTTCACATATGTAATTCTTCTGTGCGCAACTCCTTCTACACTTCTCAAGGGATTTCAACCAAACTTCACAGAATTATTGTCACCAAGACATTTTTTAGTGCCCTGGCGCATATTGTCGGGGTTTTGTGATTTGATCATTTTTGACAGAATTATGGGCCTTTGTTTTTTTCCACATAATGTAATATATATAGAGAAATACTCTTCTATGTGCAACTCCTACATTTCTCAAGGGATTTCAACCAAACTTTCACAGAACTATAATTGTGAACTAAAGAATTTTGAATATATAATGTTCTGCCCCTGGTTGTCCGTCCGTCCATCCGTTAGCAATTTTGTGTCTCCTTATTTAAGCATATATAAAAGGGAGAATACTCTGTTATTATAAAAGGGAGAATAGTCTGTTATTACTGTCTATTTTTAGAATAGATTACCAGTCCTGTACACTTTGGAGTATTCTGTTACAGGAAGATGACAAAATTTCTCATGAGACCAGCGGTTCAAACCCCACACAGAGCAAGTTTTTTTTTTTTTTTTTTTTTAATTTTTTTATAATTTTTGCCTGAATTATGGCCCTTTGCTTTTTTTCCACATATGTTATATATAGAAGAATACTGTCACGTGCCCACTTCCTCCTACATTTCTCAAGATATTTAAACATTTGCGCTCGGCCAGCAGACTGGAAAATGAAAACCTGGTTTTGTGACAATTTCCTGTCACTTGTCTTATTTGTAAGGCATGTCTGATGTAAGTTTAGCCGATATTTCAGAGTTGGCTTACTATGTTTTCATATATCTGTCATCTTATTAGTCATACTGCTTTTGTCAATATGCCAGGCAAGGTAAAAGTTAAATTTTTTTTAAAGATTTCATTTGAGTTGTTTGCATTTAAAATTCATAATAGAGAACAATCCTTGCATCTTGTAGTTCCAATGCTTTAAATGCCATTTACAAGCTACCTATGAATGCTCCAAAAATTCAGGATACAATTTTCTTGCTTATTACATTCTGTCAGTAGTTTTTACTGATTAAGTGTGCATACTGTTTAAAAAAGTATTCTAGAGCAGAACTCTTATGCTAAGACATCGCATTGTTATTGTAATCTAGCATGATTGTGAATGAAAAGTTCTAAGCAAAAATTACTGTGCAAGAAACAAATCATACTGCCATGTAATATGTCGCCATTTGGATAAAGCACTCTCAGTGCTTTGATTTTTCTTTCCTGTAGTACTTTCAGTGCTTTGATTGTAAATTTGTAATGGCCAGTTTGTATATATCAGTATATTAGAATATTTTAGTGATATGATTATGTATTTTAGCATATTTGTTGAGATTATAGAAAATGTTCTCTTTTAATGTGTGTCATTTGGCATCATCTTTCCCGGAAGATCTAATCTTATCCAGTTTATCATTAGGAAATGCAGAAATAATTTCTCAAAGTCAGCCTGAGCTCCTTACTTGTGCTAGACGATTTCCATGTGATACATTTTATATGAAAAGTTTTTCATTGATTTCCTGCACAGTTTAGTAAATAGCAGTCTTAGAAGATTCACTACATTAAATTTGCAGTAAAACGTTTCGTTTAAAAAATTCAAAGTAATCTATTTTGTGTGAAAATATAGTTGAAATCAAATTTTGTGCAGACATTGGGTAGATGCTATATGATGTCATGTCACACATAAATTGAAGTCATCATTTTATGCTTATTGGGGTCTGTGTTATAATGACCCAGTTCGGGAGTTTGGTGTTAAAAACATCACAAATACATTATCTATGACTGTCACAAAAGTTGGAAAGATGAAAAGCGTTATTAGAGCTTGAATCATTGTGATCAAACTTTAGGTAGTTTGTTGATGATTTGAAGGTTTTGACTTTGCTGACAGAGGTCAAGGTCACCACAGTCTTTGTAGAAATGCTGTTGAGCTTAACATTTTTGCTTTGAATTTGTAGGTCAAGGTGAATAGCAGTAGAAATTCTGTTAGCAAAATCATCTTTATTTTTCATGGGTATGTCAAATGTCAAGGTCGCAGTCTTTCTGTGTAATCCTGTAGAGCATAGCCTCTATTTTGAGTTGGTAGTTAGTCAGAGAGCAAGGTCACTTCATTTGTAGAAATTCTGATAGCCAAATCCTCTTGATCAATTTGGGATGTCAAATGTCAAGGTCTCCAGTTCTTGTAAAAACTACATGATTTTGATTTAGAATGTTAATTGTCAAGGTCACAGTCTTTGTAGAAGTTCTGTAAACCAAATCCTGATTTTTTATTGGCATGTCAGATGTCAAGGTCACAGTCTTTGAGGGGTAATCCTGTACAGCAAAGCCTCTTTGTTTTGAGTTGACAAGAGGTCAAAGTTTTTGTAGAAATACTGTACAGCAAAATTTGATACTGTGTCCATTGGTCAAGTGATGACCTTCTTATCTGGATCAGTAGATTCCAGTTCCATACTTCTGAACTTTTGTGCCAAATTTATATCGAATGAGAAGTAGTGTAGTGTCTTTTAGTTTTAGTTTAAAATTGCACCTTGTAATACATTGCTATGGTTTCTGAGTGTTGAAATGTTCATTTCCGAGTTAGAAACATGTTTAGTGGTCAAAAGATGTTGCTAAAATGGTTACTCTTAACCACAGGTGGAAGTAATGTAGCTTGGACCAAAACACTGCATCTTTGAGCTAAAAATAGCCTTGTGACTGTTAATTTGTTTTTGAAACTTAACTTAAAATTTTTATTTAAAGAAAAATCATTCACTTCTTTTGAAACTTAATTCAAATTTCTGTTACTAGAATTTGTTTTATCTTGCTTTGAAACTTCACTTACTTTTCTGCAAGAACAAAAAATTGTTAACTTGCTTTGAAAGTTCGACTTTGCACTTGGAAAATGGTGCTGCAATAATGAATATAGGGTATAGATTTACACTCGGAAGCATTTAATTCATACTAGAGGTAGGTATTGTTATGTTTTGTCTATATCATCGTATGAGTTTGTTTGCCAATTTTCTTCGAAAAAAGAAGATAACTTGCCATAGAAAATTAGTGTGATTGAGCTCTTTCATGCATTAAAACAGCTTTAAGAATATTCTTTTATAATAAAGCCATGATCCGGCTGTTCGAAACTTTAATCGGCCATAAACCTAACATTCAATAAATTATAGGGATGGTTAAACCTTTTAGAAGGTAAAAAGTTAAAGCTGTTCCAAGTAAAATGAAAAAACATTTACTAGTGATTTCTGCCAAGAATCCTATTTTGAATCAAAATTTAACTTGCGCTCGGCTTAACAGCTGTTTCAAGTTTTGAACAAGTGGTTCCAGGCCCATAACTCTTACAGTAACAAAAAAGAGAGAGAAAAAGCCAGCTTCTTTTATTGATCATCCTCGGAGACTAAGAACATTTTGTCTCTGCTGATACAATTCCTTCACTAGGGATTTTGTTTGTTTCGCCAGATTTAAACCTCAGATAAAAAAAACAAACTGTGATATGGTTTTTATTGTACAATTTTACTTAGAATAAAACCAGATTTATCGTTATTCTTTTACCATAGTTTTTAACTGCTGAAAGATTCTTTTAATTTAAAATGATGTTAGTTTTAATTTATAATTACAATATTTATGTCATGTTTCTTCAGAAAAATTCAAAGTGCTATATTTAAGGCTGCATTTATAATTTACCATTAGTGATACTGCTTTACTGCAGCTAGAGTTACATGTATTTCATTGTAACTAGCTAGAGTTACATGTATTTCATTGTGACTAGCTAGAGTTCATGTATTTCATTGTGACTAGCTAGAGTTACATGTATTTCTTGTACAGCTAGAGTTACATGTATTTATTGTATAGTAGGTTAATGTATTTCATTGTATGCTAGAGATACTAGCTAGAGTTACATATATTTCATTGTGACTAGCTAGAGTTACATGTTTATCCTTGCAAGTATTAGTCAATGTTCAATACAGGAAGTAAATATTATAGTAAAATTAATGAGTCTGGCATGCTTTGTGAATCTGGCATGTTTTTTCAAATAAAAATGTAAACAGTTTGTTCCGTCCATCATTATATTAAGGTGATATTATTGTTACATGTATTTGTTAAGCTAGTAACTATCATAAAAATGTGATATTAATTCATAGTTTGTCTTTATACAGATGTTGTACTGTATGTTACATTTGTATTTGCAAGTTATTTAAGTCTCTGTTATTGAAGATGACTGACTCAGAAGTCACTGCATGAGTAAAAGAGAGAGAAATGGGATATTTGATTTATATATATTCATGTATTATTCGATCAAGTTCTGAATGAATGTCTCAAGATTTCTAGATATAGAGTCATATTGGCACAGACCTGTGTGATGCATTATGTTTAGTGAATATGACTTGATGTTAAAGGGGCACTCCCTCCATCAGATAGCAGATTATATTCTCCAAACATAAATAACATGTGTTCAATGAATGTAAATTGATAAATGACTAGAATTTTAAAGAACATATACCGTAAAAATGCCTCATTTTAGCACAAATAATCAACAAAGAGACCTTCTGTAATAAATCGCTATCCTCCTATTAATTGTACAATAACAACTTTACATAGATTATTGAATATTTTACAGTACTGCAACATATTTTAAATTAAAATGCTGATTTTACCGCCGATGACTGGAATGTAAAGCTTAAACTTTTAGGTAAGGTTATAATACTTGCAAATACTCTGTTAGTTACGCTTTTGAAGTTATTCAATTTTGACACCAGTTTTAGGGAGTGCCTCTTTAAGCGATCACTTTATTTTTTTCATCTTTTAGAATGACTTGATTTGGGATAACCGAAAAGCTTGCCTTGCACCGCTACAAATGAAATCAAATTTAAATGGTGCGAATTTAGAATTAGAAATGTAGCAGTTAGATGACAGTTTTGTCAGACTAATATTAACATTCATATCTAAAAAATCTAAAAATTAAAAGCTTAAAGAAAGTCAGTGGTAATTTTGCAGTGTTATGTGTAGGTTTCAGCTCCATCATTTTTATTGTTTTGAGGATTCTTATTCCTTGATGTTTACATGATAATGACAGGCATTTCCTTATGGTTCTAAGTGTCATGGATAGAAGTGCTGATTGGCTGTTAGTCATCCAGGATATGAGAACATTAATGACACAATGTTAAGGTAGCTACATAAAAAAGACTGCCCCTGTGGGGATTTGAAAGTTGGGTTTCTGAAAATTGGTAAATCCATAATCCAGGGACCATGACTGTGTTCGAATCCTGAAAGTGGCGATGCATTTTCATAACATCCCGAAGTTGACATTTGTATTTCATTTATGATTTTATTAGTAGTGAGTTTATCTAAAAGTGTGAACAATTCATACTGAAGAAAAGAAAGACAATGAAAGGGGCATTTAATATGTAAACATGTAGTGTCATGATACTTTGCTAGTTACAAGTTTCCTTTTTTTTGTGCCATAGTATTTTGATGAAAAATATGTTATAGGGCAAAGCAGTGGAAAGAGGCTAGATTCGGGTATATAATTATATGCCTTTCTTCATGCAGTTTTCCCATCTCAGTTATAACAGAATGCAAAATACATGCCCCGACTAGTCTGTTGAAAAATATAATTTTAGGACATTGATTTGTCAGGAAACTCAAGTTTTTATCTGTGCTATGTTAATTCAATATTGTAACACGATCCTTAACTTATCCTTCTGCAGGGTATAATATAAATTTAGCTGAAAAGAATCTGTACACTATTTTACATTCTAATACGAGTGGCTGTGTTTCCTAAAAACATACAAGGAAAAGGTTGTATTTTATTTTAGGATATATATAACAGCCACAGTACCGGTAATGAATGTGGCTACTCTGTTGTATTTCAATTTATCGTAAAATAAAATACAGCAGAATAGCCACATTAATTATTGTATATACAAAATGTGTTATGCCTAGAAACAAAAGAAACTTTCCATGCTGTTTTTTTTTTCTTCAAGTTTTATGTTTAGAATTGTCCTGTGGATAGCATGTAACTGTGCTACTGTTCAGTGATTTTAGTACTCATCTATATAAGGAGGTCAGTAGGAAACATTAAAGCTGCTGGCTCTCAGATTTTAGTGAAAAACTGGTTCTTCGAACTGCCTGAAATTAACATATTTTAGTACAGGTCCTCAAATAATTAGGTCCGGTATAAATTTCTATAAGATATTTCTTAACTGGTGAAATCATATGCTTAGCCTACTTTTGATACAACATTTGGAGAAAATTAAAAAGTTTCACTAGAAACTTCGAGCTAGCAGCTTTAAATAAAAAAAAAGTAAGAATACTTGGATCTGATTTTTGCCCTACATAGTGCTTATTTGTATTACACATATTTGACCATAGTAGATTATTTATTTATTTATTTATTACATGTTATATGTTATTTGAATATTTATATAATTAAATGAAGAATTTGTAATAAAATGCTTGAAGTAGAATGAGCACAAGTTTTCTTCATCTTTTGAATACATCTTATCAGTAATTGAGTCAAAACATTTTTGCTATTTCTTATAAATAATTAAGTAAAAACATTTTTGCTGTTTTCAAATGCCTATTGCCTAACAACATAGTATTGAATGTGATGCAATTTACAGGCAGCCAATGAAACTGCCAAACACAATCTTGGTGTGTTTTTTCTGTCTTCATAGTAGTCTGGAGATATCTCCTCCAATTTCCTTGACAAGCAATGCTGATAAGCCATGATATCACCCATTTCTCTAAGCTGTAAAGACACAGAAACTGTTCTGTTTACTGGTGTTACTTTCTGATCCAAAACATAACTACATGATTGTATGGCGTGGTTCATGATATAGGTGATGGTGGTCACAATGTTTGATAGGTCAGTCAGGAGAGCATTCTAAGCCGTGTGAGCAAAGGGTCCCAGGTTTGAGTCCAGGTCAGTCTACTCATTTTTATACAGTATATTTTCAGTGCTCTTCAAAGAGTTACTGCAATCTCCCCATTTTGTAAAGAAAAAGAGCTTCAAAGCAAGACATCGTGTAACAACAGGAATAAAAACAAACAGTGATTCGCAATATACAATTTATTCTCCAAAAAAGGAAAGATAGAAATAGAGAACAAGGTGCCCTTATCACTATACCTCAACAACACTGCAGTTCAACCACAGAGAGTATATATAACAATTTTGATCAAGTCAAAGACTATAAACAATTTGTTCATAAATAAGTAGGATTCTTTTTGTTGCACAATCCAAGGTTTCCAACCCACAATAATGTGAGTTGTATAATCTGGTCTAATTATTTTGTCCGTTATGAACAATTTAAACACAATTTTAAAATGAGTATATTTGTATTCTATACTTTTAAAATAAAACTGTGCAAACCTAACACGTGAGTGCATAAAAATCAGGTAAAATTACACACTGAATTCCTGCGGAATAAAAAACTAAATTAAATGAGTTTCAGTATGTCAAATTCGTTATTTATTAATGGTATTTTTTGATACAATATGATAAAATTGTGAAAATACAAACCTTGAATCACCACCAAGCAGAAAAATCACCACAAAGATGGAAAAGTCCTGTACATGTATTTACATTTGTTTATATTGTATAACGAAAAGCACGTTGGTGTATTGATATATTACAAATACTCGGAATGCAAGTACATGACTTTGTGAAGTTTTCATGGAATAAAAAGATATGAAAATAAGCTTCTATCAAAGCTTTATTGGAATGAGAAAAGCTAGATCAATACATTGCTATCCAAGCTTTTGTGGAATACATGTAAGTACATTTTTACAATCAGTTAAGATACACCGTGTAAGCTTCTAACATGCAAATAAATGGGAATAAGCACTTACGGTAGACAAATAAACAAAATGTTTGTATATTCAGCATTTTGTAGCTGATAAGTCAAAATGATGCAAAATAGAATTTTGGAAATGACATTTTGGCATAAAAAAAATTGCAGATGTGTACAGTAGACCCACCTGTTGAAGTAATATTTGTACATAGCTATGCACTCTTAATTTTCGGAACAGACATCATTTGATACAAATCAAAACCACATGATTCTTTATTTAGAACAAAATGTTGTATATCAACATAATTATCAACCTGAGATAAAATCTCTCTGGCCTTAAATTTCAACATTTGTAAAAAGATAACACACAATATATAGAGAAATTCAGGCACAAATTGTCCAAAAAATAAAACACCTTGTTTCTAAAATAGAAGGCAAACACAGACTGATGTATGCCTGAAATATAATTTCAGTAAACTTTTCTGTCAGTTTATGTTACTACATGTACCTTGTAATTAAATAACGTCTTAAAAATAAAAAAATCATTTTCGCTTGTTCTTCGGAAAAAGTAAGAAAAATAGAGTTACACCATTTTGACTTTGCAACAATGATTTCATCAGTGATGTACATAACTAATCACAGACACCAAACTTATTCATATCACATGACTTGTATGTTTGGGACTTCAACAAAACAGTTTAACAATGACACTTTAATACCACACTACTGCTCCTTTGTTTATGATATTAATAAAACAATGACTGACCAACAACATAAATTAAGCACAGAATCCAAAATTTACCTTTTCTACTGCACCTGTTATGACTGTGTACAGAAAAAAAAAAAGAGTACATAATGTAAAAAATTATGCCACAAGAATTTCTAGTGATGAATAATTTCATTTTCAGAGAGATAAAATATCACAAATTATATAATTTATCAAAATCATTGTAATGTTAATTCATGCATGCAGTTGTAAACTTTACTTCAGAATTTCATTTAGACTGAGGAGAGAAACATTGGCAGACGACAAAAAAAAAATTAATGCAAGAATTTTTTTGTAAGACAGTTTTTGCTTGCTGTTTTAAATCCTCCAATAATCTATAGAATGATGTTTTTCAGCTACAATTTTAATGTACAGTTACCTCCCCGGATTACTTCATTTTAGTTACACAAACGGCTATTTTTACTTCCAAGCTAAAGACATAACTTCATAGAGATGTAAACAAAGCAATTACACCTGTGTATTCAACAGGAATGTATATAGGAAAAACAATTTTTTTTCACCTAAACTATATACATGTAACTATATAATTATATAAAACTACAGTGTCTATATTTGTAAATATTTTTTAAGTAAAAAATCTGTTGCAAGACTAACTGCTTTACCACATCTACAATGCTCAGCACTTTATAAACAGTAGCTTTCCTAAATATGCATGTGTATGAGTTAATAACTTGTGTAGTGTATAAACATTTTAATGTCATCAACCATTCCAATATACATTACCGAGAAATTTACAACCGGTAACATTTTATTTTCATACCTCTTAAATTTCATATTTTGCCTAATATTAAATACAGTTTGAGTTACCAGTGTCAACACTCAAAACACAACTATACTCTTTTTTTGAAGTATGTAAATGTATTCTTAGATAATGAAACTTAACTAAAGCAAAACTGTTAAATAGTACATAAAAAAATGGGACTAAACACTGGATTGTAGTGTATGACCACCACTAGATCCACCACTTTAAAGTTCTGTTCTAACTTGAACAAGCAATGCAAAATGCTAAGACTGTATATTTTGTTATAATTGACTGAAAAATTAGAACAAAATGAACGAAAAATGTACCTTTTTATGGCATTAAACATAAAGACATACAGACTGACAATAGACTGAGGAAGACCAAAATGATCATTAAAGATTGATCATAGAAACTTTAACAATTTTAAAAACGCAACCTTTTTTAATATTAAGTCATAGATTTTTAGCAGTGAGTGTTATTACTTTTTTTGTGTTATAAAATCATATTTTGATCGAATTATGCTTGAATTTTGTAATGAACTTGTTGAAAAACACAACACTAGGAGATTGGCAAAAAGCAAAATACCCGTCAAAGCCATGGATGCGTTTTTAAAGTTGTCAAGTATATATTTAAATGTTACAATGAAACCTTTAGGATAGCAGTCTTTACATGAATCAAGAGGCCCACGAATGGTCAATATAATCCTTGAGCCGAATTAAAAATTCATACTGTAATCTCATATTTTGAGGCACAAATTTCCATCTGCTTTAAATTAGCAGAGAGTTCCCTAAAAAATGTTCATGTGACTGTACAGCTTTTAACACTTGCTGAGAAGTGCAATTTTCTGTTGCCATAGCAACCAGAGTAAGCTGAGATAAAGAATTTTAGCTTCCCTTAAAAAAATATCTAACAAAATATATGGTAAGTAATTATAATCTATATTCTAACACGATCTGCAACTTTTGTATATAGATATAGAGGAAAAGAAGCTATACATTATTTTACGATAAAATACATCACATTTTCACGGGCAACACGTGCGGTAAATGACACACGCATCCAATCGCATTCCGTGTTTGTAAGTTACAATGGAATGTTGCTACGCGTTGAACATAGTTCGGGGTATTTTTCAAAGACAATTTCATGTTAGAATCGAAATGATAAATGCCTCCCTGTATTTTATTGTTAAATAAAATACAGTCAGTCGTTCGGATGCGAAAAATTACATCACTCGTGCTATGCACTCGTGATTTAATTACTACGCATCCGAATTCTTGACTGTATTTTATTTAATGATAAAATACAGGGACACATTTATTATTTCTTAAATAATTATTATCCTTATGCATAGACAAAGACAGAAGTAACAGTTACATATTGACATTATCAGATACATAATTTATGAAAATAAACAATGCACTACTTTTTTGTTTACAGTTACGTATTACTACTCTAGTCAGCAG
The DNA here is from genome assembly GCA_022818135.1 of Saxidomus purpurata. Classification (NCBI taxonomy): domain Eukaryota; kingdom Metazoa; phylum Mollusca; class Bivalvia; order Venerida; family Veneridae; genus Saxidomus; species Saxidomus purpurata. Next base: position 34,853,805 of record JAFMSR010000004.1, read on the forward strand.
CTGAGCATGTATATATTATGCACATATTCAACATATCAACAAAAATATACATGTATACCCTGTGATTCTGTTACATGTCACACAGCACTATAAAAGCGCTAGTAAGAATTATCACTGAAAGTAACTAATACCCCCGTCAATATGCTTTGACTCATTTGGCCATGAATTTTAGGGGATAGAATCATTATCAGGGGATATAATTCATAATTCAACCAAACAGCAAAGTTATGCACAATGAGAAACAAAATGGCAAAACAATAATATGTGAAAAAAAACTTACAGAAAAATCCAGTAAAATTAATACGCATAAAGTTGTACAAATATGACATGATCTATATAAGGGGACCCCAGTAACAGGGTGAATTGTTTGACATTGATCATATAATCTATTTATGATTATGCCTAGCATAATGATGTAGGTTTTCATATAAAGCACACATATCAGAAGATCACTTAAAAGATAATTTTTTGAAACAAAATGTCATTTATCAAATGGGGAGGAGGGGTGGGTTGGGGGTGGAGGGTTTGAGGGAGGGGGTTGCAAAGATACTGGGCTAAACCGGACAATGTAACTCCTATAATTACAGATTCTGTCCCGCAACCCATTTGATAACGGTTTGCACACAGTTTTGATGACTAACATTCAACACTCAGTCAATTAGGATACAGAATCTTTAACGAAACATACATACAGCACAATTTACAACGTAACAAAAGAAATCCTAAAGTCAACCATAACCTGTGATTGTCTAAAGCAAGCAAATGGAATGATATTGCTAAATATGGATTTATAAATTTCCTTTAAACTTGCAGCAAATTTTACTACTTAAATAACACATAACTTTCCAATAGATGCAACTGGTGTATATGTTAAAAACAAAAATAAACAACACATAATTATGCACAATTTAAACTCAACACAAAACAAAACAACAAAAAATATTGCAATTTAGAAAAAAACATTGTTTTGATCACTTATTAATTAAAAAGTACTTGTTAAAGTGTGATAAAAATGGAGTAAACACAATCTGACAGAGGGGGTGGGGGTAAGATGAAGACAGCCATTATCTAGTTTCACTACCTATACTTTGTTGAGCACTAACAATTTTATGAACTTTTAATGAGTGATTTTTATGGATTGACAATTCTCATGAAATTTTGCAGTATACTCAAAAATCTCATAATCTGACAGTCATATACAGACAACCTAATAAAAAATAAACTTTATTGTACGTAACAGTGAATCACAACTTATAAAAGTTTAATACGCAAATTTTCTTTAATATATGCCCAGTTGGAATACCAGACAATAGTAATTTTCTGTATCATATGTTACTAGGAGAAGTCAGGAGTCTGAACTGTAATATAATCATGTTATTGATCATGTACACTAAGCATATGTTTTGTGTTAAACACTTTTGCATTTCAATACACTTATGCATATAGCAAAGCTAACCCAATTATAGGAAAAATAGATCCACATTTGGCCTGTAAAATGTGTTTGTTTCTTTCTTTTGGGTTGTGTTACAAAATTAGAAAATTATGTTGTAAGCCGTATACCGCTTGATCAAACTCACAAAGCTAACGTAAAATATACAACCCTACACATCAACCAATAGACTAAGTGTCAATAATCTATCTGTATAAATAATTATGACAATTTATTCATAAAACTACATTTTGAACAGGTTAAATAAACAGATATAAAACCTACGTCGTAATGTGACAAATTTACAGCCTACTGTATCTTTTATATGAGTTTGTTCCTTCTCAGGCATAAAATCTTCATACTGTAAATTGAGTAATTAATATTCGTGTTGATATCATTTTCCCTGATTTTAGTTAATTTCTCACTTTGCTATTTTAAAAAATTTGCGAAAGATTCATTTCACATACTCGATTTTCTATTCTAACATGACTCATGATTTTATCTCTATATACAAAGAGTAGACAAATTATGTTATATTAAACCATAAACAACGCGGGAACAGATATGCTGTAAACATGATGTCATATTGTGCCGCATGGCGTTAAATGAGCGTTCGCGTAGAAAGTAAAGGTTTGCATTTATTCACCTTGTGTAATATCTGGTCATGTTAGAATCGAAATAACATCCTTTTCAGCGTTGTTATCGTCTAATAAACAATAATTTGTCGTACTGATGCGCAGTTATAAACCACTCAGGCTAATTCGGCCTTCGTGGCTAATTACTGCGTACCAGTACTCCAAATCATTGTTTATTAAACGACTAAAAGCACTGGAACGGATGTTATTTCATAATTAGAGAATTTTCCTTCCACAAATTAAAAATCCACAGATACGTGGCACTAAGTCTGTCTGCTCACAAATCGCGAAATATTCATCACACGAAAATTACCCAGTCTACAATGGTACAGCATATACTAAATGTTACAGCACTGTATAAAAATGGTCACTGAACAACCAATTTACATTACCCAATTCAATATTGAGCCAAGACGTACAAAAACTTCTATTAAGATCTTGGCCGAAAGCATGGTTCCTTATACCGTAAGCCACTACATAAATCTGCAGTCAGATTCCAGACTACTCGTTTATTTACAAAATGTATCACAGATAATCCGAGTACCCATACAGCACCTGTAATTAAAACTGTGTTTTACAATAAAGACAACATTTGACTTTTTTAACTGACACTGAACACTGAAAGGTAAAAAGCACTGTGGGGTGGGGGGGGGGGGGGGGTTTACATGGCAAAACTTGCTTTATAAAATATAGAGTGAAGCAAGTAAAAATGAAATTAAACATATACATGTATATCTATAAATGGAATGATAAAACTCACATGATAAATAACAAATATAAATCTTCATAAATATTAAGCCCATCCTTGTCCTATCATAAGACAAATTGAAGGTTGATCGCAAAACTGTCGTAACTTACATGAAATAAAGATTTTGCCGTCAACCCATGACTTGTCCATTACCTGCCAGAAGCCGCAATGATGTTTCATGTCTCGTTTTGTCAATGAATGAAATGACTCTATTTAGTTTGAAGGCACCACAACACATTTTGTACAATAACTGCTAGAGATAGTTGCAAAAGCGAGTGAAACTAAGACTGGCTAAATGTAAAACAAAATTTTCTTTATTTTGTTGGGCATAAAAATAAAAAATGAAAACCTAATAACATTATTGTGAAAATTTTGTTGATCAGTGTACATTTATAAGCATGCACCAATATTGTTCAACAGTTGTCATTTACACCCTCATATTTACAAAATATGACAGGATCCAGCAGAAATAATTTTAAATAACAAAGTTGCCACTTTACATATTAAACCAGAACTGAACTGGCCAACTTGAAAAACCCTAAAGTAATCTCAGGTGTGCCATGTCCAGCTGGGAAGTGGAACTTGACTGTGGCATTCTGACAGAAAAAAACTTGTCATAACATTAAGAAAACAGAATGTGAGAAGTGCTTAACTATTTCCAGAAGTTAAAATATCTTTGTTTCCTTTCTGGGAGCTAGAAAATGGAATGTTTCCAGTTTCGGACAATTAAAGGGCAAAAACTCAAATTTAATCTGCATTTTTTAGATCATAGACTGTTTTTGTATGTTTTATTGAACATTTTAAAAGTATTTCATTTATATACAGGGAGGAAGCTAACCTAATCACAGTAAAATATTTCATTGGAATGGCCAGTAGTGAACTTCAACTCCCTGTAAGAAACTACCCGAAACTTTTAAGGTAAAAGAATCAGATCCATCATGAGACTTAAACCCACAACTCTCAATTAATGAGAAGCAAAAATGACTTCAAGTCAGCAATCTTAACCACTTGTCCACACAGGTGGGTCATATCATAATTATGCATGTCTCTGAAATATGAGCATAAAGCAGAAATTACATTTTTCCACAATTTGCAACAGATAAAGGGCAATAACTCTACCTTTAAATATGGACATATTAACCTGTATAAAAAACACAATACAAATACTGTAAGGTATAAAGCAGAAATAACAGTTACAATAATAGTTAAATTTACAAAAGTTAAAGGGCAATAACTCTGACTCCAAAGTAGGTTTTATTCAGGTGGTTTGATAAAGCCAGCATAGTTTGCTGTCTTCCTTCACTCGAAGAGTTAACTAATGATTTCTGACCTCTTCACCTAAAGGTCTACATACATGTTGACTCAAACTAGCTGGTACTTAGTGAAAATCTTTCAGACTGAAATAACCCTGGCTGAAATTACATAAATGGTCAATAATCTATTCAATGACATGTTGATCTTCTTTCTTCTTTCATGTTAACTTTCTTCTCAGCAGTCTAACGCGACTAAGATACGTCACTGACAACACAGCCATTAACAGCATGTCAACAAGTCATGGCTCTGACTTTCACTTCTTCGGAGAGTTAAGATAGCCCCTAACTATTTATTGCTTATGCTTTTTAATGAGATCTCAAAATTTTTAACTCATTCTGACATGTTCTCAAAACTTATACATCCAAAATATAAGGCATGGTTCCTCCGGCCGATAGTTTGGAATACTCTGCCTCTTCTTCCAGTCTCTGTACCCGTCTCCCGCACTTATAATCATTATTGTATTCGTGTCCTGTTTTCTTAAAGTATCAACTGACGATCCCTGTGAGAAGCTAGTACCTACAGAAGACTTGCGTTTGTTTTCCATTGTCTCGTCTTTATTGAACGACACCGACCGCCTTGGTTCCCTTCGCTGCGAATCCGTCTTCGGTAACGATGCGTCTTTTTTATCTTTTTTCTTTGACTCCTTACTGGAACTTAAAAATGAGGAGAAAGTTGGTCTCTTGGCAACAATGGGTGTACTCATGCGAGGCCGTCTGTACAAAGATTCATCTGTATCACCAGAAACGTCCGGCATACTTGCCGACAAAAAACTATCTCGCAAAGATTTTGCTGGACTTGCTAGCGTTTTTGGTCTCAGTAACGTCGGGTACAGATTACTCACCTCATCCTGCGTGGACGCAGCACAATCCGTTAAATCTTCCAGAGATTGTCTCTTTTTCAATTTGTGTTTCAACTCTAAATGAAGTGCTGATGATTCTCTAACATATCTTTCATCGAATGATGTGGTTAGTGACCTTCTGTCTATATCTAAATTTCCACATGTTTTCCTATCTGTAACTTTCGCCTTATTTTTATTTTTTGGTCTCGTAACAACATTTTCATTATCATCAGCTCTAGCTTCCCCACTTTTGTCTGTTTCACCAGCAGCTTGCACAATTTGATCGCTATCACCAGAAGCTTGAGCAGTCTTATCAGCATCATTTGTTTGAGGCTCTAGAATAAAGTATTTATGTTCATCAGATTTAAATAATTCAGATTCTTTGTCATCCTCTTTAACGGTTTGAGCTTCTTCAATGTGAAGAACTTCTTTTGGACTTTCTGCAGCTCCATTCTCCTGATTTGGAATTTCAGAATAAATTCCATTATCGCTGTCTCTTTGGTAACCTTGAAATTCAACATCCTCGTAAAAGTTATTTTCACCTCTCATGGCAACAGAATCTAAACTAACGTAAGAGTTTGGTCTGCTATCAGACTCTTTTTCATCAACTATTGACAGTTTATTTATCACAGAATCTTCCACCTTGTATTTCTTAAGCACGGATTCCATTCTCCTTCTGATTGGTGCACCGTTGACTGGCCCATAATGCACCGGTAAAAGAAATTTGACTGGTCCACTATGACTGTGCAAAGCCACTTGTGGGCGCTCATTGATTCTCGGAACACCATCACGTAACCTAGGCAATGGGTATGCAAGAATTATTCCAACATTCGTACCCACCCAAAGCAACCCAAGACTGGCCAGCAAACATGACACGTAGAAATTCTTTCTCTCTTCAACGCCCGAATAAACTGAAATAGGTCAAACAAAAAAATCTTTAGAAATGTTTAAGTATTTAAAATCTTTTTCATGATGCATGACCAACCTTGACATACCGGTACTGAGCAGTACAATCAAACTTACATGTTTTAAACTTATATGACTTGATTAAACATTGAATATAGACTTTTGAGTTTGTGCTATATATGTAAATTACTCTGGATGACTGCTCCATGGAGCTCTGAACACAGCTTGTGCAAAAAGAAATGATTGTGTAGGTCATAGTCAAAATCTGCAGAAAAGGTTTGAACCCCCAACCCATGACTTTAGAGATGTATACTTTCAATATGCCATAGTCCAGTGGTAACATTCTTCAAGAAAGATTTCAGCACACTGAACAGTTTTGCACTCTAATTTTTATTTCTGAATGTATCATATTGATTGCAGTCTATACAATGGCACAGCCAGTACATCCAATTTTTATTTCTGAATTTGCACAAATGCAGGTTTAAGACTGAAACAGAGAAGTGGTCTAGCATCTGAAAAATACAGTAACCTTATACCTTTAATGAACTCATGGACTGCCGTATTAATATTGAAGTCCTGAAGGAGTCGCCGACTCTCACTGTGGTACAAGCAGATATTTGGCTGACCTTTAAACGAAGCCCATACCCCTACCCCTGTCTTCACCAAGTATTCAAAGTGTATAAAGTGGTCATCTGTTGGAGTCAACTGATGCTCGACTTTACCCTGTAACATGAAAATGTAAGCATGAATAATACTATAAATCATAAAATATTTGTGAGAACTTTATTTTCATGTATTTTACTTGAGAGCACTACTTAGCAAATTCATCATTTTGCTAACTAAAAATCTCAAGTTATTGAATCAGATATTGTTACAACAGTGAGAACCAGCGGGATTGCTTGTTTGCAACTTCATCGTCTTGTAAATTGCCCCGATGATAAAAGCTTTTTGTCTTGTGAATTCAAAGTGATGTATAGTATCAATTATCATAACATTTAAGTTGTGCAGACAAAAACATTATGAGTTTTGCCAAGTGAAAACCAACGTCTACAATTATTATACACCAAGATCTTCATGCACATCGATAGTAACTTTAACATTATAACACTTACAATAACACAAGTCACATGTTTTTTAACTCTTCTTTCCACAATCAATACCAACAACAGCATGCTGGTTTTCCCTAAATTAGAACTCACGATCACTCTATATAACATTTCATTTTCACTTTTAATTTTACAGCATCTTTGGCTTCACTGATGATCACTTAAAGCATAAGTACCTGTAATTTATGACTGTCTATATCAATTATGAAGATACTATTTCCACAAGCTGCCCACATATTATCACCAACACATATAAGGGAGGTAACTGGATCTAGTTCAAGAGTTATCCTTCTTGATTGACTCCAAACACCATCTGAAAGTAAGGCACATACCGGTATATATCTATCTAGTGAAAACAAAACTAATTGTTCAAGTAAGGTAACTCTCAAGTGAAAAAGTTGTAGCTCAAGTTAAGCAACTCTCATGTAAAAAATATTTTACAATAATAAATGATTCAAGTAAGATAACTGTCTCATAGAATACAGTTATGTTTAAAGTCAATTAATTTTCACGTAAAACAAAATAACCTTTTAAAAAGTAAACTATGAACATATGTTGCAGTCCAAAACTTAGATTCACTTATAATACTGGCAACAGTTACCACTATGTAACAAAAGTCTGTGAACAGTTACTAGCAAACATATAACAGAAAATATACGTACCATCATTTCTAGAGAATATGATAATTTTTCCATTTCTATTTCCACAAAACACCATGTCATCTATGTATTTCATCGAGATAATTATGCAGCCTACTTGGAAAGTGTGACAACAGTGCCTGTGTAAATCTGGCTGCTTCTCACTTAACATAAACACTTGAATTCTGAAACAAAAAGCACTTGAATCTTGTATCAGAAACACTTGAATTCTGTAACATTAACACATAAATTCAGTATCATATTAAGCACTTGAATTCTGTATTAATATAAACATATGAATTTTGACAAACATAACCTTAGATCCTATAACATACACACTTGAATTCTGTATCACAAATATGAACATTTATATTCTGCACCACAAATACTTAACCAATCAGATATGGTATAACATATAAAGCGTGTTAAAATTCTTATTGAGTGAGACACTTACTCAGAGTCAGCAGTGCTCATCCACACAGTGTCCTCTTCAAATGCGGCTTTTTTCTTCACCCTTGCATACCCTGGTACACCCTCCACACTTATTACCATACATTTGGTTGCCTGGAAGGACTCTATCAGGGATGGTTTGTCTGTATGCAGGGACACCACCGAAACCTGACCATGACCCTCCGTGGAAGAGCAGACCCACAGATGTTCCATGGAACCTTCACTCTTCTTTGGGAAGTACACTTTCACTCCACATGATACCTACAATGATTATAATAAATGTTTATCAGCCTTAAATGGCATAGTTTGTTTGAATATTCAAACTGCAAATGAAATCATTAACATTAACTGCAGCAAAAACAAAAGTCAATTAACTGCATCAAAACACAACAAGAACTTATTTCAAGGTAAATTTAACTACCCCAAAGGTCAGATTGTTGGCTCAAACCAAAGACATCTGTCTAGTAATCAAGGACCTGCAGCCAAAAACCAAAGAAATACACAAGGATCCAGTAGTTCGAAACTTTAAAATTACAGTCGAGTAAAATTTGGGGTTGTATTTATACATTTCGAAAGACTTAATAATATATTGATAACTTGAAATAGTACACGAGTTTTCCCTACATAAATTAGTATTTTGAGATAAAATTTAATTGACGTTTAATTTGGTCAGCTGGTTAAATTTTCAAACAACTGGATCCTGGGCTCTTGAGCAAGTGACCAGCATGCTCGGAATGGATCTAATTTACGGTAAACATGTACATACCAAATGACCAGCATGCTTGGAATGGATCTAGTGGTAAATATGTACATACCAAATGACCAGCAGGCTTGGAATGGATCTAGTGGTAAATATGTACATACCAAGTGACCAGCATGCTTGGAATGGATCTACTGGTAAATATGTACATACCAAGTGACCAGCATGCTTGGAATGGATCTACTTTATGGTAAACATGTACATACCAAATGACCAGCATGCTTGGAATGGATCTACTTTACGGTAAACATGTACATACCAAGTGACCAGCATGCTCAGAATGGATCTACTTTACGGTAAATATGTACATACCAAATGACCAGCATGCTCGGAATGGATCTACTGGTAAATATATACATACCAAATGACCAGCATGCTTGGAATGGATCTACTTTACGGTAAACATGTACATACCAAGTGACCAGCATGCTTGGAATGGATCTACTGGTAAACATGTACATACCAAGTGACCAGCATGCTTGGAATGTATCTACTGGTAAACATGTACATACCAAATGACCAGCATGCTCGGAATGGATCTACTTTAAAATTACTGGAAACATGTACATACCAAATGACCAGCATGCTTGGAATGGATCTACTTTACAGTAAACATTTACATACCAAGTGACCAGCATGCTTGGAATGGAACTACTTTACAGTAAACATTTACATACCAAGTGACCAGCATGCTTGGAATGGATCTACTTTACAGTAAACATTTACATACCAAATGACCAGCATGCTTGGAATGGATCTACTTTACGGTAAACATGTACATACCAAGTGACCAGCATGCTTGGAATGGATCTACTTTATGGTAAACATGTACATACCAAATGACCAGCATGCTTGGAATGGATCTACTTGATGGTAAACATGTACATACCAAGTGACCAGCATGCTTGGAATGGATCTACTTTACGGTAAATATGTACATACCAAATGACCAGCATGCTCGGAATGGATCTACTTGACGGTAAACATGTACATACCAAGTGACCAGCATGCTCAGAATGGATCTACTTTACGGTAAATATGTACATACCAAATGACCAGCATGCTTGGAATGGATCTACTTGACGGTAAACATGTACATACCAAGTGACCAGCATGCTCAGAATGGATCTACTGGTAAACATTTACATACCAAATGACCAGCATGCTTGGAATGGATCTACTTTATGGTAAACATGTACATACCAAATGACCAGCATGCTCAGAATGGATCTACTGGTAAACATGTACATACCAAATGACCAGCATGCTCGGAATGGATCTACTTTACAGGAAACATGTACATACCAAATGACCAGCATGCTTGGAATGGATCTAATTTACAGTAAACATTTACATACCAAATGACCAGCATGCTTGGAATGGATCTACTGGTAAATATGTACATACCAAATGACCAGCATGCTTGGAATGGATCTACTGGTAAATATGTATATACCAAATGACCAGCATGCTTGGAATGGATCAACTGGTAAATATGTACATACAAAATGACCAGCATGCCTTACCCTGGTAAATGTTCTCTGCATATCCACTGACATGTGCTTCATGAGCAAAGCAGGTTGGATGGAATCCTTACTGTCTTGTTTATGCCAACTTGGAATGTTTACCACATCTGTAAGTACAAATGCACTGGTTTTAAAATTTAAATATGTGTTGTTATTCATGCACACTACATGTAAAAAGCAAAATGTTCTATAATTTGTTAGTTTACAAGTAATTCAATTTCATGTACACTTACACACATGAAATGTAATAAAACATATTATTTTTCTTTTTCATACAATCAAGTAATTTTAAAATACGTGTACTGTGATTGCATTAAAGGTCCAATACTAACGAAAGCAAAAATTCAAATATACTTTAAAAAACACAAAAATAAGTTATTTTTAATATAAAATGAAAGTTGGTATGTAGAAATTCTAATTAAACCACAGTACATGTACAATTATTTTTCTATGCATTATGAAGAAAGTCAAAAGACCTGGGTAGTCATTTTGTTGAATCACTGAGATTTCAACAAATACACATACTTTTCTTCGTGTTCCAAACACTTTCTGTAAATTTTAACCTGACAATCTTCATTATTTAGTGTCTTGCATAAGGTAATGTACTTGTCATTGAAATAACTGTCACTTGATTTTCGCTTAGTAGTGGACCTTTAACTCATGTACATGCATTTTTTGATGTTTTGAGAAAAACTTACAACTTGACTCACACATGAATTTGTCAATTTCATGTCTGTTATTCTAAACATCTGAGATAAATGTTTTCACATTTAACAGGTTTTACAGTATCTGTTTGAAAAGCTGTAAATGTTAACTTTATTCAGTGAAAATGTTCACTTTTCAGATACTGACATTATACAGTCAACCCTGTGAACAAAGACCACTGCTGGGAAGCTACAAATTTGGTCTTTGTTTGCAGGTGGTCTTTATTCACAGGTTTTCTACTACAGATGAACAGTGTACTGTGACCCCCTGCTTTTCTTTATTCTGAGGTGATCTTGAACTCAGGTTTGACTGTATTATAACCAAAAATCTATAAGACTCACCTAGAGCGTATTTCGCCAGGAGAAAGTCGATACACCATTCCTGCTTCACGCTGGCATTTGATGCACTAAACACATATTTTCTTTTTCTAAAAATAGAATTGTACGG